>CM074434.1:5877500-6267500 GCA_037101425.1 Elopichthys bambusa
TATGAGACTTTGGTTGTCTAGTTTGGAAAGTAATATCACTCCTCTCAACAAGCCACAGGATTTTAAGATGTCATTCACGTCCATAGCACAAATGGAATGAGTTACACATTGGAGATTAATATATTTTGTTATGAGTTTGCTCAAATTCCTAAAGGGATAGTTCACCCTCATCCTCATTTTCTCACCCTCACGTATGACTGACTTTCTTCTGTGGAAAACATGGAAAAAATGTCTCAATAAGTGATGCACCGAAATTCCAGCAAACTGAATTTTTTGGACACTATGTTTTTGAAGGGCCAAAATCATTGACACAGTGACATTTCATTAGCACTTCTCCTGACTGTGTTAGTGTCTAATTTGTGCACACAATATAGATAAGCTACAACAAGTAAACATGTCAGCTTTCTGGACGCTAGGACCGGCTTGACATTATTGATTTCTTGATTTTAAAGTGTGCCTATTATGCAATTTTAAAGGTTCCTAATTTGTTTCAGAGGTCTCCTACAATAGGTTTACATCATCCAAGGTCAAAAAACATGAATTTTCTCATAATATACACAGCAGCATCACCTCTTCTCTCACAGTGCCTGAAAAAGTTTGATAAAGGATTCAGTTTCTCTAATCCCCTCCTTTCCGAAACCTACTCTGCTCTGATTGGTCAGATGGCCCGGTCTGTTGTGATTGCTCTACCGCAGGGGTGTCCAATCCCGCTCCTGAAGGGCCACTGTTCTGCAGAGTTCAGCTCCAATCCAAATGAAATACACCTGAACCAGTTAATCATGGTTTTACTAGGCTTAGGGTGAATTCCAAACAGCGCTTTTGCACTCTTGAAGGGCATTTTGGGAAGGGGGCACCATTTGTAATGGCATCCATTAGTGAAGGGAACACAAGCACACGCACAGCATATTTTAAAAAATATATTTTAATAACTTCATTATAAATGTAGATGTATTTGCATCATATTAAAAAGGTTAGTTCACCCAAAAATGAAATTTCTGTCATTAATTACTCACCCTCATGTCGTTCCACACCCGCAAGACTCATTCATCTTTAGAACGTAAATTAAGATATTTTTCATAAAATCCGATGGCTCAGTGAGGCCTGCATTGCCAGCAAGACAATTAACAATTTCAATGCCCAGAAAGCTACTAAAGACGTATTTAAAATAGTTCAGGTGACTACAGTGGTTCAACCTTAATATTATGAAGCGATGAGAATACTTTTTGTACGTCAAAAACCCCCCAAAATAATGACTTTATTCAATAATATCTAGTGATGAGTGATTTCAAAACAACTTCGAATCAGTGGTACGGAGTGCGTCAAACTGCCAAAGTCACGTGATTTCAGTAAACGAGGCTTCATTACGTCATAAGTGTTTCGAAATTTCAATGGTTCACCACTGGGGAATGTGACTTTGGCAGTTTGATACAAGCTCTGAACCACTGATTCAAAACAAAATATTTGTAAAGCTTCGAAGCTTCATGAAGCAGTGTTTTGAAATCGCACATCACTAGATATTATTGAATAAAGTCACTATTTTGTTTTTTTGGCACACAAAAAGTATTCTCGTCACTTCATAACATTAAGGGACTGTAGTCACATGAACTGTTTTAAATATGTCTTTAGTAGCTTTCTGGGCATTGAAAGTGTTAATTGTCTTGCTGGCAATGCAGGCCTCACTGAGCCATCGGATTTTATGAAAAATATCTTAATTTGTGTTCCGAAGATGAACGAAGGTCTTACGGGTGTGCAACGACATGAGGGTGAGTAATTAATGACAGAATTTTAATTTTTGGGTGAACTAACTCTTTAACAGCAATAATAAGATAGTCCTTTTGTCGCTGCCTAGCTTTGTTGTGGTAAAATACCATGTGAAGCTAATGAGGAAATTAGTCTTTCATTGCTCCCTTTGCCAAGTGCGTTCCAAATGACTTTATATTGACACACAAGTGCCCTGCTCCCTCCAAAGTCCCCACTTCAAGGGCTCTGCCCTTTGGAGTGAGTAGGCCACAGGGATGTTCACTCACGATTGGAATTTACCCATACTAGAAACTCCCAGGCAGGTATGTTGATGCAAGTTGGAGCTAAACTTTACAGGACAGTGGCCCTCCAGGACCGAGTTTGGACACCCCTGGTCTACCGCTTACAGCACGTGTCAGAAACAAAACGTCTATTCACACATCTAAATTTCAGCTCCTTAGGCTTCCTCAGCACTTGATACACAGTGATACACAGAACAGTAATGATGGTTACTTTTGATTAGAAACAATGTATCAGCTTTCAAAAGGTCAGTTCTACAGTCTCCTGAAATTAAACAATTAAATACTGTTTTGACACTCTTTAATGTGAAGTTACAAATCACTGTAGATGCTTAGTTCAAGTGTGAACTGACCATCTCTTCCTCTTTACTACTAGTAAAAGCACAAAAACATAAAAGAACATCAGAATGTCAGTGGGGTCCAGTGTTGTTCTGGATACCACCGACTTTCACTGTATGGACAAAAACAGTTGAAACATTTTGTTCTTGATAAGAAAGTCAGTCATACAAGTTTGGAATGACATGAGGGTGAGGAATTGAGGTTGAAATATAACATGCATGTTATGCATGACATGGAACAGGAAGATGTCATGTCTTCCAGAGAAAAAAAAATGAATAAAGAAAAGTAGAGAATGTTTCAATTGCAAACCTACTCTAACAGGAAGAACAGTGACAGAAGTGTCAAAACTGTCTCCAAATCCGGTAAGAAACAATCATTTTGACAACAAGCCTCTATTATCTGCCTAACCTGTGATAAGACAGTTTGCCAGCAGCTGTCTTGCACATGGAGCCTCTATCACTTTTTGCAGCTCTGAGTTGGAAATGGGGCCCATTTTATTCACAGCAGTGCATCAGAAACTCCAGTTTTGTTGAACTGAAAATGAACTGCACATTATTTTTTTATGGTATCGTATGAAGGAAAATCTTCATGGAAAAAATGCAATATTTGTGAAAACTGCACTATAGTATCACTTTTCTTTAAAGCATCCGACAGAGAAAACGTCCATACAATCACATTATGGTTCTATACTGCGCAATTTAAGCCTGAATAAGCTATTTGCATTTATTGATTTTAATTTACTCAACATGATCATACTAAATGTTTCAGGCTGCATTACAGTCTGCCTGTGGTTTTGAACTGTCTGAGGTTGGAAGGCTAAATGATTCCTCTTTCATCTCCTCCTTTCATGATGACCCTGAACCTCACACACACACACACACACAAACCCACACAAACCCCAAACAACAGAGGCAGCAATTTAATTTCTCCACAAGCTTGAAGGCGAAGCGCTAGCCTTCTGAAAAGAGATGAGATTTTCTTATTAATGTCCAATAGTACATCATCAGTCTGACCACAAACAATATGGCCTCATTCACCTTACTGTGACTACTCATTACTTATCTCATTATTGGTGTCATACCCTTTGTCAACCATCATTTTCACTTTTGTTGCTCTGCTGCTGAAAGTGTTCACGATGTAGGAACATAAAATGGTAAAACAGGCCTCAAAATGTACATAAAAAAAATAAAACCAAACTGATGCAAAAGGTGCAGGTTATTCTGGAAAAGAGCTGCCTACTTAAAGGATTAGTTTACTTTCAAATGAAAATTACCCCAAGCTTTACTCACCCTCAAGCCATCCTAGGTGTGTATGACTTTCTTCTTTCTGACGAAGGCAATCGGAGAAATATTAATAAATATCCTGACGCATCAGAGCTTTATAATGGCAGTATGCGTTACCAAATGAGTATGAGCTGAAGAAAGTGTCTCCATCCACATCCAATCAATCACAAACATTCCACACGACTCCAGAGGGTTAATAAAGGCCTTCTGAAGTGAATCAATGCGTGTTAAAAAAAAAAAAAAAAAAAAGATTCCATATTTCAAAATATGTAGCTTCCACCAGACCGCCTTCCCAAAAAGCTTACGCTGTACGTCCTACGCCTTCAACTTATGGAATTGAGGCGACGCAAGCTTCGTTTTTTCCATAATTTGAATCTGGAAGGCGGTCTGGCGGAAGCTACATATTTTACTTTATAACTTGTTAAAAATTGATTTTTTTTTTTTTTTTTACACAAACACATCACTTCGCTTCAGAAGGCCTTTATTTTCTCTCCGGAGCCGTGTGTAATATGTTTATGATGGATAGAGAAACTTTCTTCAGCACATACTCGTTTGGTAACGCATACTGCCATTATAAAGCTCGGATGCATCAGGATCTTTATTAATATTTCTCCGATCATCTTCGTCAGAAAGTCATATACACCTAGGATAGCTTGAGGGTGAGTAAAGCTTGGAGAACCCATTTGACTGAAATTTTAAGTCACGAAATGATAAGTTTGTCCTCATATGCTCTAATTATAACAACCCAGTACACTCCTAGGGAAAAAACAAAACAAAAACAAAAGGAGGTTCAATGGTGTTGAACCCTACAGTTCTTGACTCAATAATTAAAGAACTCTTTATTCCAAAAAGGTTAAATCTCCTAAAAAAACTGCATAATACACTTATGTTCATGTTCAAGTTGTTTAGTTAATAAAATGTAATTTTAAAAAAATGGAACGAGAATGGAAACCCTTTAAGGTTCTATATAGAATCTTTTCTTCTAAGAGTGTACATTTTAAACACAATTGTGTTTCCTGGCAGACTGATAATACCTGTACACCTGGAGTCCCAAGTTCCAGTACAATCAGGAAACTTTGAGATTTTCAAGTGCTTTCCAGTTTTGTTTGCAATGTGCATCAGATGGTCAGAATGTGGGCAGACTGTAGGTGGTCTGTCTGAAACTGTGTCGGTTATCAGTATAGAAATTCGATCCGTTGGAATCCTCTGGAACTACATTTCATATTCTATTATTGGTACTCCTCATCGGAGTTCTCACAACTGAACAACAACTGCTCCAAAAGAAAAAATGGGGTCATTTAGCTTGAAGATAAGACATTTGTGGTACTGTACCTCTCTCTGTTCACTGCAGATCTTGCAAAGCCATTGAGCCCTTTTTTGACTGCCTGCAGTCTCGATTCCGCATTTAGTGCACACTTTCTGCAACACAAACATGCATATGTATAGAGTAGGTCAAACAAACACAAAACCTAATAACTATTGTAAAATAAGATTATTATAGGACGTGAAGTGAAAAGGTTATTGTTATTGTTATTGTATATTATTAATATTGTTGTTAAGGTTATTGTTAGCATTGTTTGAGTGCAGTGAAACTCAGGCCTCGATGATTATAGAGAGGAGTTGGTTCAGCACAGTGCTAGTTTTAGACTGCTTTTATTAACCTTTGTTTAAATCAAGGTCTTAGACACTTTATTTTCACATTTTCCTCTCCCGTTTTTAATCACCATTTTGCACGCAACTACCGCTTTCGTGTCCCATCCGGGTGTGATTCTCCTTCTGTCTACTTGGGTCCCTATCACAATATATTAAAAGGTCGTATTTTTTAGAGAACAGTGGAGGATGAAGTACACAAATCAAGTGCTTGAGTAAAAGTACAGATAACCTAAAATATTCCTCCAGTAAGTATTAAGTACTCCTTTTCAATTTAAGCACTGACTGATAAACGTTTATTTATTTTTCAATTTCATATACTCTATCCTACTGCTCAAGAAAACATTTTATTTTATTAATAAAACACATTGACAACTACTACTGATAATTACCGATAATTCAAGTGTGCAAATAAGTGAAAGTAACAAAATATACCATATAGTATATAAAAATGAGGAAAAAAATAGGCAAAATGGGTGTAAATGTGGGTTAACAAATATAGACATACGATACAAAAACACACGTCACATAGGGCAAAACATTTGAACATTAAGACGGACGCTATGCAAACATGCTAGTTTTACATCATTTGAAACTGCTACGGCAGTGGGGAAGATGCATGGGCATTATTTTGCTTTATTTTATTGATGTCCACATTCCAGCATTTCATACAATGGGCTTAAACAGCTCACCCTTTAACAGCAGATTTAGTTCACAAACAACTGACTATTGTGACCTTAATATAATTTTCATTTACAATAGTAAATGAAAAATTTGGCATTAGTAACTTTTTGCGCCATCAGGATCTCCTATTCTTGGCTCATTTTTAGTCTGACTTGTGAACTGGAGACCAGTCTCAGCCTCAGACTTCACGCCCACGGACCGTCGGCTGAACGTCTGATGCATATGGCTCACTTAACTGGAAACACTTCAGGACTCTCAAAGTCGTCATCTGGTTGGTTGAATTGTACGGGATGTCCAGGAGATGTGTCACGTTCTTTTACAGTCTGCTTGGAAACAAATGCCGTTACGCCAAACCCCCTTGTGGAAGAAGAACGGCATGTTTACAACTGTGACAATGAGCGCTTACCAGGATCAACTAAATGCTGGATTTTCGCGGCTCCATTGATGCAGTGCTCTTGCACAATGTTCTTGAATTAATGATTTATAGATTCACGCCGGTCTGTTATTGTAGGGACACTGACTTTACATTTTCACGCCCCTAAACATGATGCGGAACAAAACGAAGTATGATTGGTTGCATTACATGTCAGTCGAACGTCCTCTTGGACAGTCCTTGACCAATGAAAACTGCGATAGAGTCTAGACCTTCTGCTGTGAGTCTGAAGGTCTGGCTACACGAGACTAACTGGAGCTATAGCTCTGGCTGGATCATTTGAATCAGTGAGTTGTTGACTCGAGAACAGATGCATTCAGAATGCAGATGCAGTCCAGTTCACGAATGAATCGTTCAGTGCGATTTGCGAACGGATTTAACAGGCTAATTTAAAAGAATCAGCTTGCTCACAAATCAGACATAGCTTCTGTGCCTAAGTTCAAAATAATGAGGAACGACATTGTGGCAAGCAGGACGGTGCCAAGGGCCATGAGAATGGAGCGAGGCCGGTGACATGATTGATAATGATATGCTTATGTGATTGATTGAAAGCGTTTGAACGTTCACCAGTTGCCACCTTCTCCTTCCTTTATCAGAAAAAAAACAAAAAAACAAAAAAAAAACCAACTTGTGCACCACTGTTATTTAGCAGTTGTTTTTAAGATTACATTTGATTTGCCAAGTTCACCCGCAAGATAATTGGAAATGCAATACGTAACGCATGGAAGCAGAAACATGCCCATCCTCACAATCGTGCTGATTGTGAGAAGCATCGTCCCCCTCCACACTAAAATTAAATTACAGCGGGAGATATTAGTGTAGACTCTGATGGCTGTTTTTAAGAATCAATTTGAAGGTGAGGGCTACGCCGTTGTAATAAGAAAAGAGAAAGAACCTTAATCAGGCTTTAAGTAATAGAAGACAAACACTAGACTGAAGTGCCAGTAATTTAGTTTTAGCAGAACTTCTATATACTTAAATTGCTTTGAGATAGAGCGAGCGAAAGAAGAACAGAGAGAATGTGAGCGAGATGGCACAAAAAAAAAAAAAATCTCTTCAATTTCCGTTAAATACTTCTAAAGATCCCTCTGTGAGCGAGAGCCATCTTTAAAGCTGCTGTAAGCGGCTTAATACCATGCATAAAATGTCCCTACTGCCTGAAAGATATCACTGAAATGGGTGTCTTGAGAAATCACACTTCACTCTGTGACAGCTTCAGGCTCTGTAAATGGAAAAAAAATGAATCTGACTGTGGCCTGCATGTTTTAGCCAATCAAAAAGCTTAGAGGCAGCCTTCTGCCAACCTTAACCAATGGCGCGAGTTTGGGATGGGACTGTTCTGAAATCAAAATGGACAATTCTTGTTTTTATTGAATATTGTAGTATTTATTATAAATGATGCACCTGATCGTCACATTACAATTATTCTAATTCTCTGTTAAGCGTGATGATATGGTAAAATATTACACTAAAGTAGGCTGCTTTTAAATGAACTTTCATTTAAAATAAAAGTTCTTTGGCTGAAGGTATTTGACCAGCAGATGGATGACAGGCGTTGGTAGACCAAGAGAGTCTTCCCGATCCGGCAAGTGACGTTGTTCTCAGCGTCTCCATCACTTGTGATCATACTGCCCAAACAGGTAAATCATTCAACTTCGATGATGCCTTGTTGGCTGATGAATATTGGGACGTTTGATCAAGAGTAGCCGATGTGCATGATCTTTATCTTGGGCGCGCTAATTCTAGCCTCACTGTCCAGACACTGCATTAGGTCCTGTAGACTCTGCATTTGAACAAGTAGAGCAATGTCGTCTGTAAAATCCAGCTCGACAAGATGGCAATCATTTGTCCAGGGGATCCCTAACCCCTCACCCTGGCTGACGATCTCCCAAATCGATTCAATACGATGGCACACAAGACTTTCCCTGGGACCAACAGGAGTGTGATGCCCCGCCAGTTGTTACAGTCATAAAGATTGTCTTTCTTTGGAAGGCAGATTATTATTCCTTTCCTGCAGTCTTAGGGTACAGTCACAATGGTCTAGCATCGGTAAGCTCATCGATTAAATCTTGGCCGCCTTTTTGAGCATCTCCAGTGTGATCTCATCCATTCCGGCCGTTTCCCCATTTTTGAGCCCTCGTACCACGGCCACCACTTCCACCATGCCGATCGGGCCGTCCGCTACAGGTAGGTCATCCGCAGGATTGAACTAATCCACTTTAAGCGGATTCTGTGGTGGCAGCTGGTCAGCATCTCTTTGAAATGTTCAATCCACCTTTGCTCTTGCGCTTCTTTGGTCAACAGTGGTCTCCTGTGCTTGTCATGTATGGACACCCCACGCCTGCTGGAAGTTCCAGACAACTCACGGACGATGTGGTAGAGTGTCTTTGCACCTCTACGGTCCGCTGCTCGTTACACTTCTTCACCTTGTTTTTCAATACATGCGCACGTGTCCTGCCGACAGCTCCTTTTGACTTGGCAATTTAGGGTACGATACTGGTCATCGGCATGCTCCTGGGACTCTAGGGTTGGCACTTGCTCACAGCGTTGCTTTGCATGTCAGCGTTCGTCAACCAATAATCCACCGCTCTTTATATGAACCCAAAACTGCGTAGCTTAAAGGTGTAGTAAGTGGTATTTGAACTACGCTGTTGGACATTGTTGATATTTGAAATCAACCCAAACAAACACACCCCTCTCTTCATTGTTCCGCCTCCAAAACTCACACTCCAATTCTAACCACCCTGCGTCGGTCTCGAACTGCTGCCCGATCTCTGCTGGCACGCGAGGCGAATGCACAAAACCGCCACGTGTACTCACATGAGAAGCGGGATCAAAGCAGTTTTCAGGCCTTCCCACTTAGCTCTCTCCAGCACTGGAAAGCTTTTCTAATATAACTGGGTCCTAAAGCGCTTGCCCAGGCATAAACCCTTCATTCCAGTCATATTCTTTTGAGCTGTTTTGTATTGTGTCCCATTTCTCGTTCTGCAGTTTTTTTTTTCCTTTTTATTTTCAAATCTCCCTCTTACTTGTTCTCTCTCCTCGACCGTCATACGCCCCCTGATGCTGATTGGTTAGACGTTTGTTATTGGACTCGGCCCGACTAACTTCCAAACAGTGGACACTCCAAACAGTCCCCCTTTAATGAAAGTCTGCAAATTAGTGCCTGACGAAAGCTTTAAACATGTTAATTTTTCAATCATTATGTTGGAAAACACTTATCATAATAATTTCTGTTAAGCTTATGTATTTTTTTTAGTTAAAGCTGTTAAGTTATTAAGCAATATCTCATCAGGCTTTTTCCTTTGTGTTCTATAGAATGACCACTAGGATGTGCTCTAGACATGTTTTCCTTGATTGGTTTTCCCTTTAGATTTCAACAACAACATAGGCCAGGGGTGTCAGCTCTGCAGAGTTTAGCTCAAACCCTAATTAAATGCTTCTGATCCAGCTGATCATGTCCTTCAGACTTATTTGAGGGCTGTGGCCCTCCAGGAACTGAGTGTGACACCCCTCACATATATAGGTGTGTTCGACTTGAAGCGGTGCTGCGCCCGAGCCGTCTACTCTCTAATTGCTCTCGTGGTACTTTGATGTCTTACACCAATTGGTCTGTGCAGCACCGCTTCAAGTCGGACACACCAATAAGCCTACATTGTTGTTAAAAACAAAAGTAAAAGTGACGCAGAGGACAGGACAACCTATCACTCACATGAGATCAACCAATAGCAAACCACAACGATCCAACCATCCAATCAATTCCTCATGGACAAAATCAAGTCCCACCCTACATTTTTTCTTGTTCGAGAAGCAGTTTCACTCGGATATACATTACAATAGGGAATAAAGTCTATCGCAGATACTTATAGGCTGATTATTTTTTATGGTATTAAAATCCAATACCATTTTATTTAAATAAATTCCAATTAAAACACTTAACGGTGGGGTAAGTAGTTTTTCAAAAATGGACATGGTTGATATTTGAGACCAAATAAGCTGATATTTGGTTACACATTTGTTGTTGGTTTTGGCCCGACTAACTTCCAAACAGCGTTTTTGAAAAACTACTTACCCCACGTTTAAAAGAAAAAAAAATTCATTTCAAATGCTATGATTGAATTTAGGCATCACAACGTTATAATGTACAGTACGAAAATGCATATTTCTTTTGAGAATTGCTAAAGATTGCATTAAAAATGTTAGTAATTAAATTATTAATGTTTCTAAAGATTAAAGGTAAGTGAGCATTAAGTGACAGCAAAGGTAATCTAAATGTAAAAATTGAGCATGCACAATTAATCAACAAATACAGATAAAAATTAATAAAAAAAATAAGTAACATGAGCTGAAACAGGTTTATTCCTACATTGAAAATTTTTTGGCAGCCGCCAAAACGAATTTTTGTCCCACCAAAGCCTTATTTGATCAGTTATTGTGAGTTGTTTATGACGGATGCAGATGATTGCCGCACTTCAGATAGGGCGCATGTCTTTGCTCTCTCTCGCTCTCTCTCTCGTACATATTAATCTAAATCATCTGTCACAATGCTAAAAGTTCAGAAGAATGAATCCATGTTTCACGTGGCACATTTCTTTTCTGAATAACCGCTGGGTGTGAATAGTGCTTAAAAGAATGTCACTTTATCTTCTCTGACAGGCGTCCCGCACATGCAGCTGACATAAACCACACTTTCAAAAGACGGAAAAAAAAAAAAAAATCCTATCCAGTGAAGTGTTTTCTGTGTTGACAAATCACGCAACGCGTCAATGTCCACTAATGTCCGATTCGCGACTTAATGAGTCATTAAGAACCGATTCATTTTAATGAATGGGTAAAACAACTGATCTGTCCAACACTGAACTCACGAGACCTCATCGGTGTATAACAAATAATTTACTCAGAACACCTCTGAAATGTGTGCTTACCCCATTTAGCTATAATGGTTAGTAATATAGCCTAATAATCCACAGTATTTTCAGGTTATTTATGACAATGTGTAATAAATTACTTATAAAATCAGTAAGTTTAGACTGGAGTGAGGTGAAAACAGAACACAGCAAAATGTTGTTAGCTAGGTGCATTCAACTGTATATGTTAGAAAATTAGACTATTAGTTAAATTAACTTTTTAATGCTACTTTTTAATACTGATTATTAATTAGTATTATATATACCAAAATAATTTTCTGGTCTAGCAAAGAAGCATCTTCTCTTACAAAGCTATGAAATCACAGATTTTTTTTTTTTTTTTTTCTCTCTCTCAAAGAGGGCAAGAAAGGATTACAGTGAGAGTGGCAGGTAATTTATTGTCAGTATTGGGCTCACAGCTCACGTGGGTAGGGGTAGGTCTGTCAGCCACCAGCAAAGACCATTTTTGACCCAGGAAAAACCCTGTGAAAACTGATATGGTGCCTATATACTGTGCATCTCTGGTCATACTCAGTCATGGTTTGTTTCTACAGTATTATATTTCAGCATGTAACTCGAATGATAGCATGTAAGGTGAATGATACTTCAAAACATGCAACTCTTAGTGGAACCTACTTTTCAAAGCAAAAAGTTATGATTTTCACCTATAGCGGATGTCAAAACTGATGATCATCAGCCTAGCAACTGTCCAAACCAGAAGACCAACTTGCTAAAAGCCACTCCGAAGACAACGGAAGGCAGTAATGCAGCACAATTTCACTACAAATCTGCTAATTTCAGCAATAACGCAGCATCAGATCCATATGGTATATGATCAACACAATCTATTACACAGATTGTAATATAATGACTGAACACAGAGGCATTATCTAATAATAATCTAATAACAATAATGATCAATTCATTAATTTCCCCTGCATGTTGAAAAGCCATTGTGAATCCAGTGAGGTCTAGAAACAGCAGCTGTTGAGAATGATCACAGGTCATGAGAGAGCAGGAGTGATGTGAGCTCAGACTCCCTCAGACAGATGCTCTGTCCTCACTGGCACAGACCTGCTGTTAAGACCTTATTCAGTCTTTAGCACTCCTTAGTCTTGTGTCAAGTCACAGTGTGCGTCTGTCTCGAAGTAAACTACAAACTGTAATCCTAAAGTTCAGTGGAAAGTATCTCTCTGATTTCAAAATGTAAAAAATGAGTTACACACTGCCCCCTTGTGGTTAGATTGGGAGCATGTCTAACCACAAAATCAACATGTTTACAATAGAATGCTATATTAAGCATTATATTATATATGTGAAGTATATTTGAAGTAGTATGACAGTATGCTCAATCATGTCATCCATTTGTAGGCCTACCTGGAAGAGGCTGGGGTTCCCTCAAGAACTATACATATACATACACATACATAAAATGTTGGATAAAATAAGGTCTGTGGTTAACATTACTTGACAGTTTGAGTATTGTTCTACATAATGAATTACATACAGTCAAGCATGAATTCTGAAGTGGGTGTATAGTCTGTAACGCTGTCAAAGTCACAATCTTGTGGTGGTTTTGGTCTTTATTTAGCATCTGGTTAGCAATTTCAGTTAAAAAGACAAATGGTTTCAAAATTCATGTTTGAGAACTGATTATGTGTAATATCATATTGTTTATGTTGTACACTCCAGTTCAAAACTTTGAGGTCGGTAAGAATTATTGTAACTTTTTTTAAAGTCTCTTATGCTCGCCAAGGCAGCATTTTTTTGATCGACAACAAGAAACCTCAATTGTTGTGAAATATTACTACAATTTAAAATAACAGTTTTATATTTGAATATGTTTTAAAATGCGCTACACCTTTTCCCTACACAATTATACACAAAATAATCATGTATAATTATCCAAGAAAAGGTTTTAGTTTTTATTTTGAACAAACAAAATAAAATTAGATCCTTGGGGTAAGACGATTTCAGTGTTTCCATTATGACATATATACAAGCATTTGAATATTTACATATTTTAATTGAAGATAAGTCATTGAATAATTTTTCCTTTCAGTTAAATCTCTTTTACTGGGATTCTGCGTTGTCTGTCATCGTTATTCAATTATTCAACTAAATCGTCAATTTTTAAAAAAAAGAATAGTTGATTAGTATTTTACATTAATGACACTTAAAAAAAAAAAAACAGTATAAATATTAATAAGAATTTTATCAAAAGTAATTTATACATTCTGTAAAGTTTATCCAGGAGTAACTTCATAACCTAGTAGGGACCTTTTTACCCTTCTTAATATTTTACATTTTGTGATATAACAACTAAATTAGCAAATATTTCTATTTATTTCCTGTAATAACACATTGGTTAATGCATCATCATCCTGCACATGCTAAACATGTTACAGTTTAAAAGTAAATCCATTGTGTTCTTAAGGGGGCATTTTCCCCCCATGTTATCCCACAGTATATACATGTACTGTGCACAGAATACAAATTTCCTGTATGCACGGATTACTTTCAGACCCTCCTCGAATATACGGCTCTCTGCTGACACTATGTGGTGTCTCAGAATTACTGCATGGGCCCAAAGAGTTACTGCACGGAAATGACTAAGCAGTGAGTGTGAGTGTGAAGGGTAGAAAGCATCATGTTTAGAATATTTAGACCAGTTTGTACCATGCAGCAGTCCAGACAGAGGACGGACTGAGAGCCCAGCAGACCAAACACTTCTCCACACAGCAGACACTGTGAAAGGCCGTTTCCCACTGCAGACCTCCTCATGTTCTCCAGACGCTCCACTAGACGCCTGAAACACACACACACACACACACCTTTATTTAAAAGAACATAACTGGCATATCTTTACATACAGCACACAGCATCAACTTAAGATGTACACCTGCTGTTTCTGTATATTTCCTACCTGATAGATCAAACATTTAAAATGTACTGTCTTTATGTTGTTGTTTTTTGAGCTATTAAAATTTAAATCCCTTAAATTAAGACTTAAAGGTGTCATATCATGAAAATCTGACTTTTTCCGTGTTTAAGTTCTATAATCGGGTCCCCAGTGCATCTACCAACCCAGAAAACATGAAAAAGAACAACCCAGTAACTTTTTTTTGGTAAGCCTTTCTCTGCAAGCATGTGAAAAAACGAGCCGCTCAGATTTCACTCCCCTTAATCTGCACGTTTCCACCCACGGCGCCGTCATTTTGTTTTCGCATGTGAAAACTGTATACTAGTTCTAACGCCATGGCAAAAGTTTGAGCAAGCATGCAAACTGTTCTGTTGTTGGCTGCACAGACGAGCACAGAACACTATTTAGAGTCTCACTAGCTTGGATAGCCTGCAAGTTGACCCTGGCAAGCACGATTGCTAAAAAAGGAGTGTTTCTGTCAGAGCAATATTTTGGAAAAACATTAGACCTTTCACAGCAATGATTGCAATCTTAAACGTTAGCCTGGTGTGTATGGCTCTGTTTGGCAAACAGGTATGCTATGTAGAGTGGGCGTCAATACAGGTTTTGCACAAAAGATTAACATGACGACACATGCTAGTCGATGAGTTGAATCAACTCCACAGCAACTACATAAATTTATCCACTAACCATTCAGAAACTTCCAGTTTCATTCTAAAAGTTGTAACTTCTTCCTGAGTCTCTCCATCAGTGTCCGACTCCGGTTTGACCAATGCGAGGCTGAACGTCGTTACTGAAAATTGCCATTTTGGCTGCGTGAGATTCTCCAACTTTGTTGTTGTTGAGCAACTGAAGTATGAGCTGTTAAAGCTCCACCCTCTTTTGGAAAGCGGGCCGGGAGCAGCAGCTCATTTGCATTTAAAGGGACACACTCAAAAGCGGCCTGTTTTTGCTCACACCCAAATAGGGGCAAATTTGACAAGCTATAATAAATGATCTGTGGGGAAACTTCACAGACACATTCTGGGGACACCAGAGACTTATATTACATCTTGTGAAAAGGGGCATAATAGGTCCCCTTTAACATCAAAAATCAGGCTGGGCATTGTGTGACAAGGCAAAATAAGGCATGAAAAAGCACAAATGTGATGCAGAGTGATAAAGTCTCACCCAATCCGGTGTTGCTCAATGAGCTCGAGCTGCTCAGCACGGTGGAGGACACTCATGATAAGATCCAGTTCGGTTTTCTCAATTGTCTGAGCTTTCCTCTGTCTCTCTGACTGAAATGTGTGGATGGACCAACCTGTTTGTAACCTGGGTGTAATCCAGTCACATAAACAAGAGAAAAATCACATCACAGATCAGTGAGAAATGAATGCTTTTAATAATGCGAACACGTCACATTGAAAAGACTTGTCTATTTCAACACACATTACATTGGGTGATTATGTCAAATGACATGCTGAAATGCAATTTGTGCAACAGAGAACAAAAAAAAACAACAAAAAAAAACCACTTACTTTGCTCTAAGCGCTAGCTGTCTGTCATTGGGACAAACCCACTGCTCATTCTCACTGCCAAACATTGTGTCTGTCATGATTCACTGTGGAGCTGTAATAGAGCAGAATGACAAGTCTAAAATCATAAAATAATCAGGTATTTGATGTAAAGCATGAAACAACAGGAGTAATAGGTTTAAGAGTGTAATTGTCAGGATATATATAGGTGAATAAAATAGCATTCACCTTCAACGTCACAACCGTTCATTGGCTTTGACAGGTGTTTTCTGTTTGTTGTGATAGAGCTTACATCCAATTATGTAGAAGTGGAAGGACGCGGCTCAATTATTGGATTATTCGTCTCACAACACCTGCCAAATGACAGTTTCAGAGACCAAATTGCGGTTCAGCAGAGACCAAACACGAAGACATATTGTGCTGTCTGTCTAACATAAGAATCATAACAGCACTTTATTGAATGGAATAATACTGTATATATGTCACTGTGTTCTGGTACTGCATGGATCCTATTTAATAATTGATGAGTTATATGCAAGTTAAATAAAGAAGGTTGTGTAACAAACAAAAAACAAGCAAAAAAGTAAACAAAATATTATATAACTTTTTTGCTTGCTTTTTTGCTGAAGTTATACCATAAATAGTATAGAAACATGTAGACACATTCACAAATGTTTAAGAATATTATTGAATTAATTATATACACTAAACTTAAATTATTTTATAATAATAAAAATAAAGTTTATTAATATTATTATATAAATGTCTAAATTAAGTAATCAAAAAAATAAACCTCACTATTTTTACAGGATAAGAAGCACTTTTAGGCTGAAACATGTAGACAACATTTCTATTTTTAAGAACATTATTGAATTAATGAATATAAATTGTGCTTTTAACTTATTAATAATAATAATAATAATAACAGTATAATTCAGTAATATTGTCAAATACAAACATTTTTATGAATGTATAACAACAACAAATAGCATTCATATATTACCTTACTATTTGTATTTGTAAGAATATAATTGAAATACTTTATATAAATTATATGCTACATTTAAAATTGATAAAATAATAATAATAATAATAATAAATGTGTATTATTTAAATTATTTTTAAAATGTATTATTATTAAGAGGCTTTAAATCACAGGCAAATGAGGTGGACATCATTTACTGTTTACACTCAATGCATTCATAAATGTTCTGCATCACATGCTGTATTGTGTATAAATGTAAGTTAAAGCATCTATTAAAAAAAAAAAAAAAAAAAAAACCTGACATTCTCTCATTCCCTTTCTCAAACACACACAAAGATACAATCTACCCCTTTATGGTTAACCAGGGCAAGTCTGTTTGCTTTTCCATGAGGAGAACTGCACTTTATTTGGCTCTGCTGCTCTGGCCTCAGGCACAGATGACAACGGCTCCAACAAACTACTTTGTTACACTAGCACACTTCACAGTATAGCGTTTCCTCTCAAGCCAATAACTGTAATTCCAGAGAAAGAAAACTTGAAAGCTGCAAACCCTGGTATTTCCTTGAAGAGTTCAGATATCAAACATTCCCTTTTCTTATTACAACCTCCAAGTTACACGCTGTAGAAATCGCTGACTGATATCCAGTAGGATATCAAAGAAAAAAAAAAAAAACATACATCTATTACATTAACTACAGGTCTCTGTCTCCAGGCAAGACATATTTCTTAAGACGTCAACATTCAGGCATCCATTCAAGTACAATCCACTTAAATGCTGATAGAAAACAGGCACAGACAGACAAGAAAGAGTGTTTACCTTACGAGAGGACAGAAACTGTGGGCCGTATCTCAGCATAAGAAAGTGCGAGTAGAGGAAACAAGGCAGCGGAGGAGGAAACTCCTGATTATACTGATCTCAGATCAGGTTCACTGCCTCTCCTGCAATGGATCAGGTCACATGACCCAAGCACATTTCATCCAAAACATCCTGCTTCTCCACTGATTACAGTGATTGAATAAAAAAAACAAAAGAGTGACGGTGACAAAGCCAAACGGAGACAGGCCTCCAAGGTGCTAGAGGCTAAAGGCTTTACTATTGACCTGGCCTTTAAAATCAGTCAATATAAATCACAGTAATCTTATTCGCTTGGTCTGCTGCACCACTAAATCGTTTAGAATAGCATATTAAAGGACGACTACGTTGTAAAACTTCTTGTGGAAAACAAAGTATCAGTGGTGGTCATGCAATTAGGCCGTATGGTAGATCAACAGTTGCAAAGACCTCATACAATCTTTATGAAAAGTGTCTGATGCCCTCAGTCATCGAGTTAAGGCTGCTCTGACAGTGCCTGCTCAAAAATCTGTGTAAAGACATATAAAAGCCAGACTAAATTATGCCTGCTCAGTCCCACCTAGCCTCAAAGTACAGTACACAGTTATAATTGCTGTGTAAATCTATTTATGCCACCTCAGAGCAGCAGTAAACTGTGTAAAGACATTTATCACAATAAAATTACCTGTATCTCAGATGCACCCTATAACTTTGGTTTTACTAGCTTGTTAGAATTATTTCAGGAACTCAGTCAATAAAATGAAGACAATAAAACTGTCTGTTTGCACACTTAGCCACTCTTGTACTGCACAGTAAATGTATGAGAGTCATTGCCAAATAAATAAATACATAAATAAAAATCATGTCATTAACGAGACACAATTTTTAGCAAAACACAATTTTCAAAAACAAAACACTTTGACAAAATAAGTTCGTTGGGCTTTAAATTAAAAAACAACAAGCACAAAAGTATTGGGATACTTTCTATTGACCATGTTCACAGTTGTGATGAACACCTGTGTGGGGGAGAAGTGAAGTTTAGAGAACATTTCTAGCATCGTTTGCTCACAAAATCAAGTTATCTAATGCAATCCTGAAAATCTCCTTTAAAATCTCTGCAGGCATTAATCTTGACAATGTCACACTGATTTTGTTAAAAACAACAGTTTTATTCCCAACCAAACAACATAAAGGGTAACAAACAGATGGTCTAAACACAACAAATGCACCGTGCACCTCTTACCTTTGAGACGTGATGTGTCCAAAGTAGAAGTTATTTATGTTCTTAACAAATGCTGTTCAGCTGTCGGACACAAACCCCCATTGGCAGGTTCAAAGCTGTGCGAAGTCTGCGAACCCAAAAAGGTAGCAGGTGTCACAGAAAATGGAGTAATCCCATGGATAATGGTGTGAAGAGGTGTTTGTTGTGCGAGCGAGCGCGCTTTGGGGTTTGTTGGCCGCTGTGGACGAGAACCACGCAGTAGTTTATCTACAACTCTGTGAAAAGAGCGTGAGGGGGAAAATCTAAGGTCACACCTTCCTGCCATAGCAGATGCTGGAGAGCTGGCCACGTGCTCCCTCCAGGGTAAACGCGCGCACATATACGCGGCGCGTGCGAGTTTCCAAGGGGAAAGAAAGAGGAAGTACGGTAAACTGTTGGCTGTTTATTTATCTGAGCCCCGGTGTGGTTGAGAGGTCTTTATTTTAAAACTAAGCAAACATATTTTATTGTCCTGAATAAAATTACGGATTAAAGTCAACGTCAAAAAGTTAAAGTGCGTAATTTTTCCCCTTCGTGGTACAACGGGAAACAAAATACTCCAGATTGACGCCAGGTGCAGAACATGTAACTAGATTATTAGCTACTAAACACTGTGCCTGTGACACAGTAACAATAAATACAAATACTTACGAACTTTAAAGCAAAATTTACTTTGGTTAATAACAAACAATCCTAGAAAATATTTAAACAGAAACACTGGAACCTCTGGGCATCTGTGAATTGCTACCTGCCAAGAAATCTCTTGTCTCTCCTGGGTATCTTAGCAACAGGAGCTTGTGGGGAAAAAAAAGCACAGACCACTCACACAGGAGGAGAAAAACACAGTTGGGCTAAAAAAAAATCAATAAAACCAGGCTGTGTCACCAATAAAATGAGGTATCCCTGAGGTATTCACCAAAAACAAAAACAAAAAACAAACAAACAAACAAAAAAACGCGTCAGTAGCGATAAGTGTATTTTTCTGCCTGCACTTAGTGTGGGAGTTCTTGTTCAAACTGCATTCTGTCTACACACAGAAAACAAGTGACAGTGTGTTTCTTCTGAGGTGGGACTTTTACTGTTTAAATATATTTGTTAAAACTCTTAAGTGTGAGTAAATACATTTCTGGATATGTTAAATTAAATATAAAGTATATTGTACATTTTGAACACATTTTAATAGTAAAAAGTTACTGAATATATTGGAGAGACTGGGGCTGGTTGTTGCAAGGTCTATATCTCAGTAACCATATATATATATATATATAGCATATAGCTAATAAGCGAGACGCTCGTGTTCTCTCTAGATATTGTTAGTTTACTCATTTGCTTGCTCATGACAAATAGCAGCACAGCGAAAAGTATTTCTAATATGTTGGACGTTTTATTGGGACGTTTCTTCACAAGCAACCGTAAGAGCTTTTGTGATGTCCGAGTCGACGAAGGCGCAACATGCGAAAGGTACGTTTGCAAAACCGCTAGGTGCCGCTAGTGTCACAGAAACGACATACTTCACCTTATAACGTATCAGTTTAGGACACAGATCTAAATCACAATTGATTAGCCCAACCAATGAGAACGCGCTACAATGATGACGCCCCATAACAAAAGCGCGAAGGTGCAAAAGCTGCTGTAGATCAGCTTATCCGAAAGTCTCCATAACTGGCAGATTTAAAGAAAATTACCGTCGTTTGGCAAATAAATAAATTACGGACAGTTACATACGCATTGCCAATCATGTGGGCTTTATGGTACACCTCAAACAGGGGATTTAATTGTAATTTATAATGTTAATATTAATTGCCGAGTCCACGAATGGCTTGGGTATGCAGAGCATTTGCAGCTTATATGGACCACACGCCACTGATTTTATATATATATATATATATATATACACTACCAGTCAAAAGTTTGGACACTCTCTCATTTAATGTTTTTTCTTTGTTTTCATGACTATTTACATTGTAGATTCTCACTGAAGACATCAAAATTATGAATGAACACATGGAATTATGTATTAAACAAAAAAGTGTGAAATAACTCTAGATATGTTTCATATTTTAGATTTCTCAAAGTAGCCACCCTTTGCTTTGTTGACAGCACTGCAAACCCTTGGCCTTCTCTCAGTGAGCTTCATGGTGTAGTCACCTGAAATGATTTTCACTTCACAGGTGTGCCTTGTCAGGGTTAATTTGTGGACTTTATTGCCTTCTTAATGGAGTTGGGACCATCAGTTGTGTTGTGCAGAAGTCAGGTTGGTACACAGATGATAGCCCTATTTGACAACTGTTAGAATTCATATTATGGCAAGAACCAATCAGCTAAGTAAAGAGAAATAACAGTCCATCTTTCTTTAAGAACTGAAGGTCAGTCAGTCTGGAAAATTGCCCCCCTCTCCCCAAGTGCAGTTGCAAAAACCATCAAGCGCTAACGACGAAACTGGCTCACATGAGGACCGCCCCAGGAAAGGAAGACCAAGAGTCACATCTGCTGCTGATGATAAGTTCATCCGAGTCACCAGCCTCAGAAATCGCAAGTTAACAGCACCTCAGATTAGAGCCCAGATTAATGCCACACAGAGTTCTAGTAGCAGACACATCTCTACATCAACTGTTCAGAGGAGACTGCGTGAATCAGGCCTTTATGGTCAAATAGCTGCTAAAAAACGCTACTAAGGTAAAGCAACAAGCAGAAGAGATTTGCTTGGGTCAAGAAACACAAGGAATGGACATTAGACCAGTGGAAATCTGTGCTTTGGTCTGATGAGTCCAAATTTGAGATCTTTGGTTCCACCTGCCGTGTCTTTGTGTGACGCAGAAAAGGTGAACGGATGGTCTCTACATGCATGGTTCCCACCGTGAAGCATGGAGGAGGAGGTGTGGAGGTGCTTTGCTGGTGACACTGTTGGGGATTTATTCAAAATTGAAGGCACTCTGAACCAGCATGGCTACCACAGCGTCCTGCAGCAACAGGACAATGACCCCAAACACACCTCCAGGCTGTGTAAGGGCTATTTGACCAAGAAGAGAGTGATGGAGTGCTGCGCCAGATGACCTGGTCTCCACAGTCACCTGACCTAAACCCGTTTGAGATGGTTTGGGATGAGATGGACCGCAGAGTGAAGGCAAAAGGGCCAACAAGTGCTCAGCATCTCTGGGAACTCCTTTAAGACTGTTGGAAAACCATTTCAGGTGACTACCTCATGAAGCTCATCGAGAGTGTGCAAAGCAGTAATCAAAGCAAAGGATGGCTATTTTGAAGAATCTAAAATATAAAACATGTTTTCAGTTATTTCACACTTATTTGTTTACTACATAATTCCATGTGTTCATTCAGTTTTGATGTCTTTAGTGAGAATCTACAATGTAAATAGTCATGAAAATAAAGAAAAAACATTAAATGAGAGCGTGTCCAAACTTTTGAATGGTAGTGTGTGTGTGTGTGTGTGTATATAAAATATCTTCATTACTGCACCTGTTAGTGGGTGAGATATATTAGGAAGCAAGTGAACATTTTGTCCTCAATGTTATCCTTGATGTTAGAAGCAGGGAAAATGGGCAAGCGTAAGGATTTGAGCAAGTTTGACCAGGGCCAAATTGTGATGGCTAGACGATTGGGTCAGAGCATCTCCAAAACTGCAGCTCTTGTGGGGTGTTCCTGGTCTGCAGTGGTCAGTATCTATCAAAAGCGGTCCAAGGAAGGAACAGTGGTGAACCGGTGACAGGGTCATGGGCGGCCAAGACTCTTTGATGCACGTGGGGAATGAAGGCTGGCCCGTGTGGTCCGATTCAACAGTACTGTTCAAGAAGTTAATGCTGGTTCTGATAGAAAGGTTTCAGAATACACAGTGCATCGCCGCAGACCAGTCAGGGTGCCCATGATGAGTAAAAAGTTAAAAAGAACAGCATTTATTCAAAATAGAAATCTTTTCTAACATAAATAAATTATAGTAAAAACATTTTAAAATACAAAACAGTTATTTTAAATGGTAATATTTCATAATATTTTTGATCATATAAATGAGACTTTCAAGAAGTCAACATATTTTAGCTGTTGTAAAACAGTGGAACAAGAGTCGACTATATAATGAAAGTATTCTTGCTTTCTCAATACAAGGGTATTTTTCCAATCATTTCTATTGTAAGAAATTGTAATGTTTTAAATGTTTAAAATGTATTAAAAACTATTTGTTAGCCATTAGAAGTCTGACAAATGAACACAAATAAACAATTTGTTTTATGAATGAATGCTTTAAAAACTCTGTAACATGTCTTGTTGCTTATTCAACTGTGATGGAGAAAATAAATGCTTAAATGTCAGACTCTCGTTCCTCGGGTAAACCGGCTGTGGCAGCCATCAAATCCGTTATTGACAGAAAATACAATTAGTTACGCCCAGATGGCCTTCAACAGAACTGAGTGCATCATGCCCTCCAGACAAAACCAGCCACTTCAGTTTATAACACGCTTCTAGCAAACCGAGAATCCCTTGCTTTCTATTTTCCACTAATGGGTTATATTACATAATTATATTATTAACCATTATCTGTAAGATTGAAGTCAAATAATAATATTAGTTTAGAGGTGTCATGAAGCAAGAAAAAAAAAAAAAAAAAAAAAAAAAACTTGAACCATGAAATTGTTCTTTAATAAGACAAAACACCAAAGACAAGAAGTCAGTGTTATCTCGGATTTTATTCAGCAAAGCATGTGCCTACAATATCTTACAAACAGAACAAAAACAGAGGGATTGTCCTTATACAAACAGGTCAGCAGGTAGAACATTTACAATCATGCATCATGACGAGTCAAAGGGCTCGCGACGCCTCTCGCCAACACGAGGAAACTGCCGAGAGTGTGCGACGCAAGTTCAGACGAGGAGAGGACCTTCTACCACTTACAAATACACTTCACTCAAATGCTACGAGCCCAAAAGGAAGGACGAGGGGAAAGATCAATATGATCTGAGCATCTGGCAGCATCCGTGGAATTCGTTGTCATTTTCCATTGTCCTCCAGCAGCACTGAAAGGCCAACTTTAATGATCTCAGGAATGATGCATTAGCTGCAGTTATGAAGCAGAATGCTCTCTTTCAGAAAGGCTCCATCAAAATTCAGAATGGTTTGAACTGATCTCATAATCACAAAAAAAAAAAAAAAACTAGACATGAGCAAATGTCTTCAGGGCAGAAGAAAAAAAGCTTCAAAGAGGTTTCAAAGCAGGTTTATTTGGAAGCTCATTTCCATCAGAGAATAAAAAAACTTGTTATTCGTTATTCAGAATTACGAAAGTTTATGGGTGCTTCTCAAATGGAAGGCTGCGTCCTTCTAAGTCCAGTCCTTCAGAGGTTTGTAGGCTAGAGTCCTCCTCAGCTTTAAGTGCTAGAATTAGACTGTTTAGTAAGTGCGCATTGCTACGTCATAAATGTTTCCGCCCCCCCCGGTCACTGCACGAAAATACTCATACAATTACAGTACAATTTGAGAAATTCTTTATATTAAAAAGTTTTATATTAACGCAGTCCATGTAATTACATATTTGTCTGAGGTCTTCCAGTGTTTTAAATTACGCCGTTTAGCATTGTGATTACAACAAAACACGACTTCATCTCCAAAATCATTTTTGTGTCTTGCATTACGTAGTGAAATTGGACAAGCTCAGTGCCGATTCATATTCCAATAATTCTTTTTTGTGAATTGGAATTTGTGCAAAGGATTGTGGGTCAGTGGAGGATACAAAGGATACGCTTGCGAATTGAAGGCGGCCTTCCACCTATCCTTGAAAATTGAGACATCCTTCGAAGGAGCTTGATGACATGGAGATATGCAGCCTTACTAGGATGCAGCCTTCCGATTGAGAAGCACCCTATAACTTGTAATTGTGAGACAAAAAGGCAGAACTGCGATATACAAACTCGCAGTTATGAGTTTATGACTTGAAATTGTGAGAGATTAACTTGCAGTTGTGGGGAAAAACAGTCAAAATAGAGGGATGCAAACTAGCAATTACGAGTTTATAATTTGTAATTGCTAGATATAAACATGCAACTGTAAGAAAAAAAAAAGTCACAATTGTGAGAAAAGTGAGCGCCTCGCAACTAAATTGCAATTACAAGTTTATACCTTGAAATTGTGAGAATTAAACTCGCAATTGTGAGAAAAAGTCAGAATTCCAAAATGCAAACTCACAATGAGTTTATAACTTGAAATTTCGAAATATAAACTTGCAGTTGTGGGAGAAAAAAACTGTCAGAATTGAGAGATGCAAACTTGCAATTACGAGTTTATAATTTGTAATTGCGAGATATAAACTTGCAATTGTGAGAAAAAAAGTCAGCGTCTCGCTATTGAACCGCAATTACGAGTTTATAACTTGCAATTGCACAATATAAACTCACAATTGTGAGAAAAAAAAATGAAATGTGAGATGCAAACTAGTAAGTATGAGTATAACTTGCAATTGCGCAATATAAACGAACAACTGAGGAAAAAGTCAATTGAAAAAAAAAAATTGTAAGGGAAAAAAGTCAAGAATTGTGAGAAACTCGCAACTGTGAGGGAAGAAAGTCAGAATTGTAAGAAAAAAATTCAGCATCTCACAACTGAATTGCAATTACGAGTTTATAACTTGTAATTGCATGATATAAACTCACAATTGTAGGTAAAAAGTTCAGATGAAAACTTGCACTTACAAAATTATAACTCACAATTGCAAGATATAAACTCGCAACTGTGAGAAAAAGTCATAATTGTTAGATATAAATTATAATTGTAAGGAAAAGAATCAGAATTGTGAGACAAAAAGGTCATAATAACATTTGTTTTAATTACATGATGGAAACAAGCTTCCATAGGATGCTCAATGCAATCATTTAGCATTTTTATCTAACCTCAAAATCTATCAAACTAGTTATAGTAGGATGGACTTGGTGATTAAGAAAAGGCAGGTGTCCGTTCTTATTCATCAACAGAAAAAGCACAACTGAATCCCACTCTTTCACAGCCATTACTGCAGTTTTGACTTGGAGTTGGACATGAAATGGGGAGGAAGTCAGTGCGAGCAGATCAGATGTATTTATTTCAACTCAAAATGTATACAGCAGGTTAAACTGGAAAAGGAAAACGGTATTAAACAGAAGACAGCGATGAACATGGTTGACACAGTGCAAAGGCACATTAGTGTTTATTATGGGCTGTAATATTGGGAGAAAGAGAGTGCTGATGAACCATGACTGATGCAGCTTAAGAAGGCTGTAATTAAGCAAGGCATAATGGGAAAACGGGTTCGTCGATAAAGAGCAGTGAAACTTTGGAGGTGGGAAAGTACAAAGATGCAATGCTGAACTAAATAGGAGCATGAACTACACAAAATGGAGGGGGAGAGCATTCGTATTATGTCTCATGCACGTCTACTGGATATGATCACACATGCATGATATGCATTTCTTTGAGTGGAAATGAAAACCTAATGACAATAAGAACAACAAAAAGTAGGTCTGAAAGGCAAAAAGACAGGTCAGATATTGCACTAAGATTAAAACAAAACAGAGGCATTGCTGAAGTATCAAACTAGGCATTAAACGAAACACAATGGATGGTTGAGAAATGGGTAAGAGTACAAATCGTTTTGTAAAAACAAAACTGGAAAACAAAAAGTAATGTGATTACAAAAAAATAAAATATCTACAATAACGATTTACATTTTTTTTTAATCTTCAAATGTTAAATGTACAAGAGATTGCTGCTGCATCACTGCTGTTAATTTGCTGATTTTACAAATACATTCATTTGAAGTGTCCAGAAACAGATCTAAATGAAGCCCACGGCGTCAATTCAGATTTAAACACACAAATCCCTCGGTCCATGAATAGGCATTTTATCTCGACTCCCTAACACGGTAACATTCTGAGTAAGATGATGTTTCGTCATGTTTTTATTCCCATCCAACTGCATTTAAGAGGAATTTAATCAAGCACTGTGTCAACTTCCACTCAGGCATCTCTTTTAAACACAGTAAAACCAGCATGGAGTTCCGATGATAAAAGAAGCATGTCAAACTAATGCCTGCTGTCATCACTAGAACTCGTTCAAAGATCATGACCGGCAGCCTGATCATGGTTCATGGCAAAGATCCACGCATCTCAAAGAGGAATCAAAAGAAATGCCACTGCAGAATCTGCAGTAGACACATATGAAAGGGTTGGTTAAGACAAAGACACACGAGGAATGACAAGGCAAAGGTCACCTCCAGAGGAATCAAATATCACAGTGATCTGTGATCTGATCAGGAACACAAAGAGTGAGCATGAGAATGGATTAAATTTAATGGAGGCGATATTCCCCATCTCTAGTCAAACACTTTCCTCTGTTGATACAGGATATACTGAACATTTACAGGATGGCACAGGGTGCAGGGGAAGCTCAGGCAGACTGCTTCTGTACTGAATTTAAGAGTCCTATAATTATTTACACAGTAGATACAGGCACTTAAAAGTCTTTGGTTGGAGTGACCCAACATTGCAGAAAAATGCATTCACAGAGCTTTTTTTTTTTTTTTTTTTTTTTGCACCCTTCTCCTGGGTTCAGTAGGCAACATGTAGTTTTCTCACTTCCCTTTCCGATATGCTTCGGTTCAGATGTTCACCTTCGACCCCGTTTATCCCGCTGACAAGGCCACCTGTGAGAAAAACAGTCACTTTTAGTATTCAATTAGAGACTCTGGATGACAACATTCCTGTCAGTGGAGCAGCAACTAAAGGCTTAGTTATAATTTAACTAGCACACAGCTTATCTTACACACCAAGTCATACCTTTTCTGGACAGAAATCTGGGTTGTTCTGTCTAACTTTGCCAGGCCTGCCCTTGATGACTGCATAGCAGAACATTGTGATGACCATCACAAACAGGAAGTAGCTGGTGTGCATGAGGTGCAGGTTAATGAGAGAACGATCGTCCTATCGGGAAAGAGAATGCAATTTGCCTCTGTAAATTCATTAGTTTACACAGGTTTAACAGTTTAGTTCATATTCTGTATAGTAATTTAAATTGATAAAAATTGAATATCGTCCAAACGCCGGCTCGTTATTGGCCGGCTCCTGCGTCAGCATCACACGCATGTGTCGTGCTGCTCACGTGTACAGCGTCGGCCAATATGGAGTCGCGTTCTGATGTAAACACGGAAGCCTGCTCTGCGTTCACTATGTCAACTGCATGTGACAACAGTTCAAATTGTTAAAGGGGTCATGACATGAGAAATCAAATTTTCCTTCATCTTTTGGTATATAAGAGGTCTTTGTATCATTAATACACCATGCAAGTTCTATAACTTACAGGTGCAATGTGTAAGATTTAAGAGGATCTATTCACAGAAATGCAATATAATATACATAACTATGTTTTCAGTGGTGTATAAAGACCTTACATAATGAACCATTATGTTTTTATTACCTTAGAATGAGCCATTTCTATCTACATACACCGTGGGTCCCCCCTCCATGTCAAGTCGTCATTTTGCGCAGGCATGTTTCTACAGCAGCCCTAAACGGACAAACTGCTCTACAGAGTGCATTTAGTCACTGTGTTGTTCTTCTAAATTGTTTGCGTTTTTAGAGGCAGCTTGTATCGTCACTAAGTTGAATATGCACAAAGTAGTAGTGGTAGTTAGTAGTTACGCACAAAGAATATGCACAAATAGTAGTAGTAGTAGTTAGTAGTCATCTGGTTTATTAGAAGCAGAGACCTTTCTTTGTTAGAAGTAAGAAGAAACCTCATTGCTTGACTGGCTAACATACTCTCTGCTGTCTCAGACGACGCACAATCATTTGCATACGACTGTCTCTGAAGCAAGAGAACAACACCTACTTTTACATCATCGCATTGTTGGCCCACTGGTGTTCAGTCAATGAGCAGCGAGTGGATCTAAAGTAGGCCTAGTTGTTAATGATAAGATTGTGATATATTAACAAGAATGCGATGCCACGCAGACGTTGCGCTGTTCCTCGCTGTGGAAAAACAAACTCATAAAAAATGGATTCAGTTTATTTTTACATTTCACTGTGGATTATTTGGTAATTCAGTCGCAAATGTCGATGCAGGCTTTGCAAACAGACTCTTATGATATGGATTCGACAGCAACGCCACAAACATGTAAGTAACAGTGTTCATTCTAATGCCTGGTATGTGATCAGTGATATCTGTTGTGTAATCCAGACAGATTTTTTTGTCCCCAAAATCGTTTGATTCTGTTTATGCTTCAGTAAATCAAGCCAGTGACCAAACGATCAACTTCACATTGTTTCTCTTAGTAGCATGAAAATAATCTGTGAATTGTGATTAAATTACATACGGAAAATGATCAATGTACGCTCCCTTTACAACGCCTGAAGCTGTCAATCACACAGCGTGAATTTATCTGGACACTTGCCAAAACTGCCATTATAATAAATAACACTATTACACTGTTACTGTTTGCTGTTAGTGTGGTGAAAGCATTTCATTACAGTGCAGGAATAGAGTTACAATGATGAGATCACTGCATTCACACGATCAACAGACTGTCTGTCATCTGCTCAGTGCTCACCACTGCAACCTTTAATGTGATGGGAAAAGATCTAAATAAGGCTATAATCAACACTTTTCAGGATTTGTTATCTAACAGTGGGCGTTTACATTGAAGTCTCACAGCAGACACGCCCCTTCAAACAGAGAGTTCCAGCCAGACGGCTAAAATCAGGATAGAAAAATGCCTTTTATTTCTAAATTATGACATTTTATGATGTAAAAATCATACTAACAATATAAATGCACCTCAGGAAACATTATAAAATAATTTGTAAAAAATTACTAAGTGACCCCTTTAAATAAAGTCGTTATTTTTGCGCACAAAAAGCATTCTCGTTACTTCATAACATTAAGGTTGAACCACTGCAGTCACGTGGACTATTTTAATTATGTCTTTTGTACCTTTCTGGACCTTAAGAGTGGCAATTAAATTGCTGTCTATGGACGAGTCATATACCTCTCGGATTTCATCAAAAATATCTTAATTTGTGTTCCGAAGATGAGCGAAGGTCTTACAGGTGTGGAACGACATGAGGGTGAGTATTTAATGACAGAAATTTCATTTTTGGGTGAACTAACCCTTTAATTGCACAGCTCTAGACTACTGAAATTTTGGTATCATGACAACAATACTGTGCTAATGTGTTGTGGGTGACTGTCAGGACGTCGCTATACTGTATGGTTGCAAAGATGCTCTTGAGTTTTTTGTGTGTTGCTATGTTTTTGTTAGGGTGTTCTGAGTGGTGCCAGAGCATTGCTATGTGGTTGCTTTCACAAAGCATTTAATCACACAATGTTACTATCAAACGCTGAAACACTCACATCTGGAACGATGACAGTGAGCTTGGGATTCAGTGTGTGATACACCTTCCCAATGGCACCTTTGTAACACCAGAATGGGTTGTACTCCTGTGTGTACTTTGTGTCCGAGTCTCGTGCTGTGGTGAAAATCTTGTACCAGGATGTGGCGTTGCTGTAGGTCTCTGGGACACAGTGAGGCGGCTGCCTGCAGAGGATTTGCAAAACAAGGCATGAATTACTCATACTAGATGAAACAGTCTCAAATCAGTATTTTTTAAAAACAAGCTTCAGTTATGTAACACCAATTTGCACAATGCTGCCCCTCTGTGTACACTCTTTTTGTTTTGTTTTGGCTGTCTGGGTCAGTTAAACATTAATTTCTGAGTTGTTAGTTACTCGGCACACAAACAAATTTACAGAAAATCCACAGCTGAAAGCCTACGGCAATATTTGAGAGCACACCTTGAATATACAAAACACACAGTAGGGGAGAGTGGAGTAATGTATCAGTAGGTAAGTTGTACAACGCCATTCTCTAAGAAACTGTGCACATAAGTTTGTATTCAGAAAGAACCCATAATACCAGAGTCATTATGTTAAAGACCCCCGGTAATGAAAATCAAGTTCTTAATGTTGTTTATATGTCTATGTGGTGTTTTGTAATATGAATTTGCATATGATTTGACTTAAAGCATAAGTCAACACAACTGATGAGAATTTTTTTTCCTTAAAACTGCAGTTTACCAAAGACAAAATGCGTTTTGAAACCACCCCTGTTCCCTACGTCACAAATGTTGTAACCAATAATGTCAATGTGTGGGTGGGCTTTAGCATATCATTAACTATGCTGCAAAGAAGGGGGGTCTCAAGAGAAGTCAGGTTATCCCAGTATATTTGTCTGTTGATATGAAAAATCAGGAACATTTAGCAATATAGCAGGTGAATTATGTATATGATGTATATTACGATGTTATGATGACCTATATGCCTTTCTCCACTGACATTCTGAGTTGTTCAAAGCCTTTTTAAGGATGCAGATTTTTTTTTTAAGGCAGCTGTCCGACTCTGAAATGGCAAACGGAAACATGGTTTGTGTAGCATTAGCAACACATTATTAGCTGTTTGATGACTTAGTCAAGCCAAAGCCAAAATCATACCAATAAGCGCTATGGTGTCTGATAGTTACATTCAAGCTATTTTAAGGCATAAAGAAATTATGTTCACATGAAAATAACATTTAATGTCTAATGCCATTTCATGCATTCTGACTTACTTACACTGTTAAAGAGTTAGATTCTCATGCTAAACATGGCCAAAGTTTCAAAAAACAAGTTGGACGTATAACAGAGTTTTTCTGTGCCAAAAATACTCTTCAGATTGCTCACAAACTTCGGACATTTTTTTTCGAGTATGGCAAGAGCACGCCCATCAACGTGCTTCATTCGGCTTTACGGAAGTTGTCGGCAGCCCTGCACAGGACTTGCTCGAGAAAGATTTGTCACTTTGTTTTTTAGTCCACGAAATCAACAATGTCACCAAAGAAGTGTATTTTTGGTTTTGAGGGAAAGATTACCTTGTTTCCCAAAGAACCCAGTGTTAAGTGGAGCTGTGTTCATCATTCACTATACACTATATTCATTATAGTGATTCAAAAGTTATCCAGAGATGATGTGATGGTGTATTGTGCGTGTTTAAATATATTTGTTTAGCTGACCATCGATAGCTTGCAGACGATCGCTACGCAAAAGCTGCGTGTGCTCGTCACTCTTTAGCTCCGCTCACATGGCACGCCACCAGGAGCTCGGCTATTTTCGGAAAGACTCGGTACAGCGCATGTATCTTTTATAAATATGATAAAACTAAAGACTTTTCGGAGATGTGAAGGATACACTACTACTCTATAGGTACTCAAGATTAACATGACTGGCAGAAACTTGGTGTGATAACCCCCTTTAAATATGTAATTTTTGGTGATCAAAGATGAGTTTTAAGGGATAAAATTATTGACTACAGGGAGACTCTTCATGTTAGTTCTTAATGATGCTACACCACTTTATTTTAATAGCCTACAGACCGTATGTAGCCCCACCCCTTTTCAGCATTGCGCTCATTGTGTTATGTCTTCCCGTTTGTATTTTTTTGTTTTGCAATTTGTGACATATGATTCTATAAACACTTACACTGTGACTGGGAAGACATTATTGGCTGCTGTGATGGTCATACAGGTGCTGAAGACCATCTGCTCACAACGACCATGCAGAACGCACTCATCTGAGTTCCAGGCTACCGGCAGAGTGAAAGTGATGTTCATCTCTTCATGGGCCTCTCTGCCTTTAATGACACAAACACACCCACACAGAGTCAGCATGTTTTGTAAAACAAAGGGAGCTTAGATGTGCCTGCAAGTGATATCTAGAAGGTATTCAGCTCCAGGCCTCTCTCCCACTGTTATCCCTTTGTGCACAATGCACCATTGTTTTAACTGGACTATGTTCAGTCACAACACCAGAAAAAAAGAAAAAAAAAAAGAAAAAGAAAAAAACATCACAGCAATGACTCTCCACCCTGATCTGTTTAACTGAAATAGACAATCACAGAGGCTGAATTCTGTTCAAAATTTCTAAACGTACTCAATGTAAATGTCATTACAACTACCACAACCTACGGCCTTCAGGTTTGAGAATATGTTGTTTACTACCATTCAAAACTTTGAGGTCAGCAAGATCTGTTTTTAAATAATTTAATACTTTTATTCAGCAAGGATGCAATAAATTGTTCAAGAAAGACATTCATAATGTCACAAAAGATTTCTATTTAAAGTAAATGCTGTTCTTTTAAGCTTTGTTCCTCAAAGAATCCTAAAATAATAATAATAATAATAATAATAATATTATTCACGGTTTCCAGAACAATATTAAGCAGCTGATTTCAACATTGACAATCTTAAGAAATGTTTCTTGAGCTCCAAATAACCATATTACAATAATAGATTTTTAGTGTATTTTTGCTTATTGGTGAGCTTAAGAAACTATAAAAATCTTACAGACTCTAAACTTTTGATTGGCATTATATGTAAAATAGTACACCAAATATGCCCAGATGGTATATTATTTTGAGTTTCAGTGCTTGCATCCATTAATGGTTTTTCAGCTAATACTGCCCACAACCCAAATTACAACAGAAGAGAAGTTTGCATTGGTTTTGTATTTCTATTTTAGAGGGAGCAGGGAAAATATATTTATAATCTATATATATATATATATATATATATATATATATATATATATATATATATATTTATAATCTATATATATATATAAAAAAAAAAAAAATCACAAGATAAGCCACAAAGAAGGTGCCATGACATGTTTTTAAACATGAATCTAAAAGTTAAGTAATAATAAATTGAAAATTTAGCTAGATGCTAGCATTCAGAAGTGTAAAACAGTACACATCAACATGTTCTCTAGGTCAAAATGCAATTTCATGACGCTGCAGCAGACGCAGCATAAGGAAGAGATGGGCCACTCGGATAATCTTCTAACTGTTAAATGTAACGCCTGGCAATTATTTTTTAAAGACGCACATACTAGGGGTGTAACGATACACAGAAGTCACGGTTCGGTAAGCACCTCGGTTTTGGGGTCACGGTTCGATACAAGGTCGGTACAACAGGAACGAGCAACAAATCCCCAATGCTAGGTTTCTTTTCATTTATTCTGAACAGAATGTAGCACAAATTAGTTTGTTTCACCTAGCAGCATATAGTCCCTCCTGAGGTAATTGGTACAGTACAGTCTCCTTTAGTGTACTAAGAACAAAGCAGTAAACAGAATGCACTCCTGCATAGGTAATTTTTTCTGTGGGGTCAATTTGAAAAAAAAAAAAAAAAAAAAGTTATTTGGTCTACATAACTGAAAAGCATCTCGTTTTATAAAAGTACAAAATAAATAGATAAATAAAACAAAATAAAATAAAACTTGTGCAGAGATTAGTTTTTGCATTCCTGTAGTCTTTTTCAGCCTAGCTCCAGTGATTGGCACATCTGGATGATGTCGTCTGCCCCCCGACATCATCCAGATGTGCCAATCAGCGGAAACAACTTAAAATACTCCATAATTTATGGTCATACAGATAGAGCAAGACATTATTGGGTACACAAAAGGGTAAACTCGCAATAAAAACTAAACGCGTTTTGTAAAATAAAGAAAATTAACAGGATGCCACTCTCTGCCGTCCTGTGAAGTTAGTGGAGTCCGTACCAAAAATTAATTGAAACTCAGTGTATAGGCTACCAGCAAGCTCTTGCATGCCATCTGAACTCTAGTTTTGGGTTGGTGCATAGACCGTCTCTTCTTCTGCTCTTTTTTTACCTGTTGTGGCAGTTAGCAAACAGTAGCTGCGTCTCATTTCGGAAGGCTTATTTTTTTTATGTCTTATTTAAGAAAATTAACCATAATACAATTGACTGTTATTCCTCGTTAGGTGTAAAATACTGTAATTTCTTTCTTACTTTGCAATCTAACCGTTACTTTTCTTAAAGGAGACCGCCTCGATGACGTATACAGCCTTCAAACGTGACTTCTGGAGGATGCAGCATTTGAAATGAGAAGCAGCTAGTATTGCATTACCCCTCGTGGCCCCTTCTGGATTGTAGTGTGGATCGTAGTGTATTCGTCGCTGACTGTATGCACCGAACCGTGATGCCTCGTACCGTGACGTTCGGGATGAGTACATGTACCGTTACACCACTAGCACATACACATCCGGTTTATTTTTTTTAGTATGATTTCATCTAAAGAAATATGATTGTTGTCAGATTTCCTGTATGATTTGAGTATGTTATTGAAACATAAGCTTGTTTCAAATTGCCTTTCCTTATTAAATGAGACAGAAGCTGTGTTTGCATGCCTAGAAAATAGATGTACAGACTCAAACATAGGTACAGTACTTTGCATCAAGTGCAAACTTAGTGCAGAGTAGAAATATGCAAGTTGTGAAAAATCTGCACAAAAAAAAAAAAAAAAAAAACCCTGACAAAACGAATGCCCACAAGAGGTATGTTATCAGATGGCACACTTCCAAGTTAAATTTCCAAAAAACACGAGACATACCAGCAAGGCCAACTTGCTGCCCAAGCACACTGGCATAAAGGTGGGTAATATTGCGTGAGTAGCCCCCAAATGGCCTCAGAGGATCCAGGGTCAATGTGATGGCCACAGAGATGTTGATCAGACCGGGGTCCTCCAGCAGGGGTGGCGACTGGGTGCTGGATCGCGTCTGGCTACTGGTCACTGTGCTCTCTGGTGTAATGGACTCATTCAAGCTGTGCTTGAGGGTCTCGTTTTCTGAGATGCAAAAGTCAATCTCATTGAATCGGAGAAGGAAGGTGTTCCAATCCTAGTGAAAAAAAACAAACAAAAAAAACCCAAAAAACGATACAACAGTCACGAAAGTAAATTCAAAGTAAAGCTTATCGCCAGCATTTCCTGATCAATATTTATGTCTCGGACCTGTATGTCTATTACAGTGTTGTTTTATTAACAAATTATTAAAAATAATTGTACGTAATTGAAATAAAGCTGACATAAAATAAATTAAGAAAAACTTTACAAATGTTGGCGTCTAACTGAAAAGTTGAAATACAATTTTCTGAAATTAAAACTGAATTAAAAATAAATTAAAGTAGTATAGAAACAAAATAAATCACTGCATTACTAAAACTTAAACTGCAACTAAAATGAAAACTAAAAATAACAAATAAAGCTAATTTAAAATACATTATTATATAAATAGTAGGGGTGGGCGATATACTGGTAGACATGATAAGCCAGTAGATATTTGTATTAGTTTTTTTGTGATATTGATATTGGTGATAAGATATTTCAATGGTATCAAAAATGTTAATAAACTTATTTTATTGTGATTTTGGTCATATCACCCACCTCTAATAAATATATAAATAATACTAAAATAACACTGGTCTACCAATCAGTAACTATTATATTCGCAAGTATTTTCAATGGTTCATGGCTCACACATTTGTGGTAAACCAAGTTATTTTCTACCTCTGTCATTTCAGGTGATTTGATCTCCTTGATCTTAAAGAAGTATCCTATAGTGAGGAAAGCAATAGCCACAGCACTGACGCTGACCATAAAAATGACCAGCGGTGGACGGTTACTTATGTAGGTCTTCAGATTCTCCAGTGGATTCAACAACAACACCTGCAACAAGAAAAAAATCCCACAAGCTTAGGGAAACTTTCACCTACATAAACTACATGAATGAATCTGAAGCACACAGCAGTGAATTATAATTCATTTCTGTCATCTTCTGATCAGAGTAAGAACTGGTGTGTGTTCTTAATCCAACCTGCAAGGCACAAAGGTTTGCCATGTGCTAACATATGGCTCTAAGTCAATATTTGGATCTTATCCATTTATTTGTTCTCTCTTCACTTGACAAGAGTTGAACTGTGAAGTTTCACAACTTGCTTTAGTCATTTACACACGTGTAAATGCCTAAACACCAGTCAATGGCAGATCTTAATTCAAAGTCTTGCTTGTGTCGCACAATATTAATATCGATGAGGATTAATGATTACAAATAATCGTTACAAATTTCAAATATTATTGCAGCTTAAGAATGATTAGAGGACTAAAATGCTGTAGATTAAATTGTGTGGAAAATAAACAGAGACACTGTCAAACAGTTTTGGGTGTAGAAATGCAAGCAGAAACTCCACACCCCACACACATACTAACATACTCAAACAAACCATGGCTGAATGACCTGACAAAAATAATAATAATAATAATAATAAGACAATACTCTCAGTGAATACCCTGAGCTCTTCTGTGCAGCTGAAAGCTTTCGCAAATACTAAAAAATACTATTTTACAACAAATCAAATTAAATCCTGTAAATGGTGACATTGAGATACTATCAAGAAACCTGTTTTTTTCCCCTTAAATTGCAGAAGCAAAACTGTATCACACATGAGAAGCTCTTGCTAGTTTGTGCGTAATATGTGATATATGTAACGGTAACTCAAGTTATCTTGACGTAAAGCATGTTTCCACCTGTGTATTCCGAATATGAAAATAAACTCAACAACACCAACATCCTATCATTTTTCTTTTAAATATCAGACTCAAATTCTTCTTGTGATGTTCAGTTCATTTAATGGTTCCTGAACATAGATTCTTCATCACATGGTCTCATCAATATTTAATTTAATTCAGTGAAAACAAACAAACAAACAAACAAAAAAATCCCATTTAGTGAAAATGTGTCAGCAGTCGGTAGTCTGATCAATAATTGCTGAAGTAAGAAATCACAGCTGATATTACTTCCAATTTATCTATCACACTGTACAGTAAAGATCAAGGCAAATCTAAAAGGTCATCTGAGTATTCATATAGAATATTAGCATTCAGTTTATGCACTATAAGACCAATTCACACGGAACAAGACAGACAATCACAGTATGTTACTTATCAGACATTCCACAAGCCAACAAATGTCAATTGATGTGCAATCAGTGGAAACAAGTGCCAAACAACAGCAACAGATGCCGACAGGGACAAAATCATTGGTCGGCGACTGTTGGCGCAGTGTGAATTGGCCTATTGAATGCAACAGTGCCCACCCCCTTTTTCAGCAGTTGGTTCTGGAAGTATTTTTCCCATTGGAATTTAAAAAAAAAAGTCTCCATTTAATAGTTATAAGCCACGAACTAAACTAACCATCTTAAAGGTGAAACACAACATCAGAAACTTTGATTTGAAGCAAAGAAGTATTTGAAAATCTGACCAAAACTCAAAAGGTACAAGACTGTGTACTTAAAAGGATTAGTTCACTTCAGAATTAAAATTTCCTAATAATTTACTAACCCCCATGTCCTCCAAGATCTTTCCCTATCAACCTTTCTTCAGTGGAAATGAAATTAAAAAGTTTTTGAGGAAAAGATTCCAGGATTTTTCTCCATATAGTGGACTTCAACAGTAACCAATGGGTTGAAAGTCCGGTCCTTTAATTGCAGCTTCAAAGCGCTCTACACAATCCCAGCCAAGCAATAAGGGTCTTGTCTAGCAAAACGATCGGTCATTTTCTAAAAAACAAAAATGTTTTAACCACAAATGCTCGTCACACATGGCGTAGGCAGAAGTACTGAGCAAGTGCACGTGCAAAGACTAAGTCAAATGGCCTATACAAAAAAAAAAAAAAAAAAAAAAAAAGGTAAAACAATAATGTCGGACAATGTTGTCTGAGTTTTCCGCCTTACTGCGGTACTTCCACCTACATCACACGTGACCTTTCCAACGTAATTACGTAATGCGTGTTGCATCGGAAAGCTAGTGCAAGACGAGCATTTGTGGTTAAACAGTATATACATTTTTTTTTTTAAGAAAACAAGCGATCGTGTCGCTAGACAAGACTCTTACTCCTCGTCTGGGATCGTGTAGAGAAATCCTGGAATGTTTTCCTCAAAAACCTTAATTTCTTTTCAACTGAAGAAAGAAAGACCTAAACATCTTGGATGACATGGGGGTGAGTAAATTATTAAGAAATTTTCATTCCGAAGTGAACTAATCCTTTAACTGCTTTAATAAGGAAAATAACTAATCTAATGAAGCAATGCAAATGACAATCAAATTTAAAATGATGGAGAAATATAAACTATTGATTTAGAGATTAATATAGAGAAACAATATACACTACCCGGCTAAAATAAAAGTTGCTGTTTGGTTTTGAATAGGCAATTGCTTAATGATTGGATCATAATTGCAGTGATTATTATGTTTCTAGCATGTTATATGTTTGGCAGCAGTTCTTCTAGCCCTAATTGATGGAGTGTTTAACTTTTCATTTCTTAAACAACCATGTAGAAAGACACATCATGGCCATATTCCAGGATGACAATGTCAAGATTCATCAAATTGTGAAAGAATGTTTGGGAGGGAGCATGGATCATTTTCACACATGAATTGGAAATAAATGTTGTGATTTCCATCAAGAGGTGCATCATTTTTTGGTCAAGATCTTGTATTGACAATGCAAAAGGTGAGCACTCTGTAAAGTCTACTCCAGCACATCCCAATGACTTTCAATTAATTATATTATGCAAATAAATATTTATGTAGTTTGAGTGCATAGGGAAACCCGACTCTTTATTCGCAGTGCGGGTGCTACAATGTTCTTTTTTCCTGTGATGTGTTTGTCGCAAATCTTTGATTGGTGGAGATTTCACTGCAGAATTATGGTTAATGTAGGTTTTCACCAGGAATTCCATTGTTGAACATGATTATTTAAAAAACAGGTTGAACAGGCTGGTGTCTTCAACAGAAGCATATCTTAATAGATTAACTGACTCCTGTGTCAAGTATTTTTAGTGAATCAAAAACACTGGAGGAGTTACTGCAAATAATTGCAGACTTGCTGAACCGCAAATTAATACTGTCATCATCATGCCTGACTCATTCTGAAAAAGGCACAATATGTATGATATTTGGATTACAATATTTAAAAACCACTAGAATATTGTTATATATTTTGTTAACTTATGTACATTATCCCAAATGTTTCCAAGAATGTTTAAATCCAGAGAAATAAGCAATTTCAACCAGGACACGCACCGTGTCCATGCGTCGCCTATCAATGACATCATACCCGCGTTACCTTCGATTTTATTTTGTAGAAACCATGGAAACACCAAAGACGCTTTAATATATTTTGTGTTTTATTAGACAGATTTGGATACATTTATCAACAGAAAACGTATCATTGTTATATAGCTCAACATAGCAAGTCTTATTGTTTAAATCTTGTTTTCTTGATTTTAAGTTAGTACCATCAAAGTCGCTTTCAAGGAAAGTCTGTTCACTCGGCAGCCAGATTTGCAACGTCTCCGGGCAGCTATTTCGGGCATCCAAGACCAAGTCCTATCTTTTTGAATGGGGGAATCCTGAAATCTCAAAAACTGCTTGGCGAACTCACCATTAAATAACATATTTCAAATCAGCAACAATATTAAAACCACCAAAGCTTACTTTCCGGCTAGACGAGCCAATGCGCATGTGCAGTCCTAAGAGCGAATCTCAGGTTTCTATGGGAACCGGAGCTTATAAGGGCAGCTGCAGTGACGTTATGACCTTTCCAATCAGTGATTTGCACTTTTTCTTAGGCCCCGTTTACACTAGTGCATTTTCTTTTTAAAACGCATAAGTTTTGCTACGGTTACGCCTACAGTTTACACTACGCTGGCGTTTTCGAACCTCGAAAAGGGAGACTTTCGTAAACGCTGCAGACCCTGTTTTAGTTTGAAAATGCCGGGGTTGACTTCTGAAAACGAAGGTGTGGCTGCCCACGTTCGCTCTGCATATCCTTGACGACTGTGTAAACAATAACAAGGAGACTGAACTGCTTTGTTGTAATTTTTAGCAGCCATTGTGCAGTTAAAATCTGCATTTTTTTTTAATACTGGAAACTCTTTACACATGTACACGCATTCCCAGTGTGCATGTGACACGTGTTTTCGGCTGTGTAGTGTAGACGGAGATCGTTTCTGAAACGCTGTGGAAATGCCAGTGTAGACGAGGATCATTTTCATTTTAAAACGCTGTTTTAAAACAAAAATGCACTAGTGTAAATGAGGCCTTAGAAGACAGGACGTATTCCACCATATTGCGTGTTGCAGTTTCTCCTATTCGTAACTAATAGGAGTGAATCGCCTTTCTATATCTATAGTCTTTGGTACCCTGTTTTACCATGCCTAATATCAATCTATCTTACTGCAGTGTACAACAAGTGTCTCATAGCAGTTGCCGAGTGAACGCACAGAGTAGCATTATAACAACTTTCAACACATAAATATATCTAATATGATAAACAGCGCTGCGTTACCCCAAATATGTATGACTGGAAGAAGCAGAAGTGGTCGTCTTCGGCATAAAAGTTCAAGCAGTGCGTTTCGCGCCGATGGTTTTCAGCCACACCCTGCTTCATACTACAGTAATGTTAATAAATCTTTAATACATTAGCTCATCCCTGAATATGATTTCTGCCCAAGACCCATTGGACTCTTTCCACCGGCTGTAGACGTGAAGACAACACCTCCCATGATTCCACAAAATCAAGGTGTTATCAAGCTATGCCTTTGTTTTGAAAAAGCAACCTCTAGTGGCGAAAAATTACATATTGTGCCTTTAAAAAACATGCTGTATAGTGTCATTCAGAACAAATGAACTGTTGATCACAATTATGTTTATTATTTTTATTTACCATATAGTTATGGTCAACTAATGAATTGCATATATACCACCTCTAAAAGTCTGTGAAAAGTCATTAAACAGTCTGTGTAAACAGACTTTTACAAAAATTTTATAAATTGCATTTCTGATCTCTGACCAGAAATGATCTCAAGAATTGGCAACAGACTGATGAGGGAGGTTCTTTTTTATTATATATATATATATATATATATATATATATATATATATATATATATATATATATATATATATACATATACATATACATATACATACATACACACACACACACACATTATTTATTATTTACAAATATTAACTAAGACAGGAAGTACAGGAAACGTTAATCAACCGAAATCGTTAAGAATAAATCGATTCCCACCCCGACTTTCCAGACAGCACTTAGAAATCTAACTGACAGAAACATGTTCCCTTGGCTTGTATCATATTTGCTCTTATCAGACTGCTGCTGGTGATGGCCTGAATCTCTCGACCTCCTTAGTCATACTCTGCAGCATATATCGAGCTGTCAAATCTACACGACGACTGTGTGTCAAATTCAAATGATCCACCAATCGAGGAAGTATTTATAGGGCATCATTTGAGGGTCTGTGACACGCATAAATGCAGTATATGCAGGCAGCTCACTAGGTTTTGATACACAGCCGACATCCAGTTGTTTGTGTTAGCTACGAGCTCCGATGTGAACGGCACGTATCATTACTGTTCTCACCAAAACAGCTCAACCTGGTAACGTGCAACTGGAGCAGCTATGCGGCTAACTAGTTATGCAACCATCCCCAACCACACAAATGCAACACGTTAAGTGATTAACTTAAAACAAGCAGGAAATCTCAAACTCACCATTTTGCCTCCGCGAGTGCGCAAGACAGCTGCAGGCGGCTAACGCTAACAAACTCGAGCCTAACGGGCCTGTGCGACAAACGCACAGCTGACAGCGGTATAGGAGTACACAACACCCCTTCCCATTATTTGCAGGTGCACTATATTCTCAAAACGGGATTTTATTAGGCCTTTGCGTATATAACGAGCTGCTGGTTGACGGAAACTGACTTGAGATGTCTTCTGTGTTTAGGAACCAGCACAACCAATCGCGTTACTTTCACTTCTCTACGCAAGCCCCGATCACGCGTGGCGGGGCTTAGCACAGTGCAAAGCCTGTCATTGGCTTATGTAAACCTACGGAGGCTGTGATTGGACGGTTCTCCTGTCAATCACGCTAAATGATGACTGGAGCTAAAATGTGGCGGGCGGCGATATAAAGTCGTGAAGATTGCTCTCAAGATGTAAAGATATTCAGAAGAACCCTGATGTGAAGAATATAAGTGTGTTGATGGGTTTTCTAGCCATCAAGTGAGAAGTGTTTTGTGGTTAAGATGCTTAACGTAGCGTTGTTATTACCTATTTTTTTTAATAACGTTGCTGTCGATTGTGTTCTCAAACTCTATCTAGGGAGTCATGGTGATCTTGAGAGAAGGGATCTGCCCTGGAATAAATGAGGACTTCATTAAGGCTTTACAATCAGAGGACATCAGAACAGGTGTTAACTTTCAGCATCACACTGATGGCAACATGTAGTTTCAATTTCATCCTTGTTACACAAACAAGAAATACTATAGTACTGCAATGGCTTTATGGGGTTAAACTAACGAAGTTACCACAGTAAAAATTAATTTCCACTTGCCCCCCTTTTCTTTCATTTTTATTTTTTTTTTTAATGTCAGGATTATGTACTTTGCAATTGTGTTTATTTTGTTGGAATATAAGATTATTTTTCTTGTCATGTCAGTCCATACAATCTAAATGACAACATGGAACAACATAAACAAATAAGAGGACTTTTCATTGAACAGTTGTCCCTATGGGAATTAATAAAGTTTACTCTGTAACTGTATATGGTCTTGAATTAATAATACATCCGTGTTTAATTCTTTCAGTTGAGGACTTTGTCTCTTGTAACCCAGAAGAACTTGCGCAAAAATGTTCATTGTCTTACAAGGTATGTGGAATGACTTCATTTTTAGGCCTATTCAGGCCTCACCTTTATTTCCCACTATCCATCACAAAGACTGTATAATTAAACTAAACTAGGCAAAGTTAACTAACTAAATACTGTCCGTGCTATCTTTTCAGGGTCTAGTAGCTGTTCGGCGTGTGCTCTTGGCTCAGTACACTGCTTTTCCCGTCTCTGGAGCTGATCTCTATGAGGAGCTCTTGAGCTCCACAGCTATTCTGTCCACCGGCAGTCCCAGGTCCCAAACATATATAATATAATATTGTTTGTATATACACTACCAATAGTTTGGGGTCAGTATTTATTTAATACTTTTATTGAGCAAGGGCACATTAAATTGATCAAAAGTAACAATAAAGACATTTAAAATGTTACAAAATATATTTATTTCATGCTGTTATTTTTCTGTTAATCCTGTTGGTGTTTTAAAAATTATAAAGCAGTACAACGGTTTCAAAAATTGATAATAAGAAATGTTTCTTGAGTATCAAAACAGCATCATGTGACACTGGAGACCAGAGTAATGATGCTGAAAACTCAACATTACCATCACATGAATAAATTAAAAGTTCTTTTTAATTTTAATAATATTTCATAATCAGTGTTGGGGAAAGATGCTTTTAAAAGTAATGCTTTACAATATTGCATTATTCCCTAAGAAGTAACTAAGTGTTACTTTTGCATTACTTTTTCTCGGCTGGGCTGGGCTTTTGTTTTTTAATAACAAAAAAAGTTTCAAAAAGCCCTTTCACACCAAAAGTGAAATGAATAAGCCTGAGGAAATGCAAATTCATGTCTGTACAGTAGACTAGGGTGCATCTCAAACAAACCTGTTAGCCATGCTGCCATTTTGCAGAAGAAAGTTCAACACTCTTATTTCAGCAATAAAAAACAAAAAAAAATGAAACACAAATGTGATGTTTACCTAAAGTCATTTTTGCTTATTCATATGGTTGAATTGGATCATTGAAGGTCCACAGCAAAGACATTGGTTAATAAAGTGAGATTAAATACATAAAGTATATTTGTATTATTTAACATATTTAATTATTGCTGGTTTGCATAATATTCCGAATTTGCATTCTACTGTTTTTATTCATTTTGAGGAATATTGAATCTGTTTTTGTTCAGGTGAGATGAGTAAAAGCATGCTCACATTTAATCTAGAACTACAATAACCATAATGTTTACATCGTGCGCACACAATGCCTCATGGGGACAGGAGAGCTGTCAGTCATTAAAAGGGAAAATAAAGTAACTTGAGTTACTTGTTTGAAAAAGTAACTCAGATATTTTGTAATTTTAAAAGTAATTGTTACTTATTACATGAAAAAAGTACTTAACTCAAGTTACTTGTAATGCATTACCTCCAACATTATTCATAGTATTACTGTTTTTTCTGTATTTTTGATCAAATAAGTGCAGCCTTGGTGAGCATAAGAGACTCATTTAAAAATAATAATTCCGACCCCAAATTTTTTTATGGTGGTGTATGTATTTTGTATTAAGTCTCTGTGCAAATCTGCGCTGTCTTCTCTTCAGTTTGGATAAGCTGTTAGATTCTGGGCTGTACACAGGGGAAATAACTGAGCTAATAGGAAGTCCAGGGAGCGGGAAAACACAGGTGACCTTTTGTTCTGAAAACTCTTCTCAGATTCTTGGTCCTGCTTTACAATGTCAAAGTCCACCTTGTTTTTATTACCTACTAGGGTTGGGTGGGCAAACGAGTGGGTGTTCAACAATGATCTGTGTCTCTCTCAATCACTTTGTAGGTGTGTTTTAGTGTTGCGGTTAATATGTCCCACCAGCTGAAGCAGACTGTGTTTTACATTGACACAAAGGGTGGCATGTGTGCCAACCGACTGCTTCAGATGCTACAAACCAAGACCCCTAATATGGAGGAGCAGGTGATTAAAGTGTAATTTATTAGTAGTGCTTGCTAAGGCAAGTATAACTATTTTGTATGTTTAATATTCTGGATCAATAGCTTTTGTGTCAATGTTAAATTTCCTCTTGTCCCTCCTTTTATTAAAAAAAAAAAAAATGGTAAGACACTTACAATGGAAGTAAATGGGGCCAAACCATAAACCTTTAGCCACATAATGGTAACATGATTTTAGAGTGAAAAAAAATCAATTCATAACGATAATTTTTCAACACCATAAACCCTGTAAAATTGATTTAAACTATATAATACAAGTTAACAATGTAAATGCTTTTATAAAATTAAAGCTTCACATTTTAATTCTCCAAAATTCACTTCTATTGTAAATGCCTCACTAGCCAGGTTTCCATTTCAGATTTGCTCAAAACTTTTGCGATATTAAAGGGTTAGTTCACCCAAAACTGAAATTTTTGTCATTAAGGTCCAGAAAGGTACTAAAGACATTGTTAAAATGTCAACTTGACTACAGTGGTTCAACCTATATTCAATTCGCGATTTCAATTTGTGCAATTTGAAGGGTAATGGAAACGCAGCTACTGTAACGTCCATTTTTACTTTTTTCTAAGAAAAGTACAGTAGGTTCAAGTCAAATTATATATAATTAACTTTGTCTTGTATGGTCTTCTGTGCTACAAAAGTTGCTTTTCCTTTTAAATACATAGATGGAGGCACTTCAGAAAATCAAGGTGTTCCGAGTATTTGACGTCTTCTCTTTGCTCGCATGTCTTCAAAATCTAAGATCGAATGGCCTTCAGAAGGTAGGAACTGTTCTGTGTGTGAAAATCTATTGATATAAGTGGTTGTTTGTAGTAGAACACTTGAATGTGCCCAGGCGTCTGTTGGAGGTGGTTCAGTCAAAGCGCTAATGGTGGATTCAGTCTCTGCTGTGCTCTCATCCATGCTCGGAGGGAAACAGAATGAGGGTATTTGTTTACAGTATTGCACAATACTTTATCCTAATACTTTACCTCATGCATCAGATGTCACAGTTCTTCCACTTTGCATCAGGTATGTCCCTGCTGATGCAAGTTGCTGGGGAGATGAAGATGATCGCCAAAGACTTCAACATTGCTGTGCTGGTATACACCTTTCTAATTCCTGTTAAAAAAAAATCTGGATATATTATGGAATTTTAAAATAGCTTTTTTCCAGGGCTGGAAAAGTCTAATGTCAATAAATATTGATAGGTTTGTTAAAAAAAAAATTCATTTTCTTTTTGCAAATGAGAATTTTTTTTTTTTTTAAAGTCAGCATTAATTAAAAATTCATTCTATTCCTTTTGTGCATGTTTTCAATTCAAAACTGTGAAAATTTTTATAAAAATGTTGAGCAGTTTACATCACTGGATATTACTGTTGGTCGCTGAGTATTTCAATCATAAAGCAGTCGTCAAATATTAAATGTTTCGCCACGTACTCTTTTACCGCTAAAGCAAAGCATCGCACTCGTCTTCTGTGAATAGTAAGCCCCGCCTTCTTTGAACGCTGTTAGACCGCTGAAAACTTTGTCATCCTAACAAACAGAGCAGTGCATAATTGAGTACAGCAGAGCAGCAACAAAATAATATCAAATCCAACCGAGTCCCCATCCCATCCCTTTTTTCTTTTTTGATAATCTGTTTGACTTGGATGTACGTCACAATATGGAAAAAAAGATCTGTCGCTACTCCCGTTTTTAAAAATCCTGAGCCAGTAATTAGAAATGACTGGAAAAGTCATGGAAATTCATTGAAATTCACCCCACAGTGACTTCAGTTTATGACCAATTATCAAAATAGATACTAATATGGTGAAATCTTGCATTGAAGGTGACAAACCATGTGATCAAAGATGGAAATGGCCATTTGAAGGCTGGACTAGGCCAGTCGTGGAGCCATGTGCCACGCACACGTGTACTCCTGCAGAGAGTGGAGAACGCAGAGACTTCGTCCTTACGAACCATGACTCTGACCAAATCATCACGACAGGTGGTTTTAGGATAAATTGTCTAGATTTTTAAGAATAACCCAATAAAATCTATACCGAGTGGATACACATGGAACATTACAATTTACTGTTTTATTTCTCTTTTTCTTTTTTCCAAATCTTCAGGCTTGTCATCTGGTAGAGGAGTTTGACCTTTGTCACTGGTCTGAAGAGAGGAGGACCTCCATTTCAGGCAAGAGGAAACTAGAAAGCAGTAAACCTTGACAAAAGTTCCACTCTGTTTTCATAGACAATACATATGGTTGTCCCTTTTGATTTCAAAGACTAGGAGGAGTATTTGGAGTCAGTGTAAATATGTATATTATTTCTACAGACTGTTTTTGTCTTTGACAAGTAATAAGGAACATTTGTGCTTATTTGTACTTTTGTGTTTACTAAAATCACAAATGCCTTGCATTCTTATTTTATTAAAATCTTATATTGAGGTGCCAACATTATGTAAAAGTGATGAATGGAGCAACAAGTAACTAAGTAAATAAATGTTTCCTCTGTACCAACAGTAACCAACAGTAAAAATGACCATTCTTCAATGGAAAAACAAATGTATGCATTATTCTGTTTCTCACCTCTATGTGTCAGTATAAGTCCAAAAATCACTGAGTGCACCTTTACTGATTAAACAAAAAAAAACCCAATTCAGAAAATGAATATGTTATACAAACACTCTCACAATTACTCATGCTGGAGAACAGAACTGCGGTTTCTTATTGCGTGCTAGACTGACTCAGTTCAAGCATAAATCAATTTCTTTGTGCTTAAAAAGCTTGTTTTAATTAGAATGATTGAAACATTTGAAATTACACATAACTATCATTACTAAGCTAGAGGGCTCTTACCCAATTTACTCTACACAATTATTAATTTCACAATCATGCCTCATGGCTGTTGCTATTGTATTGTTAATCATTCGTCCTGTGCCCAAGAGCATACTTCATACAAACATCCTTGTCAAAACAGATGAATGACACTGTATTATGATGAAGTTATCAAAATCATTACATGTATTGACCTCCTTGAAGAATATGCTTAAGAAATTAGTATCAGCATTAGTCAATGACGTCAAAATAGAGTTTAAAAATCATAAATATGAGAACTCATAGTGAGAAATATCTCAATGTCAAAACCAACACAAACTTGAAAAGTTTTCTAGTACAACATGTGTAATACCACAATATGGTAAAGCTAACAAAAAAAAAAAAAAAAAAAAAGTGATTTGGGGAGACCGTTTAGAAAAAGTTCATTCAACTCAATCTGTCATGATTGACAGCATTATTGCTGTAACTGCGGGTCTGATGAAACAGGCATTTATCCCATAATGGCGTTGCTTGTTAGAGAACAGCAAACCTGAGCTTTGTGCTAGTGTCCTTTGAGCAGTCTCTATCTTGTTCAGCAGGGGGGAACCACCCTCCTCTTTCGGATACATTCCCAGATCCAGTTGGAGGTGACCCTCTGGGCTGAACTGTCATCCTCAGGCTTCTCTAGTGTATGTGTGGCTGAACCGGAGTCATACTCAGGCACCAGATCTCCATCGTATGCTAGGAAGTAACGTCGAAGCTTCACAAAGTCCTGTACTGACTCTGGAAGGTAGAGCTTCACGCCTGTGAAAATGTCCAGTAGTGTCTGCAGAAAGATGTCAAGGGTGAAAATGTGTTAAGTGTGCACAGCATTTACACATTTCGAGGGAATCAACCTACAAATGGTTATTTATAGTTAAGCTGAGATAGAAGGAAGTATTTTAACAGCAAAATCCAGCTTTAGTTCAATGTAGGGGTGGGCGATATACCAGTAGACACGATTAACCGGTACAAATTTGTCAACTGGTAGAGATTTTGGACCATCATCTCTATCGCGGTTACACTCATGTGACATTGCTGTGCTGCAAGGTCACGAACGCTTATCGTTTGTATGCATTTTTAAGCACTGCGGTTTAAAAACAGGTGATTCTAAACTGTTGAATCACAATTAGCAGTGAAAGATATCTATTATATTAGAGTGTTATGTGAGTGTTGCTCAGCACTGTATGAGACACAAGACATGAAGCCACTGATGATAGTGTGTGAGAACTGAACCTAATGATTTTTGCCACCTAATTGGGCTTGAACGGTTAAATACACATACCTGTGTCAAAGTGACATCTATTTGCAGGTAAACGGAGTCATTTATGTATTAAGTGATTGTAAACAGCTGAGAAAGAACTGAGAAATTGAGAAAGAACAATGCATGAGTATAATGGCTCTGTGCACAGCTGATCTTAAAGTGACAGCATCCAAATTTACCGGCTGTCATTATTAATGTTAATCAAACAACAACAAAAAAGAAAATCTCTCACTGCTCATGACGGAATTACTTAACTTTAACTGTAACTGTAACTTTAATAAGAATAAATGTATATTTAATTTACACAGTAAAGACTATGCATCGTTTTTTATACATTTACATTTACTTTATACTTTTTAATAGTATTTCTAGTGCTTGAAGTTGTTCAGGTAGGTCTATTTCATTTGTCTTTGCTCTATTGTAGTTTATTTGTCTTCAGCAAGCTGTTTTTTTTTTAATGATACTGAAAATGGTGATAAGTATTGTGAAATTTCAGTGAATTTTGATATATAAACCTTATTTAAAACTAAAAACTATATTGTGATGTATATCTTTAGCATGATATAAATTACTCATATCGTGATAGGATTTGGGTCATATCGCCCACCCCAATTCAGTGAAAAATTTAAATTTACTCACCCTCATCTCATTTCAAACCTGTATGACACTTTCTTATGCAGAACACTAGTTACTTTGAAAAATGTCCATTTTCGTTCATCCAATGAAAGTCAGTGGGGTCCAATGTGGATTTGGACACCAATGACTTTCATTGTATGGACAATTGAAAAATTCTCTAAAATATCTTCCTTTCAAATGTTTGAAACAACATGAGGGTAAATGATGTCTTTTGGGTTCACACTTGTAGTTCGGTTCTTTTGGTTAGGACCAAAGAAAATTATATATTTAGTTCTGGTTTGCTTTAGCATTCACATTGTCTTTTTTTTTTTTTTTTTTTTTTTTTTTTTTAAAAATCACCAAACCGAAAAATACAAAACAAAAAACAGCTTTTATGAAATATTTGGTGATTGAACTTAACGAACATCCAAAACAATGCTGTGTGCTGGGATAAATGGGCTCGTTGTATGTGCGTACATGTGGTATTTTTACTAGCTGAGAACTCATGAAGAGCTAAATAAATGTGTAAGTGAGTCAAAACAGCACCAGGAATTTCTCAGTTACACACAAATGAAGATCTGCTGCAACAAGACGCAGTACCACTGCCTGTACCGAACTGTAATGGGCATCACTGTTCAGTTCAACCACACCAGAGTTGCCTGAAAAGGTGGGTTTTGGTCCGCTTGTTTGGTGCACACTAAGATTTGGATGGTAGCATTCATACTTATTTAAATGAACTGCACTAACAGAGTAATCATATCAGTTTCTTTTAACCGAACCAAACTAGCCAAGTGTGAACAAACCTTAAGTATATAGTCCCAAAGCAAGCCAAAGAGGGAAAACCAACCTTTTCATTCTTTGGATCGGTTGTTTGAATGGTCTTCAATTTACTTTGTCCATTGCTGTGAGCAGGTTCTGTTTTTATCTGAAATAAAGCCAGATCACAGGGTTTGAGAAGCGAGATTAACCAAAAACTAATAAATGAACGTGACAAGACAGACTAAACCTGTCTAACCTTCAGAGAACAGTAAGAAATGAATACTTCTATTCAGCAAGGCTGCATTAAATTGCTGTCAGTAAAGACTTTTACAGTGTTACAAAATATTTCTATTTCAAATAAATGCTGTTCTTTTGAACTTTCTATTCATCAAAGAGTCCCGACAAAAATATTACGCAGCACAAATGTTCTCAACATTGATGATAAATGTTTATTGAGCAGCAAATCAGCATATTAGAATGGTTTTTGAAGGATCATGTGACACTGAAGGCTGGAGTAATGATGCTGAAAATTCAGATTTGCATCACAGGAATAAATTACATTTTAAAATATTCAAATAGAAAAGTTATTTCAAATTGTAATATTTCACAATATTACAGTTTTTACTGTATTTTTGATCAAATAAATGCAGACTTGAGCATTAGAGACTTTTCAAACTTTCAAACAGTAGTGTGTGTGTATATGGATATGTGTAACAAACCTTCTTGGCATCTTGTCTCTCTGTGGGTAGTTTCCTCTTAACTGCTAGAGAGGATGATTCCGTTTTCACTGCCTTTGCTTTTGGGGTATGACCGTTTTCTGAAAAGTAACACCAATACAGAACATAAGAACTTTTTAATGGTACTTTTATGATGCAGATGTCACACTTGACAACTTCATGGCAAACGCTTACTAGTCTTAGCTGAGGAAGCTCCGTGAGATGCTGAGGGAGAGCTTCCTCCACTCTCGCCTCCTGAGGAGCTCTTGTCATTTTGGCTAGTTTTGGACGGACCAGCTGTCACCTCAAAATCGCTGTTCTCCTTCGAGATACGATACAGCTCCTGCAAAAAAAATAAAATAAATAAAAATAAAAATAAAGTTGGCAGGAAATGGAAGTTGCGACAGTCTTTTTTTTCTCCCTCTATTGTGACATATACCTGAGTGAAATGGCTTCTTGAACAAGAAAAAAAAAAAAAAAAAAAAGGGCGGGACTTGATTTTGTCCATCGGGAACTGATTGAACAATTGTGGTTTGCTACTGCTGTGATGTAATGTGAGTAACAGGTTGCCCCGCCCTCACAGCAGTAAACAAGTCAGAGAAAAGATTTTATTTTGATTACTACAAGTTACTACAATATTCCATAAAAACAACAATTGTCAATTTTGATTTAATGGTGACTTTTATAATGAAGATTGAATATTTGATTTATAAAACAACCCAATTAGTAGAATAAATACTGCAATATTCCATAAAAAAAAAAAAAAAGAAAAAAAGAAAAGAAAAAAGGACTATTTGATGTAGGGCGGGCACTTGCTTCAACTGGCTTTTGAGATGTGAGTGTTAGACTCAAAAATAAATGCGAGATGGCCAATTGGGGAGGGGTTAGATTTGAGAAGTCAGATATGCGTCAGAGAAAAATCTGTTGTTTCACCAAAGATCAAATTATGACATTTTAATTAAACATTCTGAGATCAAAAAGAGAAAGGATGAGTCATTCACAGTAGGATCATACATTTACAAAATGAATGAGGCGAATTTTAATTTCATGCTGATTTTAAGAGCACAGATTTTTTTCATTTTGTACATGCCAAGACAAGATTGGTTTGAAATGATTCACATGTGTAACATCTTTTGAGACTCTTGATGGCACAATCCGCAGTTCCTAATTGCATCTCCATGCAAAATGTTTAAAGACATATAAATATCATTTTATAATCAAGGATACCTTGAGCTGCTGAAGGTTAGTGGCTGTCTTCCAGTCCTTGTCGTCACGCATTCGAGTGCATCGTGGGAAGCGGATGGATATGCCATCTGCAGTGTGCATTTCTGATTTGGAAAACTCTGCTCCTGTTATTTCCCACACTGGCGCTTTCTGCAAGCATGAACAAACAGGATAGGTTCTTCCTCGGTCTTGCACACATTACAAACTACTGCAGTTTCAGTTGAGTACAAACATCTTAAACATTTGAGTGTTGTATGGTCTATTTAACACATTCATATGAGTTAAAGAGATAACTAGCCAATAAAGTTCCTTCATTGCAGTTTTTCCAATCACATACTCAACTGTAACCAGGCTTTTAACAGTCTCATCAAGCACCTTTCACATTACAAGCACAATCATTAAGCATCCCTTTGGTCGTATTAGGAAGAGGATTGGCTCAGTCTTACTTCTGGATCACGGATAATGAAATCCGGATAATAGTTCTTGACAATCTTCAACCATCCTGGGATCTTGCTTGGATCCTGTGAAGGCGAGATAAACAGGAAACTTATCTCATGCAACTTTTTATAAATCTGATATGGCAATATAGGCAGAAGAAAATCTAGTGATTAAGTCATAAGATTTACCTTGCCTATTTTGATAACATCCAACTCCTTCTGCAGTCTGGCTAACGTGGCGTCGTCATAGCCTCCTGAACACTTGGTCACAGTGCACCACTTCCTGGATTCTGGGTCATAGCAGCCCATGAGGAAACTGGACATAATTCCACCTGTGTGGCAGACAGAAACACATAATATGCACTACACTAGCAGCTCTGAAGTTCAATTATTGTTTAAAACCATTTGGATTGGACTGCTGTTACAGACCATTTGAGCCTTTGCCATAGAAAGCTCCAAGCACCACAAGGTCAGCAGTGTCTGCCATTGCTCCTTCATTCAGATAGTCCTTCTTCACCTTCAACCAGTGACGCTTTCCTGGTTCATAATGCCCCTGAAATAAAGCCCAGATGTAGCATGAACTGATATAGCAAACACAAATGTATGGCACTTTTTTTACCTGAGAGCAATAAGCTGTCAGAATCCTTGGGTTTTTGGCTCACAAACTACTTACTATTTTTGCAGTATGTATACTGTGCGCAGTATGCAAATTTTCTGAAAGAGTGAAATAGACGGGACAACTTACGACGTTTATCAAAAAGTGAAAGGCACAAAAGAGCCATGGAGCCAAAAAGTGTATCCTACAATGCAATGTGTTTGACCATTCATTTCCAATGTTAACAAAGTAATTAACAAAGTAATATTAACCATGATTTTTAGCATCTGTTGGACCATGCTGCTGGAAATTTGTCTCACAAACCAGATAACGAATGCAACATTTCTATTTCCCAGATGGTAACAGGATGCCAATCAACGAATCAAGGATTCTTTACATCAAAAATGTTCGGCTCAAAAATTTGATCCAATTCTTACAACGATTTGTACGTTCAGACCAACGTGTAAAGAGAGACAAAAGAGCAGTTTCCAGATTCTTCGTCTGCTGTACACTGTCAAGTAGCAAAATACTTCGTAATCTTAGTCCACATTCACACAGCAGAATACAGTTGTCAGTCCTGAATTTGAGTCCTTAAAGGTGCAGTGTAAACTTTAGCAGCATCTAGCGGTGAGGTTGCGAACTGCAACCAACGGCAGCTCACCCCTTCCTTTTGAAGCAAAATAGAAGCTACGGTGGCCGTCTGGCTGACACAAGTCAAAGATGTCTTCGTCTGAGACAGCAGAGAGTATGTTAGCCAGTAAAGCAATGAGGTTTCTTCTTGCTTCTAACAAAGAATGGTCTCTGCTTCTAATAAACCAGATGACTACTAACTACTACTAACTACTAACTACTACTACTACCTGCGTATTCAATGTAGTGATGATGCAAGCTGCCTCTGAAAACACAAACGATTTAGAAGAACAACAACATAGTGACTAAACATGCTCTGTAGAGCAGTTTGTCCATTTAGGGCTGCTGTAGAAACATGCCAGCACAAAATGAGGACTTGACATGGAGGGAGGACCCGCAGTGTATGTAGATAGAAATGGCTCATTCTAAGGTAATAAAAACATAATGGTTCATTATGTAAGGCCACTGAACAGAGTTATGTATATTATATTGCATTTCTGTCAATAGATCCTCCCAAATTTTACACATTGCACCTTTAAAGGGATAGGTCACCCAAAATTTCTCTCATTAATTACTCACCATCATGTCCTTCCAAACCCGTAAGACTTTCGTTCAACTTCGGAACACAAATGAAGATCTTTTTGATCAAATCTGAGAGCTTTCTGTCCCACCATAGACAGCTTATGCAACTACCACTTCGAACAAAAAGATCTTCATTTGTGTTCAAAAGTCAAAAGGCAAAAGTCTTGCGGGTTTGGAATGACATGAGGGTGAGTAATTTTTATTTTTGAGTTAACCATCCCTTTAATATGGTTAAGTTCACATACAGTTCAGTTATTTACGGGAGTGACAACCACATTCTATAACCGAACTCACACCAATACGTTTTTAGGACTCACATCCGTATTCTCGGAAAACCCGGGCTGTGTGAATGGAACTGGCTTGGACAACTAGTTGTCTGTCACGTCATACAGTGCGAGAGAGACATGTATGTCATCTGAAGGTTTAAGATCCACTGACTGCTCTAGTCAGTCTGTACGCACGCCTCAAATGCTCCACTCTCCATGCTCCACTCTCCACCCAGATATAATAACAGATATGCATCAAATGTCATAAGACTTTTCAGCTTTACAGATGTCGTCATCTTTGATATTACTGTGGTCACTGTCGCTAACATGGTTACTGGTAAGAGAATATGGGCTTGACTCCCATTGCACGTTCATGCAGACAGTATATGAGACGCTACTCAAAGTTGCTGTGAGAACGGGTCATTTTAAGACTCCTGTAAGCGAATGCGGATATCAATCCCAAAAACTGACAGTGTGAATGTAGCCTTATTGGTTTGCCAATTATTTGCAGTGGGATGGAAAAGAGATTAATACATAGTTTAAAAAAAAAAAAAAAAGTTGCATTGATTGAATTTCATTGTTTGTGTCGGTCTGAACAGATGCATTATCAGCCTTCATTCAAATTCAAATGTTTCTCGTACTGAATATACATAACATTTGTCTTGGTGTGTCAAGCCTTCAAACATACAACATGGTGGTTATAGCATATTACTACTTCAGTAAGCATCACATGGTGTAGTATACAGTACGCTAGTATTGCATCCAGGCTGTACCTTGATATCCTTCAAAACCAACCCCTCCAGTCCCTCTCTGATGACACGTGTGATCATTTCTGCCAGGTCAGCAGCTCTCTGTTGGGACACAATGTCATTAGCCATAAAATCATCCACCCTGAAGTTTTACTATAACATCAACCTTTAATTAACTTGACCTACCTACACATTTGAAAACATTCTAGAATACTGAAACATATGCAAGATGGGTAGAGAAAGAAAAACATAAGCCACTTTTCCACCGTCGGGCCAAACTGTTCTCTTTGCTTAACCATTCAATTCCATGCTGATCCAGCCGGTATGAATATGGTTTCATTTTCCACTGTGGGGCTGATAACGGTGCTCTTTGGAATGTAATACAAATGAGTCAGTCATTGCCTTGGTAACACAAGAGTTTACAGACGGTATGAGATGTAAATAGCGACTGCGTTATGGAGGATGATCAAATATTACTTTTAATTTTATTATTAATGTGTGTTTACTTTGCTCAAATAGCATGCTTGGCCAGCTACATAGAAACTGCCAGCCCCAGGCAGCAGACAAGTGATCAATCCTGAGTGGTGACGTCATGACGCTTTCTACCAGCACAGTAAAACTCTGGGCTGAGAACGGTTTGTAATAGTGTAGTGCTGAACCAAGGTTAAGAGAGAATAGAACTGCAACTCTTCCAGCATTCTTAGAAATGTTCAGTCTGATGGTGGAAAAGCAGCTATATATAATAACAATACAGAACTGACCGTGACATGCTTCATTTCTGAGAAAAGAATCCTGTTAGGAACTTCCACCATATTGTCATGGAGAAACTTTCTTCTTTCACAGAGAGGTCTGGAAAACATCACCACATCAACATCTTTCACGTCTTAGATTGAAAATCTAATTTTAATATAACATTTTATTTTTCTCTAAAACCTGAAATAACTTTCAGATAGACAAAGGATAAATGAAAAATTATTTCCTTTAGGTTGACTCACTTGTCCATGAGACTGACACCATTAAAATAAATGCAGTCGAACACAAACAGACCCACTTGAGCATCCTGGAAAGCTGCTTTCTGAAAACATACAAAAAAGCTCTCAGTTCAGATGACTCCATAAAGTCTGAAATATACATTACCATTTAAAAGTTTTTTTTTTTTTTTAAGGAATTAGTACTTTTATTCTGGATGCATTCAATTTCTCAAAAGTGACCACTAAAATATGTTACAAAAGATTTCCATTTTATACAAATGCTGTTCTTTTGAACGCTCCATTTATCAAAAAGAAATCCTGAAAAATTAGTTCCACAAAAAATATTAAGCAGCATAACTGTTTTCATCACTGATAATAAATGTTTCTTGAGCAGCAAATCAGCATATCAGAATGATTTCTGAAGGATCATGTAACACTGAAGACTGGAGTAACAATGCTGAGAATTCAACTTAGCATCACAGGAATAAATTACATTTTAAAATATATTCAAATAGAAAACATTTTAAAATTTAATAATATTTCACAATATTTTTCTGTATTTTTGATCAAATAAATGCATTGGTGAGCATAAGAGACTGCTTCTTTACAAAAACATTTTAAAAAAAAAACTTAGCAACACCAAACTTTCGAATGGTAGTGTATTTGAAACATTTTTTAAGAAACACCAAAATGACATTGCTCTCTGGTTTACCTTGTGTACACCAAGAGTCCCAAAAGGCAGTGGTTTGCTAGACCTTGTGTCAATAAGAAGAACTTCAGCATCAAGGATCATGCTATGGCCACCAGGAAATGCCTGCGGTATGAACTCTTTAAAATGAGCAACCTGCAGGAGAAAAATCAATCTTAATGTTTTTAAACACACACACACACAGGAACAAAAAAAAAAAAAAAAAATTGGACCAAGCTCAAAATGGCTAAACACTAAGCTTTTAATTGTCTAACCACAAATTATTGGTCAGCAAATTAGCTAAGCTAAATTTAAGAAAATGCACTACTTAAAATGCAGTCTCAGAAAAAGACAGAATGAAAATTGTCAGAATATGGGAAGTTGTGTGTGCAGTGATGAATCGATGAAACACGAGTTGCATGGTAATGCTCCAGAGCGGTGTCCTCGAAAATATGCTGAGAAATATAATAATAAATGCATCTCTAGCACAGTGAAGCATGGAGGAAGAGGACACTTTTTAGCTGCTGGTATTGGTGAGCAGTTTCACTATGAAAAGTTTGGAGTACGAATACTGCAGAATGGCTTGCTTCCCACAAATGAAAAGTTATCTAAAGAGGAATGATCAGATGTTATTTTTCAACAAGACAACCAAGATGTGGCTTGAGCACAAGTCCATCAGGCTCATGTTTCCAGATTCCAGAGTCCAGATTTGAACCTTATGGTGAATATTTGTTCTTACATTAAACTCAAAGGAACTGGGAGACATTTTTCAACCACTCATGAAGCCATTTACATTAAGTGGAACAACACAGACTCTTCTTCCTGTAAAAAGCTGTCTGCAAGATGGGGAAGTCCATTCTGTGCTAATGTACTTTATCTACAGTATTTGTGCAATTCTTGCTAATTTCCTGACCAGCGATTTGTGATTAAAATGGTTAAGACTATTAAAAAGCCACTAAATATTTTGCCATTTTTGGCTTGGCCCTTTTTTTTTTTTGCCCAGGAGAATGTATTATATATGGCTAACAGTTGCTGAAGGTCCCGACCTTGTGTGGAAGTACTGGTTTGAGACTTCGACTGAAGTAACTGAAGTGATCGCCGTTCTTATGGACCTGCACACGCTCACCGTCATACTTGATCTCAGAGTACATCCCATTAGGACACTTCTTCATGGCATACTCAATGGACTTACATGCCTCTGCCTACAAGAATAAAAACAAGCAGTTGATACAATTAAGAAAACCTTAGTAAACAGTAGGCATACTCTTATATTTCTATTTCTTAAAAATATTTAAACAAAATATCTTTACTGCTTATTAATAACCTACAGCCTACAGATTAGTCCAACTTATTTAGTTTTGCACATAGTTCTTCATATTGAACGTAATCTGTAGCTGAAGAATATGGAATTAAGGTGATAGATCACCCAAAATCATGTTGTTCTAAACCTGTATGACTTTCATCTGTAGAACTTAAAAGAAGATATTCTGAGAAATGTCTCAATTTTGTTTTGTCAAAATTGCCAACATTTTTTTAAAATATCTTTTTTTTGTTTGTGTTCCACAGAAGAAAGTCAGTCAGTCATTTTAGAACAACATAAGGATGAATAAATTATGACAGAAACGTTCTTTTTTGTGTGTGTGAACTATCCGTTTAAGAACACTAGAGACTCAGACCAGCATTGGCTGCACGGGGGTCATCAGAGACGCCTCCACGCTAAGGATCTTTCGGGGCCCTGATCCATTAGAGGCTTCCTGCTGGTTCCTTAGCACCCTGTCAATTACATCACCAAGGTTACGGGAGGCTTTGAAGGCATCATATGCGTTAGGGTCCACAGCATCCAAACTGATGAGAGAAAGATTCCACTGAGTGAGACGGAACAAACACGATAACTTTAGGTACAATTTGCTAGCAAGACACTTACACATGCTTTGCCCCCGAGTTGATTTTCAGATCATGTTTGACCAAACGAATGTAGCACTTCAGATCATTTCCGGTACATCTGGGAATCAAGAAACAGTTAGCATCCTCAAAATTCATTTTTTGTTTTTTAAATAAGTATTTTATATAATCAAAGTTTAAAATGATTTCTATCTGACTTTTTAGCAATGTCCTGCAGCTCTGCCTGCTGATCATCCTCTTTTGTGAGCTGGGATAGACGGCTCAGTGAAGCATCCACCTCCTGGATGGTCAAAAGACTCTTGGCTGCTGGAGGGAAAGACTTGCTGTCCTCAAAAAACATCCGCACTGTCTCTGAAACATCTCCCTATATGAAACCGATAAAGATCAATGAAGGAAAGGCTCAAATATTTCTCTTCTTCGACTACTTTATATGTATTGTGAAAAGCGCTATACAAATAAAGGTGAACTGAAATACTTTTGTAAAAGAAATATGCAAAACAATGTGACAAACCTGTTCCAAGTCTCGCACCATCTCATCCTGACTGCAATTCAATATACGGCTGAAAAGTTTGACAATTTGTTTGTCATTGAGGTTATACACATTCTTCACCACTCCTGGGAGGAGAAGCTTCACCAACAGGTACAAATCTCCTTTGAATTTGTCTGTGAAGATGTGGGAGGGAGATTAAAAGAGGAGAGAAAAAAAAAAAAAATCACTTAGAGGTCACGTTTGTGTTAATAGCTAAGTTTCCATCCACCTATTTTTATGCACAATGAGATATTGCATATAAAAAAACAACAACAACAAAAAAAAACAGCTGGATGGAAATGGCAAGATGTACACAAATTCTAAAAATTCATATTAAAAAAAAAAATTAAGCACTCGTTTGATTTGGATACATTTTTTATCTGATAAGAAAACATACAAACATAGAATATAAACTATGATAGAGACACATTTACCAAATAAATTCCTTGATGCACGTCAAAAAAAAAAAAAACTTATATAAATAACTGTACTAACCAGTTGACCGATCTTATTACACAAAGTCTGTCATCAAAGTGGTTCGGTATAATTACCTCTCAGAACTGTTTTACATGACTGCGTTCTCAAACAGCAGGCATCCGCCTCCAAACGAACAAAAGTAATTTATTATATATGAAAATTATTATATTATTACAGTGGCTTCTCCTACTTTTCTTTGTGATATTTATCGCCAGTTTATCAGGAAATGAAAATTCTCTCTTCAACTCACTGGATAGAAACTGTGCTTTATTCACAAATGTTTTGTGAGATATTCCAATTTTGCGCACAAGTTAAATTCACAACTTTGAATAGAAACATATCTTATGATGGCCCCAATTATCCATTCTCACCTCCACCAGAGCCTTTTGCTAAGAAGTCTCTGATGATCTCTGTCTTGGCGTTGTAGCCTGACTTCTCTGCGACCAAGGCACAGAGTTTGCGGAACTCCCGGAGTAAGTTGTCTTTATGGTTGGGGTCACATAGCTGAGCTGATAAAGCACTGCCCTGAGTGGGTTTGGCTGGAGACGGTCCAGGACTGGAGGAAGAGGAACCAGCCTTGGTAGCTGTGGACACAGAGTGTTAAGCCTTGTATTAAGTTGGCAGAGCATGACAGCATGAAACAATAGATCACATTTATACATCTATATTATAGTGGTCCAAAGTTATCACTGGCCTAGTGGCAAATTAAAGTAAAAATGGCTTGGCAGTTCAACCGATTTATTTTCCAGCTAGTAAGTCACTTTATAAAATGAATTCGTAAGAATGATATGACCCTCATCCATGTAAATTCAAATCAAAACATACTGCAGTACAACTATCGATATACAGTACTAAGTGACTAGTAAAGAGAACTTGTACATCCAAATATAAAATACATTTTAAAAATGTTTTTTTTTTAATTTAAATATAAAAATAAAACAATATATAAAACCTAAAATCTATCATATATATACACATATATATACACACACACACATATATATATATACATATACACATATATATTTTTTATAATATTTTTTACAACTTATTTATGTTTTTTTTTGTTTTTTTTAAATAGTTTTACTGCCAGTAAGAAATATTTATGGCTGGTAAAGAGATTTTACCAGCCATAAATATTTCTTACTGGCAGTAACACTATTTATTTTATTTTATTTTTTAAAACAAAACAAATGAATTAATTAAAAAGGTAAAAAAAAAAATATTATAAAAACGTATTTTGTGTGGCAAAAAGTTAATTTCAGATTCTGTTTAAATCTCTATTGTCTCAACAACAATTAAGTTACATTACAGTAAAGGGTTAGTTCACCCAAAAATGAAAATAATGTCATTTATTACTCACCCTCATGTCGGAGCTTTACGAATAAAATCAGTGACTCGGATCTCCTATCAAACGGCTAAACTGCTGAAATCACGTGACTTTGGCACTCCGAGTCACTGATTCGATTTGCAAAGCTCCGAAGCAGTGTTTTGAAATCAGCCCATCACTAGATTGTTGAAAAGTCGTTACTTTTTGTGCGCCAAAAAAACAAAATATTCTCGTTGCTTCATAACTTTAAAGTGGAACCACTGTAGTCACATGCACTGTTTTAAATATGTTTTTAGTACCTGTATGGATCTTGAGAGAGGAAATGTCATTGCTGTGAATGCAGGCCTCACTGAGCCATCGGATTTAATCAAAATATCTTAATTTGTGTTCTGAAGATGAACAAAGGTCTTACGGGTGTGGAACGACATATGGGTGAGTAATTAATTACATTATTTTGACATTTTTGGGTGAACTAACCCTTTAAGTTTGGGGTCAGTAAGACTTATTTGGGGGGGGGAAATTAATACTTTTAAATCAGCAAGGATGCATTAAATTAACCAAAAGTGACAGTAAAGACTTTTACATTGATACAAAAATATTAAGCAGCACAACCATGTTCAACATTGATATACAGCACTGATACTCCAGTAATTCCTTATCACAGGAATAAATTACATTTGAAAATATATTAAAATAGAAAACAGAATAGTAATATAATACATTACTGTTTTTAAATGCAGCCTTCATAAGCATAAGAGACTTTAGAGAAAGAGAAAAAACTTTAAATAAACTGACCCCAAATATTTTAACCACAGTGTATCTTAATATACACAAATGTTGCAAACAAAAACAGCAGCAAAAGAAAGAACACATGCTCTCTTGGTGTTGTACCTGTGAAGCCTGAAAACTTGCGAGGAGCATTGACTGTTGGATCAGCTAGCGGTGCTGACAGCTGCCCACTGTTGTTTAACTTTGCTTGCACTTTCTTCTTTGGGGTTGCATTGGTTTTGGCTGCCAGTTCTGTTAAAGAGAAGAGAGACTGTTCAGCATATGGCAGATCTGCAATGATGTCTGATTCAAACTAAACAAAGAGAGCACAAATACCTGAAACATGTTTATTGATTAGATCTTTATCCTCATCCTGAAGTTCCTCCCATCCCTCCAGCTCTGTGATGTCCTCGATTTTCTTTGTGGTGGCACGCGCTCTCTCCAGCTTCTCAAAGATGCACTTTACATGGTACCACTCCTTCATTTCCCCTGCAGACTCACTGAATGGGTTTGGCACTATCTTGCCAATCCGGACCAGCCCCTTCATGATCTTGTCTTTGCATTTCTTGCACCCAGCAGTGCCACGTTTGGCATATTCCACACAGTATCTTTGCTCTGCCATGACTGGTTGTTCTTGCCACTCAGGCCAAGAAACGCGGAAATAAGAGCCGGAGCTGAGAGTAAACTGTCGAAATTGTGGCACACAGAAAAAGATGCCACTGGGGCTAGATGCAAAGCCCCACGTAAATGTAAGAGCCCCCAAGCACTGGAGATAATGACGATTTAGTGTTGCTCTGAGTACAGTTTCCCTGAAAAGTGCTGGCAAAGATGATCTGCTTATTGTCCTTACTATCCTGCCAAAACAAAAACTGGGCATAAAGTTCAGTAATAGAGAGTTTCCATCTTACACAGCACAGGTGATTTCTGCAAGAAAAAAAAAAAAAAAAAAGATGAACAATATTCAGGGATTTTTATATATATATATATATATATATATATATATACTGGGGTCATGTGGAAAAATTAAAGTTAACTTAGGATAAGCTGAACAAACACTTACCTAATTTATTTATTTATTCCTCATTAAGCAATAAACATTATACAACAAAGTGCAAAATAAGGTATATAAATTAAAATATAAATAAAATATACAACAATGTACTGCAGAGGAAATATTATCATAAACCACTTTACCTAACTTTAGTGTAAAAATATATGATGTTGATAAAATAGTAACTCACAATTGTGTTTTTTGTTCTGTTTAGGTGTCACATTGTAAATACAAATGCACATGAAAATTAAAACCAAAATATATGATTGCTTCTTAAGACAACTGGTTCTGTTGGGAAACAATTGTAGACGGCAAATAATAATAATAATTCTGTCAATATACTGTTTGATTTTCCTCAAAGGTCATAACTAGTGAATTTGCCTTTATGTATATGAAACTTAATCATATAACACACAATGCACTGCAGGGGAAGTATAATCTTAAACTTAGCATTAAAATACTACAAATGTAACTTTCAAAGAGCATGTGCCGAAACTGTCATTTGACACCGATAGAACAGTCGTTTAAAATTATGTTTTTGGTGGTTTTGTTTACGTGTCGCTTTGTTGATCAACGTGGAATTAGCTCACATGCTAATCTAATAGCTAATAGCTGAACTATGCACCAAAGCCATATAATCAGCTAACTGTGAGAGATAATACAGCAAATCATATCAATTTAGTTTTACCTCAATATTTAGTGCGAGTCGATCCCAAGCTTCTCATGTTACGGGTTTCATTTTTAAAAAAACAAGTTAATGTCTTAGCAAAAGAGCATGATTTCTGGATTGTGTGCGGTCCCCTTTAAATCACACGAGCGCTTCCTCTTTGTTTGGAAGTGTTTCCTGTGCAGTGCGCATGTGCACCAAAAATACCGCTGATGTTTTATTGTAACATTATTTATTTTTGCAAACATTTATCGACTTGTCTTAGACACAAATGCAAGGTGACCGCTCCTTCCGCTAGAATTTCACGTTTTGTTTCACGAATTTCACACACATTAAAACTTCAAACATGACTTTTGAAGACACTATGTTGCTAATAATAATAATAAGAAGAAGAAGAAGAAGAAGAACTTACGGATTTTAAAAACAAGTTGCTAAATAAGGACAACAGTGGTTGTTTCGTCAAGCACTTTAACTCACACAGCCTACTTGTGGTAGTTGTACATACACACATCCAATCAATTCCTGATGGACAAAATCATATTCCGCATTACATTTTTTTTCTTCTTCTTCTAGAAGCCATTTCACTTGGATATATGCCACAATTAGGAAGAAAAGACTATCACAACTTGTTTCATGTTGACTTTAAACAAGCAACCACCTTAGTTCAAACCACAATGATCTAATTAATTTAAAGTACCAGCCTATTTTTCCTTGTACAATTTAATTAAATTCACATTTAGTTATAGCACCTTTTTACAACACATATTGTTTCAAAGCAGCTTCACAGAAAATTAATGTTTCTACATTATAATTAAGAGTAATCTGTTATTTGACTGTATCAAAGAAGTAATGTTTATATGGCAAAAATGTACAGTTCTAATACAGATCATGCAGTTAGCTAATGTCCTGTATTTAAGCACAATGACAAAATGAGCATATTAAAGCAATGATCACTTGTTGTGATCATATTACAATATATGGAAAATTTGGCAGTTTTGGTGATTCAGAGTTGGCATCATAGGTTAAGTCAAAGCAGGTGTTTGAGTCATCTCTTCACAGGTGTCATCTGAAATCTTTATAAGAGAAAAGCAATGTGTAGCTGCTGTTCATTACGGAACCCCGGACATGACATGCAAGAAAAAAAATTAAATCGTGTGCACGTTTTAGTAAATCGAGGGAACGAAATAGTAAATCGTGCGCACGTTTTAGTAAATCGAGGGAACGAAATAGTAAATCGTGCGCAAGTTTTAATAAATCGAGGGAGCAAAATAGTAAATTGTGTGCATGTTTTAGTAAATCGAGGGAATGAAATAGTAAATCGTGTGCACGTTTTAGTAAATCGAGGGAATTAAATAGTAAATCGTGTGCACGTTTTAGTAAATCGAGGGAACGAAATAGTAAATCGTGCACACGTTTTAGTAAATCGAGGGAATTAAATAGTAAATCGTGTGCACATTTTAGTAAACCGAGGGAATTAAATAGTAAATCGGGCACACGTTTTAGTAAATCGAGGGAACGAAATAGTAAATCGTGTGCACGTTTTATTAAATTGAGGGAATTAAATAGTAAATCGTGTGCACGTTTTAGTAAATCGAGGGAATTAAATAGTAAATCGTGCGCACGTTTTAGTAAATCGAGGGAACGAAATAGTAAATCGTGCGCAAGTTTTAATAAATCGAGGGAGCAAAATAGTAAATTGTGTGCATGTTTTAGTAAATCGAGGGAATGAAATAGTAAATCGTGTGCACGTTTTAGTAAATCGAGGGAATTAAATAGTAAATCGTGTGCACGTTTTAGTAAATCGAGGGAACGAAATAGTAAATCGTGCACACGTTTTAGTAAATCGAGGGAATTAAATAGTAAATCGTGTGCACATTTTAGTAAACCGAGGGAATTAAATAGTAAATCGGGCACACGTTTTAGTAAATCGAGGGAACGAAATAGTAAATCGTGTGCACGTTTTATTAAATTGAGGGAATGAAATAGTAAATCGTGTGCACGTTTTAGTAAATCGAGGGAATTAAATAGTAAATCGTGCGCACGTTTTAGTAAATCGAGGGAACGAAATAGTAAATCGTGCGCAAGTTTTAATAAATCGAGGGAGCAAAATAGTAAATTGTGTGCATGTTTTAGTAAATCGAGGGAATGAAATAGTAAATCGTGCGCACGTTTTAGTAAATCGAGGGAATTAAATAGTAAATCGTGTGCACGTTTTAGTAAATCGAGGGAACGAAATAGTAAATCGTGCACACGTTTTAGTAAATCGAGGGAACGAAATAGTAAATCGTGCACACGTTTTAGTAAATCGAGGGAATTAAATAGTAAATCGTGTGCACATTTTAGTAAACCGAGGGAATTAAATAGTAAATCGGGCACACGTTTTAGTAAATCGAGGGAACGAAATAGTAAATCGTGTGCACGTTTTATTAAATTGAGGGAATTAAATAGTAAATCGTGTGCACGTTTTAGTAAATCGAGGGAATTAAATAGTAAATCGTGCGCACGTTTTAGTAAATCGAGGGAATTAAATAGCAAATCGTGCGCACGTTTTAGTAAATCGAGGCAATTAAATAGTAAATCGGGCACACGTTTTAGTAAATCGAGGGAACGAAATAGTAAATCGTGCGCACGTTTTAGTAAATCGAGGGAATTAAATAGTAAATCGTGTGCACGTTTTATTAAATCGAGGGAATTAAATAGTAAATCGTGTGCACGTTTTAGTAAATCGAGGGAATTAAATAGTAAATTGGGCACATGTTTTAGTAAATCGAGGGAACTAATTAGTGCGCACGATTTAGCCTACTTTTTTTCCTGCATGTCATGTCCGGGGCTCCATTTCAAGCAAAAAAAAAATATATATATATATAATAATCATGTGCATTTGATCTGATATTGGCTAACCGGAGTACAAGGTTATGAGATGCATCATGTGAATGATTGGCTAAAGAAATGTGTCTGTAATCTAGATTTAAACTGGGAGAGTGTGTCTGAGCCCTGAACATTGTCAGGAAGGCTATTCCAGAGTTTAGGAGCTAAATGAAATAAAGTTCTACCTCCTTTAGAAGACTTTGCTATCCCAGGTACTACCAAAAGTCCAGAGTTTTGTGACCTTAAAGAGCGTGATGGATTGTAGCGCAATAGAAAATTGGTTAAATATACAGGAGCTGAACCATTTAGAGCCTTATAAGTGAGTAGCAATACTTTGTAATCGATAGTTAACCAGTGTATAGGTGATAAAACTGGGGTTATATTATCATATTTTCTTGACCTGGTAAGAACTCCAGCAGCTGCATTTTGGACTAACTGTAGTTCTGTTACTGAGGATGCAGGACACCTATAGTAATTCATTTATGCATGAACTAACTTTTCTGCATCAGAAACGGATAACATGTTTCATAGCTTGGTAATATTTCTGAGGTGGAAGAAGGCTGTTTTTGTAACATGAAATATGATTTTCAAAAGGCAAGTTGCCCTCTAATATAACACCCAGATCTTTAACCACAGAGGATGAAGTAACAGTACATCCTTCTAAATGCAAATTGTATTCTAAGAGCTTCTGTGTGCAGGGATTTGGCCTAATAAGTAATATTTCTGTCTTATCCAAAGTTAATAGAAGAAAATGACTGGTCATCCACTATTTTATATATTTAATACACTCTGTCAACTTGGATAATTTTTCTTTTCCATTTGGCCTAGATGAAATATATAATTGAGTATCATCAGTATAACACTGGAAACGTATCCCATGTTTTCTAATAATATTACCAACAAGCGGCATGTATACTGAAAATAGCAGTGGGCCTAAAACAGCCCCTTGCGGCACTCCATACTTGACTGGCATTAACTTAGATAATTCCCCATTTACATAAACAAAATGGTAATTGTCAGACAGGGAGGATAGTCCCATGTAGCTTGTAATCGATCTAAAATGATCTAAGTGTTCGAATGCAACGCTAAGATCAAGTAAAACTAGTTATAAGATGCAGCCTTGGTCTGATGCTAGAAGCAAGTCATTTGTAATTTTAACGAGTGCAGACTCTGTGCTATGATGGGGCCTTTTTCTAACATTTTAGCCATAGAAGAAAAATTTGCCAATTCACTAGGATCAAGTTGCGGTATCTTAATGTGAGGCGTCATGACTGAGCTCAATATAATCATGTCAGTCTAGTCAGAGTATGTACTAGAAGGCATTTCAAGGTTTCTACACCAACCAGACCCCTGTGTTTACTAAACATAAATATAAATGCACTATGGATTCACCACACTCATCTTGTGTGCCTGATCTTGCCTAGAGCAGGGTTAAATGTGCTCTATTAACATACCATTACAGAGATCAAGGAAGTACACATCATGCAATCGACAAAGAGATAATTTCATGCAGGGTATCATGGGAATGTAGCATCTTTAAATATGAATTCATATCCATATCTAGACAATATCATGTTAATTAATCAGATAACCATGTCAATATTGTATCAACGGTTATGCTAGCAAACTAAAAGAGTATGCTGAATAACAATAAGTAGGCTATCACTGGCTAAACACCCTCTTTTGATTTTATTCAGACAACTCCACTTTAATCATAATTTTTTCCTCAAGGGAATAGGCCATGTGAAAATAAATGAAGAAAACCCAAGGTTAATTCACTAAGAAATTATATGGCTTCTTCAGTAAAAGAATAGCCAGGCTGAGATATCTTATGTCTATATCATTTTCTTGTTTCCTCAAAAAAAAAGCACCACTCAGCGAATCCTCTCGTGTGTGACTTCTTCATACAAAAAAGATGAGAATGAAATAAAAGATGAGGAAAGAAGGTTTCAAGAGGGAAATATTGATCAGGTTTAGCAGTCTCGGTTCACTTGCGTGCTGGGATGAGGTGAGATGTCTGCAGTACTTTTCTCCAACTCAATTAGGGAGTAAAACATGAGTCCCAAAGGACAGACTGAGGGGAAACTAATTGAATGATTCGTCAGTTAGTGATGGCTTGTTCACAATTAAAAACAAATTAAATGACAATGAAGCAGAATGAATAAAGAAAGAAAACGGACTTGAGACAATATAGGCCAAAAATGAGGGAGCACACTAATTTTTTTTTTCCATTGCTCATTCAAAGATTAACAGGGCCAGATCATGGTCCTGAGAGACCTCTGAAATATGTGTTTTTATCTTGCACTGTAAGGGGCCCCTCTTTTATGCTTGCACTGTAGGGGCTCAGGTGTTCTGATGAATGAAAGTTAAAGGGGGAGTCTAATGCTATTTCATGCATTCTGACTTATTTACACGGTTAAAGAGCTGGATTCTCTTGCTAAACATGGTCAAAGTTTCAAAAAATGAGTTGGACATGTATTTCTGTGCCAAATACACCCCTTTCAAGGTTCGTACAAGGTTCTGATATGGCCCTGTATTAGCTGTACGTCCTTTAAATTTTCCCCAGTTGATAAAGAAAGAATCATGGGTCAGGTGCGTGAAGAAAAAATCATGGGTCAGGTGTGATTCACACTAAAGTTATTTAATATTTTTCAACGGTCCCTCTGCCCCAACTGTACTCAGTCTAACCTAAATTTAAAATGTTGTCAACATACAGAAGGAGACAACACAAGTAACTCAATCAAGTTATTTTATTATTTTATTTGCAAGTTGCAGAGAGCAAGCAGGAGAAACAGGTTAGTGTTAAGTAAATGGCTAGTTTAGCAGACTTAGCATCAATGGTAATTGCCTCTGTCTTTGCAGGTGCTGGAATGGTTTAAGGCTGGAGAGAATGCTGGTGTATCTGGATAGAAGATGGCAGATGACGAAGGCTGAAGACGGACAGGAATCTCAACAGGTAGGTAAATCAGTTTGGTAGCCAGGTAAGTTGATCGGTAGTGAACAACAAGAGCAGACAGTGATGGTCTGGTAGAAGACTGCTTACATACTATGAGTTTGACAGGTGTGTGGAATTAGAGTTGCTCGGTTGCTGATCGCGTGGGTGGAGCTGAAGCGTCTGGTGTTGATGGCGCTGACTCCGTGACAGTACCACCCCCGCCAATCTCAGTCTCAGACGTCACGCCTACTGGCTGAACGTCTGATGCATATGGCACACTTATCTGGAAACACTTCAGGAGTTTTGAAGTCGTCATCTGATTGGTTGAATTCTACAGGATGTCCAGGAGACTTGTGTGTCGCATTCTTTAACAGTCCACCTGGAAACAAATGTTGTGACGCTAAACCCCCTCGTGGAAGAAGAGCGCCGTCATGTTTACCAGGATCAACTAAATGCTGGGTTTTCAAAAGTATGTGAAATTCACGGCTCCATTGTTGCAGTAAACTTGGACAATGTTCTCGGATTAATGATTTATAGATGCATGCTGGTCTGTTATTGCAGGGACATCGACTTTACATTTTCACGCCCCTAAACATTACGTGTAACAAAACGAATTGTGATTGGTTGCGTTACATGTTAGTCAAACGTCCTTTTGGGCAGTTCTTGGCCAATGAAAGCTGCGATAGAGTCCAGACCTTCTGCAGTCAGTCTGGCTAAGCGAGACTATTTGTGAGATGGCACAGACTGAACAGGCTTAGATGTAACGGGAGACATCATCTCCGGCCACCAATACCTGTTACGGAGGAGTGAGAGGCTGGCCGGCTGGCTGCCTGGGTGTCTCTCCCCTGTCATTCTTGTCAAATTTGTCTCTCCCCTGTCATTCTCCTACGCTGTTTACGTTCTGCGTCAGAATGTCGACTTAGTATTGGCCGACGCTGTTCACGTGAGTAGCACGACGCATGCGTGTGATGCTGACGCAGGAGCTGGCCAATACTGAGCTAGCGTTCTGACGTAGAACCTGGAAGCGCTGAACGTAAACAGCGTAGCAGAAAGACAGAGGAGAGACAAATTTGTTGAATAAAGTCGTTATTTTTGTTTTGTTTTTGCACACAAAAAATAATTCTCGTCGCTTCATAACATTAAGGTTGAACCACTGTAGTCACAATGACTATTTTAAAGGGGTGGTTCACTAGTTTTTTTCTAGGCTTGATTTTGTTTATGGGGCACAGTTTAACATGTCTTAATGCTTCATTTATATAAAAAAACAAAAAACGCTGTATTTTTCATATATTTTACCTTTATTCTACACCGCTGTTTCCATTGTAATTTGAACGGCCGGTTTGACTTCCTGGTTTTATGATACCACTCCCTCCGAAATACACAATGTGCTCAGATTGGTTAGCTGGCCCAGTGTATTGTGTATTTTGAGCCCGAATCAGACCCAGATAGCAGTAATGATGAGGGTCAAGCAGAACCTCTGCAAGCACGGTTTTTAAAGGACGTTTTTGAATGGTAAGTATTTCCGTTTGTACTTGTGCCAAAGTGTTTAGATATGCTGTCATTTGTAAATATTACTGCTGTTTATGTTAGCTTTCAATATACTGTTTTATCTTGATTAAAGCTTTACTGTAGCTGAATACATGACTGAGTAGTATCATTTTTGTAAAGGTATCATTTAATTTATAGCATGAACAACTGTTTGTCTATGAACATAGAAGTTTGTTGGTGTTTGTTGAAAAAGTATGCAATAGAATTTAGCTAACTGGCTAGCAAAGCCAAACTGCGTTGGTCTTTGTTTACGTGCTTAATGCTACCAAAAAATAGCAACATAATACATTTAAAAGACATGTACAAACAATAAAACACACTTACAGTTTGGGGCCCATAAACAGCAGCTTCTGCTTTTAAAGTCAGAAAGCTTTCATCTTTCAGTGATAGCCTTTGTACAAATCCAGCATTGAACTCGTGTAGATTCTGGAAGCTGTCTTCCGCGCCGCATCCAGCGTAGACAATATCACTGATTATAATGGGTTCTATTATCTTTTGATGCGTCGCGCTGCTTGTGTCTGGTGTAGACAACCCTTCCGTTTCCAAAATGCCACACGACATGGCCTCGCCTACTTTGTTGCGTGTTCCCAGAGGCAGTGTTTATGTTAATTGCTGGGTTTATGATGCCACCAACCTGGGAAGAAGCTTGTTGTAGTCCAAACTGGTCGTTTTTGTAGGCATTAAACTGCCTATAACTTTAAAAGACAATATCTCCGTTTGCATTGAACTTTCAGCGCTGTAACTTTGCAGATATTGTTTATGCTCAAGCAGCAACATTACACACTAACTAAAGTTAAAAAAGTGAAATCGCAATGAGCCACCCCTTTAACAATGTCTTTACTACTTTTCTGGACCTTGAATGACGGCAATTACGTTGCTTTTATGGGGGATAAAAAAACCTCTCAGATTCCATCAAAAATATCTTAATTTGAGTTCCGAAGATGAATGAAGGTCTTACGGGTGTGGAACGACATGAGGGTAAGTAATTAATGACAGAAATTTCATATTTGGGTGAACTAACCATTTAAGTATGTTAAGAAATACATTCATGAAAGTGTACTAAAGTGGCCTTTATTTCATTAATATGACATTATCTGCAAATTCAGCTTTTTTAAAGCATACTTTTATGATTTGAAGTACACCCTTAACAGTTTGAGGCCCACTGTCCCAGCCCATAATCCATCCCTGAATGTTAAAACAGGATGCATGATTATTTATTTACACTGCACTGACTTTGTAAGGAGACAGTATGTCGGACCGAAATCCCAAAACCTTCCTTGTGATATGATCTGCTCTGAAGTGTGCTGTAAATTATATTCATAAAACAAATAAGGGAGTAAGCGCAGACCTGCTCGCTTTGAATGATACATTAGACATGCGGACCGCCTTCAGTCTCTCCCCAGACTAATGAAAATGTGCATTGTAACATTATTATTTCCATTGATTTCTGTCCAACCCAATGTCAGGACATTTAATCTTTTATTTATTGCTCTCTCTCGCCACCACACCCATCGCCGGCCTCATTTTTCTATTCAGCGTAAATCAATATTGGTCTTGAGAGTTTTCACTCTGTGCTTTTTTCTTGACTCATGTCCCCTTCCCCTCCTTTAACATCTGTTGTCTCCTTTCTTTCTCCCTTTCTCACGGTCTGTGTTTGATTTCCAATTAAGCTGTCTCCAGGCGTGACTCCTGCATGACCTTTAGCGGGTTGTAGTGCTGAGGAACACGGGCTGAAGCACAATAAACATCTCTATTCGGAAAGGTTCTGATGGATGTTTTTAAAGCAGCATGCGTGCAACTGCATTTCAATGCAATGATGGTTCAAAACACTGCTGAATGAAAAGTCACATTAGGACACATTTCTCAACAATAACCAAAATATGTGAGATTTAGGCTGTGCTCTCACTATGCAACTGTCACATGGCCACATTTACTGTACTGCTCACATTACACAACACTGCAGACTTTTTGTCATTAGTCACAAATTACAATCTTTAATCAAGATTATCCAAAACTAAAAACTTTCAAATAACATAGATACAAGAAAGGGACAATTTTCAATATGAATATTTGATTATGCAATTTATTTTTAAAATATGCTCCATGTTGGCTCCGCTTTCAGCGCGATTCAGGAAAAACAGATGGACATATACTTACTTTTAAGGCATTTAGCAGATGCTCATATCCAGAGCGACTTACAAAAGTGTTTTAACATCTCATATGGGAGCATTGTAATCAACAGATGGCAAGCGTGTCATTTGGAACACTATCTCCTAAAGAAGTACTTAATATAAACATAAGACTAGAGCACTTTAGCATACTTTTAAACAGAGTACTTATTATGGAAATAATATTTTTTTAAGTAATATACTTAAGTGCAAACTGAATGTAATGTTTTCAGACACACTATATAAAAATGAATTTTCAAAACAAAGCTTATTGGAGCATATGTTTTAAAAGAAAATAATATTTCAGTTTTTTTTTTTTTTTAAATCATGTTTAAATCAATGTGTTACTTACCGTTTCTTTGTAATTGTTAGCAAAATTTACAAGCAATTTCTGAGTGAAAATTGTTTCAACACCATTTTTTCCCACTTCACTTAATTACGTTAATTGCAATTATATAAAAATGAATAATAGTTCAAATTTATATGAAATGTACTGTTTTATCTGTATATTAGCTCAACTTTGCAGAGAGACTTTTAAATATTTAGGTGTAATTTCATAATTCTTGTCTTTGAAACACTGTTAAAGCGTATAGCTAAAAGTACTGACAAGAACTTATAGTAAACTAAAACATACTTTAATGTAATTTCTATTAAAACTTGGATGTTATGTATTTAATTAACTATATTTGTAATTAGACATTAGTTGTAATTTAGTACATTTTAAATATAATAACTTAAAATGTATATGTATTATAAAACGATCCACTACAGTTAGAATTATACTTATAAATGTGTTTGAGTTAGTCAACACATTCAAATAAACTGTGTACTTCTTTAAGGGGCACCAATTATGCCCCTTTTTACAAGATGTAAAATAAGTCTCTGATGTCCCCAGAGTGTGTGTATGTGTGTGAAGTATTAGCTCAAAATACCCCACAGATAATGTTTTATAGCATGTTAAAATTGCCACTTTTTTGAGGGTGAGCAAAAACACAGCAATTTTTTGTGTGTGTGCCTTTAAATGCAAATGAGCTGCTGCTCCCGGACCCCTTTCAAGAAGAGAACAGAGCTTCAAGAGCTCATACCGGCATCTGGCAGCAAAATAGGTCAATCTCTTACACTGAAAATGTCAGAAACTGTCAGTATTGGCAGAATATTTGAAGAGTTTGGTTCCAAAACACTATAAATCCATTTTCATTTATTTGAGTAAAAGTGTTTTCTTTACCAGGAAAGTGGCAAGATGAAAACCACTATTTTCTGTTTCAAACGTTCACATAGCATCTTTAGGTTATAATAACATTAAAAATTCAAATCCATATTTTGATTTTCAAAGATTTATTATAAAAACAGATTTTTTTTTACTGATTATTTAAAACAACATTTGCCGAGTACATTGGAATTAACTGCAACTACCCAGGGACGTCGTATACTGCAAACATTCAAATAGCAATCATGTTATGTTTTTTTTTTTCAATCAGATGTTTAGAATCAAAACTAGCAATGCCAGATTCAAAAATAAATAATTCATGGTCAAACTGCTTTTAAAAACTGTTCATGATTCAGTTTTGGGGACCGTGAAGTTTGATGCTGTCGTGGAACAAGCAACAGCCGCCTAATCTCCTTAATCTCCTTACGTAAATGATTAGATTTCGAAGGCTTATGTTTCTTACCCACTGCAGAAACCACCATATGTTCATCAATGCAGTCAAAATTATTCATTTTTCTGTTTTTGTTGATCACAAAGTACAAAGTAGATAAGGAAAACTAGGATGCCGGGTGTATTCAAAGCGTTGCCATTACTGTTTACAATGCGTGGAATGGTGCGCTGTGATTGGTTGAGCGGATGTATCTCATTCTGCAGAGAAGTGAGACTGGCGCTTGTCGCCATTTTGAATGATAACATGACAGAATAACATGGTGGATATCGCATTTTGAGTAAAATTTAAAATCGACTTTTCAATTTTTCAATACATTACTGATTTTGGCAAGAACTCAATTTTGTAAAAAAAAATGGCGTTTATCGCATTCTGAAACCAAACTCTTCATATGCTGCATGGAGATAGAACAGGTATTGTTTAGTTTATTTACAGTTTACAGTTTATTTACAGTATCTGCTGTTTATTGTCCGTTTGTATTGACCCTCGTTCACAAAGCAGTCTGGTGTATAATGATTCGTGCAAACATTAACGAATTTAGGTAAGTGGCGGCGCATTCTCTTCAAAAACAAAACAAATCCACTGCGTCTTCAGTGTCTCTGATGTTGGGAGTACACGAAAACTATTATGTTCACTCTTACATCTAACAACAAAACATCTTGTTGCTTACGAGACATTCTTGTTGCTACAGCTGCTCCAGCCTGGAGAAAATGGCGGACAGTGTACAACTCGCTCAGGGTGGGGTCTATGCTAATACGGCAGAGTCCATCAGCGGTTGTGGGCGGGGCCTGTACAAAGTGACATCACTTCTCCCAGCATCTGCAAACGGCTTGTTCTGAGACACTGCTTATTTATGGGGATTAAAAAAAAAAAAAAAAAAAAAGAGTCATCGATGGATTATTATCATTATAGGGTGGTTGTGTACACACAGTGCCAACACACATTTATGTTCAAACACCATGTAAAAGTGAATTTTGCAAAGTGGGTGCCTTTTTAAGCATGACAAAAGATTATTAAAATTATGTTTTAAAATGTATTTTAAAGTAAAAAACTTTACAAAGTGATTTTTGAAACTGAGTACTTTTATTTGGCCTTTTATTTTATTAATATTATTTTATCTGAGAGTTTTAAAAAAACTTTTAAGATTTGAAGTACACTAAGGCCACAGTCAATCTATTTAAGTACTTTTTTTTCCACAAGGTAATACGGATAAAATAAAACCTTGAGTAAATAAACAAGTCAGTCTTGAGTCTGGATATGAAGATTGGGAGGAATTCTGTAAGTTAATTCAATAATTTGGATATGCGGACAGTGCTGAGCAAAACGCTAGTCCTGCTGGTTATGCTACAGTGGGCAAGTCATAGGTGTCAGCTTGATTCTAACAGGAATAAAGAGGCAGTGAAGGGAACGCAGCAGAGGTGTGAGGTGGGAGTACTTGAGAAGGTTGAAAATCAGGTGGGCTGCAGCATTCAAGATGAGCTGCAACGATTTGAGATGCAGTAGTGAAGGCGAAGCTTATCTGGTAATAAACAGTCTGTTTTGCAGGAGGAATCAGCTTATCTTGACTGTGGTTTGCAGCCTATGTGGGGCACAAACTACAGGTCACTGTCAAATATGACACTAAAGTTTTTGGCTTTCTGTGAGGTTAAGTTGTCTTGAAGTGACAAGGGTGATTCTTGGCCAGGAAGACACAATTATGGGCTCCCTCCTTTCAGATAAACCTTCTCTTTTGACTTAAAATGATTTATATTTTTAGAGAAATTAGCTTTATTGGTATAACATAGCTACAACAGGCTATTTGATAGTGCGTTAATGCAAATAGCATGCAAGAGTCTCACACAAAAATATCTTCGTCTTTTTAACACTCCCACCATTACATCGTTTTTAGAGGGATTTTTGACCCACTTATGTAGAATATCTTTAAATGTAATTTAAAAATACTCTCATTTCGTCTGTCACTGGAATCATAGAATCATCAAAAACAATATTTTTATGTTTTCACTTTTGGTACAAGACAAATGCCTCTTCGTCCATCACGATGCTTTTTAACGTCATATTCTGAAGTGATGGGAGAGCAAGTTCACTTTTTTAAAATAATTTACAGATTTTAATTGCAAATTAAAGCTAACAGCGATGTTATAAATTTATTTTGCCTATGTGACAATATGAGGTAAATCCGGCCCTTCCGAGAACAGGCTCTGGCTCCAGAACGCAAACCATTCTGGTGGGAAAGGGGTATTAGAGAAGTCTGTCGGTTTCTTCTCTAGTCATTTAGTCCCTGATGAAGCTCACATTCATCATCCTCCACTTTTGATTGCAACACCCACAATCGGGATAGAACCAAGACCCGCCCTACACTTTTTCATTTTTGATAATCCGTTACACTTGGATGTACATTACAATACAAAAGAAACAATCTATCTCTACTTCCGTTTCATTGCAACTTTACATTTTAGGGCCATTTCTGCACCAATTATCACTGGATTTGGATTAAATTTTGGATTTGCATTAATTTTTGGAATGAGGAAGCGAAAAAACAACTGTTATCACTGCATCACTCACACTACAAGATTACATGTTGATCATTTTAACCATGCTTGGCAATATTAAAGCATCTGCATTAGCTCAAGACAGACTCTGATTGCATCACTGAACTGGTCATTCTTAATATGTGAAACTCAACAGCTAAATATCTACGTGGTAAGAGAATGGCCTCAGATTCAGATCAAGATGTCAAGTGTTTGTAAAATGTTGTCTCTGGCCTGTTTGGGTGTTAGGTTTGAAATGCTATGATTAAACAAGGTTTGTAACATTTTCTGAAGAAAATGAGATTGATGCTTGCCTGTGTAAAACTCACTGTCACAATGATAGTTAAGGTGTTTTGATTGGTTGCTGACTGCCTCAAGTCAACAGAGCCTCTATAAAATGACAATGTAAATATGGGATATTTTCCAGGGAGATGAAAATCCACCAGTTGCTTAGAAAAGCACACCTCCTCAAGCTGTAGGATTTGAGGTATCATTCATATCTGTAATACAAACAGTGCAGGATGAGTTGAGTGTCAAAGTGTAATACTTTGGTGAAACCTGTAACGCAATAAAGGAGTGATGATGGATTTTGATCCCTTGCCATCCACTTGTCCTGGGAGGATGATGAGAAATAAAGACCTCATCCGGTTGAATAAAGCTATGAGTCACAGGAAGTCTTTTACAGCTCCACAAGCAGCCTGAGAAGTCAAAATCATTATCTATAGATTGAACTTCATTCTTCTTGTTTGGAGTGTGATATTCATTAGTCCTTCGTATCCGCAAAGTGATTAGATGTCCCTGGGAACAAAAGTGAAGAGTGGTTGTTGGATAGAAGGGCTGTCACTGATGAGGACTCTCTCATATGATTGCTGTCAAAGCTGCTGGATGTCACAAGTGTTTCTGAGAGGCTGCAGACAGTAATGGGGTGTTAAAGGATAAGTATAACATTTGTAGAATGCAATAATTACTAAGGCTATTCATTAAGAATGAATCATTACATTATTGTGGCAGAATAAAGCATTTAATAGTCAAGTGGTGACCCAACACAGTTAAAGGGTTAGTTTACCCATAAATAAAAATTCTGACATCATTTACTCACCCTCATGTCGTTCCAAACCCGTAAGACTTTGGTTCATCTTTACAACACAAATTAAGATACTTTTAATGAAATTTGAGATTTCTGTCCCTCTATTGACAGTCTATGCAACTACTACTTTGATGCTTCAAAAACTAGCATGTATAAACCTTAATTAAAAAACTGAATAATCAATTAAAAAGTAATTTATACCTGTATGATATTACGCTGTACCCACATTGGACCAGTAGTCTCAGCCTCAGAAGTCACGCCCACAGACCGTCAGCTGAACGTCTGATGCATATGGCACACTTAACTGGAAACACTTAAGGAGTATCGAAGTTAAGTTTGTGGCTCCATTGTTGCATTAAACTTGCACAATATTCTTGAATTAATAATGTATTAGACGCTTGCTGGTCTGTTATTGTTGGTACATCGACTTTCATTTTTAAGCCCCTAAACCTGACGCGGAACAAAACGAACTGTAATTGGTTGCGTTACATGTCAGTCAAACGTCCTCTTGGGCGGTCCTTGGCCAATGAAAGCTGTGATGGAGTCCAGACCTTCTGCCGTCAGTCTGAAGGTCTGGCTACGCGAGACTATTGGACCAGCGGTTTGGAAAATGGATGGATGATTCAGCTGTGGACGCCATCTTCTGGCAAGACGCGGGAATTCATTCGATGTGTGACTCTCACAGTGCATTATGGGTATTCTCTAGCCATTGAGTGTGATCAGTTGTACACTCATTATAGCAGTGCATTATGGGACTGAATGAGTGTACTTGATAACATCCACTATGGACACCACAACAAATGATGAACACCCCTCAAATAATGCCCTATTTAAGGGTATAGGGTGCAATTTTGGACACAGCCCAAAACTAAAAAGAGCAGGGAAACAGGAACTAAAGGAAACAGAACAGAAGGTCAAAATAAATTAGAATGAACGTGACGGTTAATAATACAAAAGTAACTCAAATGTCCTTAAAATAAAACATTGAAATGTGTTAAAAATTACTATGCACTGAAAAAAAAAATAAAAATAAAAATTATTAAGTATGAAAATTAAAATAATATATTAAATAGAATAATACCACTTTATATTAATAACTTTTAAATTAATCATTTAAAAAAATACTTGTGTATAATTACAGCTGTAATACAATTACACTGTTGACCCTATCCTTACTCCTTAACCCACCCGTAAATCTAACCATACCACTAAACCTGTCCTTAAACTTACCCGTGTCTCACCTCAATAGCAGCAAAAGTGCTTTGCAATACAACATGATTACAAGTACATTACACCTAACAATTCTATATACATAACACTAATTCTAAAGTGTGACCAAATAAAAATATTATAATAAAACAAATATTGTTACAATAATGTTAAAATAATTTTTGCTGAATTGTTTTCTAAATGTCCGATGGCTTCTCTAAAACATTGTGAGTTCAGCACTGTGGGTTGAACAGCGAGATGTCATGACAGACATGAGCAGAGGCAAAATATCCAGTTATCGGTCCTCTCTTTCCACACTGACAGCTACTCTCAGATGTTGCATGAGAAAGTCTCTTGACATCCTGCTGAGGATTACATCATCGCTATAGCAACCAAAGTAGATACAATAGATATTGACTATACTGGCTGAACAAACGGGTCTGATTTCATCACTTTCCAAAATGGCACAGATAGTCAGCCCTAAATATTAGATTTGAAAAGCAAATTAAATTTATTTGCAGTGTAAACAAAACCTTAAGTGCTGTTCACCCAGGACCTGTCTTTTAATTTGTCTTCTTTGACTATTGTGTCACGTCTTTTTTTGGCATTTTACACCATAAGTGCTGTGTTTTTAAGATGCTGTGTCAAAGGCTATTGGCTCTTTTAATTGAATGTTAAAGTTCTATTCCTACAGCTACAACAATTGTGATTGTTATATTGCTTTTATGCAACAGTTCAACAGATAACGTAAGTTAATATTTAATAACTTACATTTTAGACACAATATTGCCAGTTGTTTTAACACTGTGTTCCTGTCTCTATAAAGCCTCTCCTTCTAAAAAGTGTAAATGTGCTCTGATTGGTCAGCTGAACCGGTGTGTTGTGATTGGTCAACCACTTCAAGCTGTTTTGGAAATGTCACACCCCTTACCTTAACTGTGAGTTTCAACACACTACTAATGCAATTCAAACAGGCCTTACCCCCCCTTTTTTTCTTTTTTCTTTTTGCATATGCCTTGGGCGGGAATTATTATTATAAGCAGGGGTGCACATAACTTTTTTGGTCTGGTTCTCAAGGGAGCACCGGGAGATGTTGCTTGGTACTCACGCTTTACGTGACAAACCTATCCTAAAAGCTGTCCTCATCACTTTCCTCCTGACTATAAGGAATATTGTGACTTGTACGTTCCCAGAAGAAAACTCAAGACTACAATCAAGGCATTTCTGGGAGTTCAGAAACAGTGCGCACTGATATAGAGAATTATGGAAGCTTGTTTCCGCCACTGAATAAAAAATAAAAAAGGTATAATTGCGACTTTTTATCTCATAAATCTGACTTTTTTCTCGCAATTGCAAGTTTACATCTCGCAATTCTGAATTTTTTCCTCACAATTCTGACTTTTTTCTCAAATTTGTGAGATTTTAACTTGTAATGACGAGTTCTAAAGTCCAATTCTGAGGGAAAAAGACTGAACACGCAATTGCGAGTTATACAGTCAAAATTGTAAAATATAAACTCGCAATTCTGAGAAAAAAAGTCTTAATTATCTAGTGGCAGAAACGAGCTTCCATAAAGAATAATTCCCTTTGGAGTGATTTTGTGCTTCGTGCAAACCTTTTTCATGTTTAAACAGCAACATTACACACTAAAGAAAGTTGTATGTAAAAAAACTATAATAGGTCCTCTTTAAAACTAGACACTACGTTATCTGTACTTTAAAAGTACTTGTCAACATATGTATTTCCATACTTCCATGCACCCTGCTCGCACAGACATCACACGAGGTGTCAGCGTCAACGCTTGACGGAGGGCGTGTCTGAAGCTTGTGCTAATGCAACCGTTACAGTGATAACAGCCAATCACATTACTTTCCGGTGTTGCATGAATGTAATTGGCTAACGACTGCTCTAGAGTGTTTGCATAAGTCGATCTGATTGGCTGACGCCTGCATTAGCGCTTAAAAAGTTGAGAAATCTTCAACTTCTGCCACGAGCAACGCGAGTAAAGCGACGCGACGGAACCCACAATTCAGTTCAGCAATGCATGACGTCACCCATTCAAAGTAAACGAGAAGCGTTAACGCCGACACCCTGTTTGAATGCAGCGTAAGGCTATGTCGCAACCAAAATTAAGAGATGGCAACCTGTGACATTCCACCTGGAGCTCAGATTTATACGTTTCTATGTCAACACTATCAACGCCGAAATGAATCTGCAGAAGTCAGGTGGTACAAATAAGTTGTTTACGTTCATTATTATTGTAATATTATGTGCTTTGAGACAGGTAATTTAACTAATTTAGTCTCTTGTGACACTTTGCAGAATCTGCTCTGGCTGTGCGCGTTAATGTGTTTTGAAGGAGGCGTGGCTTTGGAGATTCTCTGAAGGGAGGGTGGGATTTCATGCTTTGAAAGCTAGCTTGCTATTGCAATTCAATGTATAATTTATTACTAAACCGACATTATATGTTAAACCGACAGCACTAATAACAACAACAACTCTAAATCAGTGTTAGGTACCATACTGTTCCTTGCTATCATACTTTAAATAGCTTAGGCTGATTACAATCACAGTTGCCCCAGCAGGGTTCTACTCTTTTAAATAAAATATTTAAATCGTTAAAAGTATTTAATGATCTGTTTATGGTGCTGCACAGGTTGTCCTTAGTTCACATATGTAATTTACACCCCACAGTCCTCCAGGTCAGGGGCGGGAATGATTTCACAGAGAGCACTCATGGGCAATCGCCAGGCCTACTCAACAGTGACGGCTGATTTACCTGCCAAACTTATACTTCACCATGATGGAAAGCAAAGGTGGCGCTGGATGGAGAAAAACAATAAAATGGAGAGAGATAAATGAGAATGTGTAGAGGCGAGAAAGACTGTAGAGCGGCGTGTTAATGATTGGAGATGAAAATAAGATTAGCGGGCGTGCGTGCAAGAGAGAGAGAAAGAGAGAGTATGTGGGTGAAATTGAGCAAGTCGGGCTACCATTAAAGAGAGGCAAAATAGTGAGAATGCGGAAAGAAGATTGTGCGATAGCGATGACACATGATACGCAGATAGGCCGAGATTTCTGAAAAGGCAATGTAGAAAAACAGAAGCAGGTAATGAGAAAAGGACAGATAAGAATGGGTATCGCTGAGAGGGAGAATACTCTTGTTAAGCCAGGATGAGCCAGCTTCGTGCAGAACACCACAGAGAGCACAAAACACTTGATTATTGCTCAGATTGTGAGAGGTGCTGTGTCAGCTTGGAGAAGAAAGAGAAAAAAGCCAGGTCTCTTGATACAGGGCAGCTCTAGAATTGGACATGCTGAGAGAAAGCACTTGATTGGCACCTAGAGAGATTGTTTTTTTTTTTTTTTTTGTACTAGTCTCTGTGCGTTCGTTCTCGCCTCTTTTAGGCTTTTGAATGTTGCCTGTGGTAGCTCGATGTAAATATATTCATCTAATGTCTCCCTCTGATTTCTTTACAAAACATAGGTCTTTTCATTATGACAATACGACAAAAGGCTGCCACGAACTCCGTAGCATGCTGAGCAAGGTCGGTTTCCGTTAATACCACAAGAGAGCACTCAATTCCTGTGGAATGATCACACCAGACTCCATATGCAGAGAATCGATGAGGATAGAAACAGCTACACAACATGCATCACATTTTTTTTATAAACGAAACCTAGAAACTCTAAATGAAATACAAAGAATCATTGACAGAAAATTAATAAGAAATATTTAAAATTCAAACAAGCACGCGTGTGATATTGAGAATGTAAACTCATTTGCACACAAGGTCAAATTGTCTTGCCTCCATTGAAGCACAACACAAGATGCTCTTTGGATCATTAATTTGTGAAATATGCCTGTAATAGCATTGTATCTCAAAGATGTTTTCTGTTAATTTATTAAAAGTTGAATAATATCAGGGTTGTTTTAAAATATTACAGATGAAATATGATTAAATGATAAGCTATTTGCCAAAGTGATATTATGAATATGTACAAAGATCATCAGGCTTTGTACAAACTTCATTCCATGTCGGTTGAAGTGCTGCTGTTATTAAAGCAAAAGAAAGATCAAAACCAAATAGGCTGAGACTGTTATTTTTTGAATTCCATGTTGCACTTAATTTTGTACGAAGCCCTAGATTTTAAGTTGGGGGGAAAAAAAACAAAAAACGTTTCACACTTGTAATTTAGAAGCGGGGTTAGCACCGCTTTTTACCCGGGGTTATGAAATCCTGCTTCAGAGCAGGGTTAGCACCGCTTTTACGGTGTTAACCCCGCATTGTGGTGCCAAACTTGTACAGAGTGAAACGATGCAGTGTTAGAATGTTATGGCTAAACAATAGCGTGCTTTAGACAGTCACAGAAACACTGCGCATTGTATATAAACAGTAAATTCAGCGTTTGAGAGGAAAAATGTCAAATACTGACAGAAAACGCGACAATTTGAGTGAAGAAGAGACCGTTTCATTCTTACCTTTATAGTCCGAAATGTCCATTCAGTATAAACTCGATAGTACAGTCGGCAAAACAGGATGCGCAATGCTAGAGCTATGTAAACAGGTCGCGTGCTGTATCCAATCAATGACACTGACACCGCAAATATGCAAATAAGAACATTAACCCAGAGTTTAGGAATGTACAATGTGAAACGTCAGCTTATAAATACCCAGGATTGTTAACCCCGGGTAAATTATGAGCAGTGTGAAACGCGAAGCAAGAAACACAGGATTCAGTTTACAAGAGGTTTAGAACCCAAGGTTAACTATTTCAAGTGTGAAAAGCCCTAGTTAGGATGCAGTACCAACCTCAGCCACCAGATGCCACTAACGTTAAGCATTAAATCTTATGCTTACTCCGGTACTTTATCAGTTGATTTATAGTTGAATAATACAATTCAAAAACACAGAGAAAACAATAACAAAAAACTCTTAGAGAGAGAGAGAGAGAGAGAGAGAGAGAGAGAGAGAGAGAGAGAGAGAGAGAGAGAGAGAGAACAAACAAACAAATAAAAAACATTTGTTTTATGTAAGAAACAGACTTAGGAAGCACATATTTTTACTTTGTAGTTCTGAGCCTCTGTTACACTGAAAATGCATTATATTAGAAAAATGCAAAATTGAAGCAGGGAGGTCTCACAGGAACATTCAAGCCATATAATTTGAAAAAGATATTGAAATGAGTGCAATACAGCACTGAGAGCTGATATCACATCATTGTCTTTTTTTTTTTCTAGTTCGGCATACCGGCACGCCTCTTCACCCCTATATTCCACACCCTGCCTTCCCATTACTGTCATGTGACACTCAGTAACTCTTGTCCCATGCCTAGGATTTGACAGCAATCTTGTCAGAGTGCACTCAGCAGCAGAGTGAAAGCCCTTCTGTATCTCACAACCTCATTCACTTGGGGACCATTCCTGGGGATGTTCACTCAGCCTGTGGACAGAGTAATCAGGACAGATTTTACATGCTGTGATGAAGGGCCCAAAAATACGCAAAACAACTGCTGTGTGGTTGAAAGGAGATGTAGCTTGGCTATGCACAAAAAGATTTAGTGAGCAGCCACATGCATCTCAGCCAGCACATCTGAGGAATCATGCAACACTTGGAAAAAGGCTCGCTTTGAATTACATTTACGCCATCATAAGCATTCATTGTACAATATCAGGCCATAACACACTGAGAAAAAAAAAAGAAGTGAAATTTAATGTAAAAAAAATGCCAGCTATGGTTTCCAGAACTTAAAAATATGGTGGTAATATTACCTTTATAATACACTCTCAACTACAAAAACACAATAATGTATAGAAGAACACAGTTTCATAAGTACAAATACAAAACACAATCATGGTTACACACGTGACACTAATATAATGCAACAGACATTAATTTAACAACATAAGATAACATAAAACCCTAATGTACATAACTGATAACAAAAAACTAATAACAATAAGATCCCATTAGTTAACTAACATTATCTAACATTGAGCAAGACATTTGTTACAGTATTTATTAAGCTTTGTTTAACGGGCTATATGTAAGATTTTTCATGTATTAATCGCTTTTTATTGCCAATTGTGTCAACAGCTTGTAAGGAAACTTAAAAAAAAATGAGACCTTCCCTAACTTCTTAGGTTGTCTATGAAAGCAAATTTTTATGTGAAGGATTCGGGGCGTTTTTGCCGGGAAAATCAAAAGGTTGTGAGAGCCTCTCTTCCGTTCAATGACATGAAACAAATGCTTATACGATGTTCAGGATAGTACCGAAAAAGACATTCTGTACTGTAATGTCAACATGCAAAGAAAAGAGATTTATTCAAACTACAGTCTCACATAGCCAGATCTATATAATCTATAGTCTCAAATATACTTCATAATCAAACTATCATAACAGTGTAATTTAAGTTCCGCTGAATTGCAGAGCTGGTGCAAACATATCCACATCGCTATGATCATATGCTTTCTTAACTGCTGTTTTCTCACCACTGTCACTGTCAAGACAAGACTCTGGTTGGTTTATTGCACGTTATGCCCAAAACACACCCATGACTCATTAAGAGAATAGGGACAACCGCTTTAGACCATGCGCTTAGATCGTTAAAATAGGTCCCATTGACTCAATTTTAAAGAACCCCCCCCCCCCCAAAAAAAAAAAAAAAAAAAAAAAAAAAGACACTGTCTCGCTGGGTCACAGGAAGGGAAACGCAGACAAAGAGAATCAATCCAAAATACTGGTTTAATGAATAATTCAACAGGAAGACAGGCAGTCAAGTGCAACACAACATAATCGGACGGTGAACGGACGAAGAGTGAGTAAACGGGAGGAACTTAAGTAGCAGACTTAACAGGGGTAATTAATTGAACACAGGTGATACAAATGAACTAATGATGACGGTAACAGATGATGGCGGGAAACTGAACAAAGGAACATGTGACAAAGGAACCTGTGACAAATGAAAACAAACTGAAAGTCCTTAAACTGAAACTAAACAGACTGTGACAAAAACAAAACAATCTATATAATGACTGCATAATACTTTAATGTCTGGGGTTATTTAATTTTGACTTTTTGCAGGTGATAAAGCATGTTTTATGAGCTGTTTAATTCATAAAATTTAGTCAAATTAAAAGTAAATTAAAACAAAATTAATTAATTAAAACTAAATCCATAAAATTATCCCATGGTTGGAACCTCTGAAAGGTTCCAGACAGAACCATTTCTTTTTCCAGTCTTTTTCCAGTCATCTTCTTTTACAGTGCATGTAACCTACTGTATAAATGGTATATAAGGTACTCTTCTGATCTGAGATCGGTTCGTGAGATTGTGAGCACCAGACATAAACAGATTAAATGACGGGGGTGATCTGCCATTATGTGTGATGTGAAGTCAGCCACAGCCCATCAGCTTCAATGCCACACGAGCAGATAAGTCAGTCCCTGAGGGCACACATTATGCAATGTATCAAATCCAGCATGAACATAGGGGAGTGCTCCACACTGAACGTCAATGCCATCAGCTCTCAAATGAAGCATGGTGTTGAAGTTTTTTGGGGGTTTTTTTTGTGTGCACATTAGTCTATTAAACAGGCACAGTCTTTGAGAAGACTAACCGCCGGGGCGAATATCCGACTGTACAGGCATTTTCTGCCACACTTAGAGTGTAATACTCCACACGTTTCCTCACAGCTGGATAAAAAATATTTAGAGGGAAAAAAGGCAACCCAAACAACAAAAATCACACCCTGTCGGAGCCAGGCTTTTTACTTCTTTCTGAAAATCGCAGTGATACGACCCCCAAGCGAGAAACCATTTCCTGTGCTGGGCGAAAAAATGGTACGTTAAGAATCATCCACCCAATAAATTGGTTTCCGGCATGGAATCGTTTGATTATGTGCTGGACGTGACTTGTGTGTGTGTGTTTTAAGTTTGTGCCAAGCTGTTTTCTATATTTATGTCAGTACCAAGTGAATGCTGTCCCGAATGATTGTGGTCTAATCCCTGTTGTTCTGCCCCTTGCAACCCGAGAATCCCGTCTGATGCGTAATCTTGTTTTGCTGTTAATCCTAATCTCCATGGTATCAAAAAACCCAAACAAACACACTATAGTGTTGTGCTTTCTTTATTTATCAGTTGTTTTACAAGATGAGATGAGAAGCAGATCTTGGCTGTCAAGTACACTGACACATCTTTTATCGCGCCACCTGCTGCGCTGTCTTGCATACTTTGCACACATCTCACTTAATACCTTGTTCAACAGGCTTGGAGTCCAATTATACAATCCAACTTATCTTCTTAAGGCTTTTGAGAACATTATTATTTATTATTCCCTGTTGTGTTTGATACAGAGACAATTGGGATTAACTTTGGGTTTATTAAAGATTACCTTTTCATTGCTGTAAGTGAGCATGTTCTTTTTTTATGGTCTTTTGTGCTTCAATAACAAAACACTGATGATACATTCTGTACTATACATGTATGTTTTCATTAATAAAATAAAATAATATGTAACCATTAGATGAAAAATTTAAATGTGGTCCCACTTTATATTAGGTGTCTTTAATTATTATGTACAAAAACAGTGTCAAGTACAGTGTACTTATTGTGTTCATGTATTGCTAAACACTTTTGCTGCTATTGAGGTGGGATACGGGTAGGTTAAAGGGTGGGTTAAGGTGTAAGGGAAGGGCCAACTGTGTAATTATAGATGTAATTACAGAAATTAATTACAGATGTTATTACATGCAGGTATTTTTTAAACTAAAAGTAAAATATAAAACATGAATGTACACAATAAGTGCACTGTATGTATCAAATGAATAATTGAAACGTTAGTACATTGGGTTACACTTTATTTTAAGGTGTCAGAATTACAATGTAAATATACATTTAAGTACTGAGTAATAATAATTAACTGCATGTTATTACTTTAGGGTTAGGGTGAGGGTTTGGTTTAGGGTTACTTGCATGTAATTACGCATAAATTCTAGTTATTACTACAGTAACTACATGTAACATGTGTAACAATGACATTGTAAAATAAAGTGTTACTGTACATTGTAGTTAAAGACACTTATGACGTGTAAAATTAAAAATGTTACCTGGGAAACTAACTGAAATGATTGAAAAGTTGAAGTTGAAGTACTAAAATGACTAAATTAAAAATAAATTAATGCTAAATAGAAATATATAAAACTAATACAAATGATCAAAGTGCAGTTACTAAAACTTAAAATGAAAATATTAAAATGAAAGATAATTCAAAGTATGTATAAATATATAAATAATACAAAAATAACACTGATACTCTAGATACTTTTTTTTCCTTCAGAACTGACTTTTTTTCCACTGAGCAATTTTTTACCTCCTTAATATTTACTCTTTTTCAATGTAGAAATGAATCTAAAAAAACGGCAACTCATTTTTTTTGTCCACTACAATGGACACCACTGAAGCTACATATAAACTAGAATTTAAACATAGCATGTGAGCTATTATTGAAGATTTGTAAAATAGCACACAATGTAACAATGAGCAATGAAATAAGAAAAAAGTAAAATGATAGAATGAAGTCTCAAAAAACTTGATTCTTTTTGTTGGTTGCAGTGGGTGAATCTGAATATGACTCTGTTTGTTTATGTGTACTTGCTGGTTTTGATAAATATATGATTGTGTGCATATAGCATCAAGGCATCAGTCTATGTAGTGTGTGTGTGTGTGTGTGTGTTTCTGTGTATTCACTCATTTCTCATTCACTCTTGCTGTTTTTCACTAAAACTAATGAAAAACGGAATTATAGTTCGTGGTCACAACATTGAAGACATAAAATCATATTAATAATATTAATAATATTAGTAAGCATTAATGTTCATTAAACAATAGCTCTGTATTTAGCTTTGAAATGCTTGCACAAATTTATAACATAAGTTATGAGGTTCCTGCTGATATTTTTCAAGACCTGATTTACATTGTGAAAAATCCTGTTCTATACAGCTCTGAAAGATATTCAAATTAAGTTTGAATATTAACACATGTTACTATTAAGATTATAATAGGTGCAAGTTGACAAGGCTGCCATGAACATACAATGTATTAGCACATAAAATGTAAAAAGTGGGATTGCTCCTCCTGTCTAGTCGATGAGCCATGCCTGTCTTGATGCTTAAAGCATGTGATTGGTTGATCAGGGACCATTCAATGATATTACTCATTACTCATATTATAAAAGACACCACTATATACGGAATGCGTTTTAACACATTGCTATTCGGTTGCTAAAATGTTATGTTCTGGGGTGGTTGCTAGATGGATTCTTATTGCTCAAGTAAAAAAAAAAAAAAAAGTGTTCTAAAAATGGTTAAAAAGTTGTAAAATTGTAGCAAACAAATATTCATATCCTTATAAATCAGTATAAGTAATGAGCTAAGGCATGTAATTTCACAATATAGGCAAATACACTGACACCTAGTGGTGTGGATGTAGCGTCATGCAGAAAGAATCTTTTTCAGTTATGATTGCCATTGTAAAAATGCTCTATATATTCACAGTTAACCATGATTAATTCATTTCACAAGTAAAAAGTATCCAATACCAAGGGGTTAATAAGAGTGAGCCGTATACAGCTGGTCATGTGATCTCAACATGGCGCCCCTGTGTGGCGACCCGCTCCATGTATTTTTAGGATATTAGGAGTCTGGAGTCTTCATCTCATGTCTGCATTATTTAAAACATTTTTCAGAAACTGTTATTCATTTATTTATACATAAAACTTTTTAACGAGGAAAAAATGACTGAGGGCACTTTGACAAATGTCCTTTTGTTAAAACCAAAGCTGCGCCCTTGTATTTGAGTGGTTTGTACCTTGTTCCCAGCTGTTCTTTAAATGTTAATAACCCTTAGTTCACTATAAATTACTTCTGGCTATGACTATTTCAGTTATAAAACAAAAACAAATATCTTTTTTCCTTCTCCTGTGAGAGCCAGTGCCCTCTATAGTCACAGAGAGCATGTGTAATAAAAGAGCCATGTCCTCACTCATTCTCTGTCATTTCACTGTGCTGTTGTGTTTAATGTGAGGGTCTGGAACATCAAGTAGCACTCCACCCTTCCTCTGCTCTTTCTGTAAGGGCTCCAGGGTTCATTAGGTGGCAAATCGTCCTTTCAATAATCAGCCAATGTAGCTCACTCTCCCATTTTAAAAACCTTCATCTCATTAAATTCATGGTATGCTCATTTGAGTTCTGTACAGAAAAAAAAAAAAGAGATGTAAGTGAAAGAAATAGTGAGTAATTAAAGAGCTGACAGGGATCCTGCTTGGATGAGTGGGTCCACTAGCACTCCTGCCACCTTTGAAGCCTCCCACTCTTCCATCCAAATCAGACGGCCTCAGACCCCCATAATAATGTTGATCATTACATCAAAGTCTGTATTTAAACTCAGATTTCTGTGTTAATTGGTTTTTTTTTTTTTTTTTTTTAAATTAGGCTGTAGTAACTTGAGGAAATTGTCTTGATAACTTCAGAAATTAGGCAGTGGATTTCTAGTTCCTAGCATGCTTTGCATAGGACTGGATAAACAGAATAAATTAATTTATTTGTTTTTAGTGAAGGGAAAGACCTGTTTGTGTTTAATGCTGTTATGTTTGAAATTTAAAAGAGTTTCTGTAATGTTTAAGTGTTTGTGGTTACCATTGTGCTGAAGAGTAGATACATGAAGGTAAACACTACGTTGACTCTATAAGCAATGACTGCGCTAATACCAGTGACAAGTAAAATCTTACTTGTTAATTAAATATACATGCTAAATAAGTTGTGCTAGCATGTGCTATGATAGCTGTTGATTTGAACTGAAATAGATAAGATTATAAATGGTTCCAGAGCTACAACTTAGTTGTAGTGGTAGTTGGAGTGACTTAAACTTCTGAGTAATCAACTTAAAAATGTGTGTATATGCTAAAAATTATGAAGTTCCTCTAACTCAATGTAGCTTGTTAATTGAAAGTAAATTCAATCAAAGTTGTCATAACTCAAAAAAATTGATACAAACTGTTGCATTAATTTTTTTGTTGTTGAGCCAACACATTATTTAGAGTGTATGATGATCTACCAAATCTTTCATAACAGTCCCAATTCACATGTACTCATCAACCTAATATTAAATAAATAAAACCATATTTCTGTCTTTATTGCGATGCTATAGAGTGCCTACATGTATTTTTGTAGGCCAAAAGCCGAAAACGCGTTAGTATTTTTGCACTTTTGGTTTTATTATCCTATAGTCAGTGGCTTTTTTGAATGGGTTTTTGGTTAAATGCAATGGAAAAATCCTATTGGCATTTTGTCGAGGAATCAGGGTAATTCCTAGTCTCAGCTTCAGATGTCACAACCACGGACCATTGGCTGAACGTCTGATGCATAAGGCACATAAAATGGGAAACACTTTCATCATCTGATTGGTTGAATTCTACAGGATTTCTGGGAGACGTGAGTGTTGCGTTCTTTAATATTCTGCCTGGAAAAAAAGCTGTTGTGGTGCCAAACCCCCTCATGGAAAAACTTTTAGATGATTTAAAAAATTCTCAGAACAAAGTCTACACATATTTCCAAACGATTTGGGTGTCTTTTTGGAGACGTCATTGTTGCAGTAAATTTGCACAAATTTCTTGAATAAATGATTTATTGGTTGCACACTGGTCTGTTTTTGTAGGGACACTGACTTTACATTTTCACACCCTTAAACATGACATTGAACAAAACAAACAGTAATTGGTAGCTTTACATATCAGTCTAATGGCCTCTTGTGCAGTCTACGTCCAATGAAGGCTGCTATGGAGTCCTGGGGCCTCATTAATAAAATGTTGCACAGAAACTGTTGTACATTTGATCTCACAATCATTTCTCAAATGTGTGTACATGTGATTCAGAGAACGAGCGTATGTACAAAAAACGTGTACGCGCCTCTCTTCCAGAAGTAACATTTATAAACTGCAAATGATCTTGAAATTTTGCGCAGCTTAATGGTTTCCGTTACCATTACAACATCATTACTGTATAAAAGAGCACCAATCAACGTCCAAATCCTTTACTTGACCAACTGTCTGCCACAAGGAAAAGTGTGTACGTCTGTTAAAACCCTGACGTGGTGCTGAGCACTTGCCCAAGTCAAAGACCGTTTTGATAAACATGAACTTTGGTGTGAATTTGACCATATTAGCAAAAAAATGTGCATTATTTTCTAAGAATTCAATGACCTGTTGTCAATTATTCCTTACTTAAGCTTTCAACCAGTGGATGCACACTGTCTAAATGATCACTTCATGTTGAAGTGTGCTTTAGTTATTTGCTTCCACCTTGATATGATGCCCAACTCCCCAGTCTCATTTTCTCAATGAAATTAAACCATGCTGGACACAAATATGAAACAGAGTGTTATTTTTAGGCAGAGTATTATTGAATAGACCATTGTTGTAGGGCTCTTTTATCTACTCCCTTGATGTACTTGTGCTAAACAGTTCCGTACTGTGAACTGGAATTGTTATGAAGGTTAATTATCCATGCTCTGTTGTGGGGCTATTTACACTAGTACAATGTCAATGACACCGTTATGACAGGAATAATATTATATCCACTCACAATCTGGACGATGTGCTCTCAACTCCACCATTAAAGACAAAACTCTTTCAAGCATCATGATTATTTACTGTATGTATAGTATACTGTATGATTGCATCGCAATAGTCAGGCATCAGATGTAACCATTTGAGTTAAAGTAAATAAGTAATATTAAATAATTTGCCAGGTTTACAGGGCATTGCTACGATTGCTAGGATGTCTGGGTGTTTGCTAGAGTATTTTTAGGTGGTTTCTACAGGGTTCTAAGTTGTTGCTAGGTCACACATCCAAAGTCTCTTAGTCTCATTGCTAGAGAAGTAGAAGTGCTTTTTTCAGTGCGTATGGAATTTCTTTTGGCCAATTTTATCTTCCACTAGATGAAAATAATGCATCTGATCACTTGATAAAACACCCCTGTAGAGCGCAAACAGTGCAGGATGAGATACAGTGAAGATTAATATTTAGGGTTAAAGGATTGGAACTAATCCATAACTCTAAATATGAGCAATAGTAATGGCAAGCACCACTACAAATCAGTAGTTATGAATGTCCTTGCTCTCCAGTTTTCTTGTATTGTGAAAAGTCAAAGTCACATAATCTGATATTACACGATCTAAACTGGTATAATTTACTTCAGTAGTGTCTGTACATGAATACAGGCCTAAGGCAGCCTTGAAGCAAACGGAATCAACTGAATGCAACATTTCTTGACATAAATGAACAGATCTAGGTACAAAGTTACAAACCGACAAAGTTACAATGCCTTTTTTTATTGGGGTATATATTTAATATCGGCACATCGTCTCTTGAAAAGACTCTCACACAGTACAATCCAAAATGACAGTTGACTTAGTGAGTGAATTCACTCTCATATAAAAAACAAGCACTGCTGTCTAAATGAAATAAAACTCGTAGTGTCTCCATATTCATCATAGCTCTGTGTGTGAGATATCACCTCACACAGGCTTACAGCTGGCGGGAGAGATGGGTCTTGTCACGCTGGCAGTGGAACAGGCAGCCACATTGTTCATCATCTGCCTGTGTCAGGTGGTAACAGCAGGAGAACTGGTGACTGTTCAGATATTAGCAACATGACCAGGAGTCTGGTCCACAGGACAGTCTCGTTAAATTGTGGTGCTAATTATAGCCATTTTTGCACCTGGTCTGGATTGGTGTCTACTGCTGAGATTAAATTGTAATGTTTGAGAGTTATGATAGCTGAAAATATTCAATATTCAATTTGACTGGAAAGGGCATGAGAATATGAGCCTCTGAACAAGGGTGGTTCTCAGCCTTTTGTATTCCAAAGCCAAGACAATATTTGAAGGTTTTCCTATCTATGCTGATATTCTGTTGTAATAAAAATAAATAACCTCAAAAATATGATGTCAGGGTAACACTTTAGTATGGGGAACAATTCCCACTTTTAACTAGTTGCTTATTAGCTTGCATATTGGCTATTTATTAGTACATATAAAGCACATATTAATGCCTTATTCTGCATGACCTTATTCTACATCCCTTAATCTAAGCCAGCACCTTAAAAGCTACAACTACCTTACTAACTTTTAATAAGCAGTAAATTAGGAGTTTATTGAGGCAAAAGTCGCAGTTAATAGTGAATATGTGTTCCCCATACTAAAGTGTAATAAATTATTTGTAATAAATACTGCAATATTCCATAAAACTTAATTTTGATGGTCCACTTTAGACATTTTACTTAATATATGTAACTTTGCAACTACATGTCAACTACCAGTCATTAGAGTATTAGTAGACTGTCTGCTAAATATCTAAAGGCACCCACATACTACAAGTAATTGGAACGATTTTGTGCCCAATTCTCCCCTTCCGACAATCCTAGGTAAAGATTATTTTGATGGTTCTACAGATAATCTTATCAGACTGTCTTGTGGTGTGAGGTGTGTTAAGAGTGAATCTACTCCGAAGAACATCTAACCGAAATTATTTCAAATTGTAAATATCCAATGTTGAATATTTACGATCAGAAATACTGTTGTACTGGAGGAACCCCGAGGACAAACACGCACATATTCTGTAGAATGTCACGTAGAACGAAACGATACCAAATCAGAAAGCGAGCTGTCATAAGACGGAACCATAATACAACTTCATCCAAACCTTTTTCTTGTTATTCCCACAAATCTTCTGTAAAAAGCAGTCTAAACACTATCATCGCCATTTCTTCATGCCTGTCGCCCGCCATGTTTGTTTACTCTAAAGTCACGTTTGACCACCAGAGATTTTGCGAGATTTCCAGTGTTCACAGTTGGGATCTGGTTGTTTGTGAATAGAATCTGTTAGTGTGTGGTCTACTGTCTTGGTCACATTGTAGCACTCCACACACTAGAGGAACAAAACGAGTAAAGCTATGATTTTTTTTTATCATCATGTTTTGTTTTTCACATTTTAGATTTTAAAAATCTTTTAGAGTAGGCCTTAACACTTTATTTTGATAGTCTCCCAACAGACATTCTACTGACTATAAGTAACTTTGCAACTACTAACTTATTCTTCTAACCCTAACACCGAACCCTAACCTAACAGTGTACTATGGTCTACTTATACTCTAATTAGAGTTAGTTAACAGTTACATATAGTCAGCAGAAGGTCTAAAGTGGACCATCAAAATAAAATGTAATCAAAAAAAGAATTGTTAATTTTGATTTCAAGGTTACTTATTGAGGCCCCCCTGGATGTTTTCTGAGTCCCTAAGTCAACTTTGTGATTTTTAGCACATCGCATGGCAATGGATAAAAATGAAACAGTTTTTTTTTTTTCAGGAAACAACAGTGACACATGTAGTAGAGTCTAAGTAAGTAGTACTGTCTACTAAGTAGACAGTCATAAGGACTAAAAATGATGACCGTAAATATTGACAATAGATACAGACAATAGTACACAGAGTATAAGCAGAATTGACAGTTAAATAAGTAATATGTAAATTGTAGCAGTGGGATATGATTAGGCTCCGGCCACCTGGTTAAGAACCACTGTTCTACAAAATGGATGCCATTTCTGTCCCTTATACAACCTGAATTCCGGAAATGTTGGGACGTTTTTTAAATTTCAAAGACTTTCAAATCATATGAGCCAATATTTTATTCACAACAGAACATAGATAACATAACAAATGTTTAAAGGGAGAAATTTTATTCACTAAATGAGCTGATTTAAAATTTGATGCCTGCTACAGGTCTCAAAAAAGTTGGCACGGGGGCAACAAATGGCTGAAAAAGCAAGAAATTTTGAAAAGATTCAGCTGGGAGAACATCTAGCAACTAATTAAGTTAATTGATATCAGGTCTGTAACATGATTAGCTATAACAGGGATGTCTTAGAGAGTCAGAGCCTCTCAGAAGTAAAGATGGGCAATCTGTGAGTGTGTAAAAAGAGTGGGTAAAAAGACTGTGGAATACTCTAAAAACAATGTTCCTCTACGTTAAATTGCAAATGCTTTGCAAATCTCATCATCTACAGTGCATAACATCATCAAAAGATTCAGAGAAACTGGAGAAATCTCTGTGCCTAAGGGACAGGGCCGAATACCTTTATTGGATGCCCGTGGTCTTCGGGCCCTCAGACGACACTGCATCACTCATCGGCATGATTGTGTCAATGACATTACTAAATGGGCTCAGGAATACTTCCAGAAACCACTGTCGGCATACACAATCCGCTGTGCCATCTGCAGATGCCAACTAAAGCGCTATCATGCAAAAAGGAAGCCATATGTGAACATGGTCCAGAAGCGCCGTTGTGTCTTGTGGGCCAAGGCTCATTTAAAATGGACTGTTCAGACAAGTCCAAATTTGACATTCTTGTTGGAAATCACGGACGCCATGTCCTCTGGGCTAAAGAGGGGGGAGACCTTCCAGCATGTTATCAGCGTTCAGTTCAAAAGCCAGCATCTCTGATGGTATGGGGGTGCATAAGTGCATACGGTCTGGGCAGCTTGCATGTTTTGGAAGGCACTATGAATTCTGAAAGTTATATAAAGGTTTTAGAGCATCTATTGCCCCTTCCAGACAACGTCTATTTCAGGGACAATGGACAATGCAAAACGACATACTGCAGCTATTACAACAGCATTACTTCTTTGTAAAAGAGTCCGGGTGCTGAATTGGCCTGCCTGCAGTCCAGATCTTTCACCTATAGAGAACATTTGGAGCATCATTAAACGAAAAATACGTCAAAGACAACCATGAACTCTTCAGCAGCTGGAAACCTATTTCAGGCAAGAATGAGACCAAATTCGAACATCAAAAATCCAGAAACTGTTTTGAAAAAAAGAGGAGATGCTACACCATGGTAAACATGCACCCGTGCCAACTATTTTGAGACCTGTAACAGGCATCAAATTGACGTCACATGTCACCCAATATCAAAACTAGCTGTTTTTCGAGCTTGATTAAATAAATGCTTTGTTTATAATAAGGAGGACATTTTAAACTATGTAACTTGCAGGATGTTTTAATGGTACAAAGACCTCTTACATGTCAAAAGATCAAGGCAAATTTGATTTCTCATGTCGTGACCCCTTTAATATATGAGCACATCACACTCACTGTACAGGTAGAGTTTTTAGCACACTTTCAGAAATGTATGAGAAATACAAATCTGGTTACTTGAGTAGTAGTTACTCTTGTTAAAGGGAATAGTGAATCCTAATAATCTCACTGCTTACTCCATATGGTAGCAGCCAAAACAAGAGATTACTCTAGTCTTGAAGATTTATTTTGTTTGATAAACATGTGGCCCCTTTGGGTCGATTGAAAGGGAGTGTGATCCACTGTGTGTGTTATTATCTACATCTCCATGCATGCCTCTGCCATCTGCTCTTGCTCTGGTTGGTTCCTGCTGTTTTGTGCTGTTTTCTGTGTTTAACAGAGAAAATATTAGCTTAAGTTGACGAAAGACAGGACCCTCTAAGTTGAAGATCTGAACGTGTGCACCCTCATTATGTAAAACAAAAAGAAACAAATGGTGGAGAAGTAGAACTCTCCATGGCATGATGAAGTTTATTGAGCCTTTTAAGTAGAACTCTTTGATTAGGCAGGTAAAAACGTTTGGATGTGTTTCTTTCAATGCACTTCATTCTGTTGTGTTAAGCCCCTCACTTTGAGAACCACTGCTTTTCACTCAGGAAAAATAAAACAGAAAACAGCAATTGCAACAGCGTTCAAGTGCATGACACAGAAGTTCCTTGATTGCCTTAGAAAATCTTCATTGGAGCTGCTATTGTGAACGTACCTCTCCTTTGCTGTGTTCCGACAAGAAACGTACAAGAAGCTGAGCTCGTAAGACTTCTGTCTAAAGAGCTTACTGCAGCTACTTATTATGTATTGTTCATACAAAGCAAACGTTGAGTACCACTGGTGTAAAGGCATCTGTTGAGACACTTAATTGTGGTATATTAACATGAAACAAGTACAAAGACTAATATAAAACCATCTATGGCTGTGTACAAAATCACAATCCTGCTAACCTAACTGCTCTGCATTTTGTATGTCTCTCTAATCTGACCCACTCATCTAAGTTTATTAAGCTCTCTTCTAATAAGCTAATGATCTGAATCAGGGGTGTTACATATAAAATGTGCAGAGTGTTGGGTCCCCCAATGCAAAGAACAGGATTGAAAACCACATTATGTGAGAGGACAGCCATTTGTAGTTTCTCCAAAACCATAGTGGACATTGTTGTTCAGTTAAAAAAATAAATAAAGTATTTTAGAATACTTTTAAAAAGAGTTTACAGAAATAATACACTCCAAAGTACATCTTTAAATGAGAATTGCATGTTATTTATAATAAAACTCTATTATAATTTAAATTTATATTAAATGCAATTAGCTGAACTTTAGAGTGCTTTTTTGACCTACCTAAAGCCCTGTTTACACAAGTGTGTTTTCGTTTTAAAAACACATAACTTTTACTACGGTTATGGTCCGGCGTTTTCGACCCTAGAAAATGGAGACTTTCGAAAACGCTGCAGACGCCGTTTTAGTTGGAAGACTCTGGGGTTGCGTTTCAGGGTGCGTTCACACTTGTCATGTTTGGTTCAATTAACACGAACCCTGGTGTGGAATACAAAATACCATCATATGAAGGCTACGCACACACAACAAACACATTTACCTCAGCACACATCATTGTTTTGGATGTTCAGTAAGTTCTGTCGCAAAATAGGCAATACATCATAAAATCTGACCAATCAGGTTGTGAATGCCTTTAGGTTCGGTATCTTTTGGTTCGGTGATAAAATTGCTAATTTGAACGCTAATCGGACCAGGACTAAATGTTTTTTTTTCTTCTTTGGTCCGGACCAAACTAACCAAATAAACCCAACTACAAGTGTGAACGCACCTGTCACAGTTACCGTCTGTCTCTCCTTCTCCGGAATCCATTTCCCAGCATCCCTCTGGTCCCTCACCTGCACTCCATCTGCAATCACTGATCACCACCAGCTGTCACTCATCATCTGCACCACTCAAAAGGCCCTCACACACTTCACTCAGCATCTGGTCTTGTCTATGGATTTCACGATGTCTTACGTACCTGAACACCTTACTTGATACTCACCTAAGTTTCCAGATTCCTCTGCCATTCATCTCCCTTCGTCTGTTCTCCGTTCCCAGTAGATCCTTCACCTGCAAAAGACAACATCTGTTATTTCTTCAGCTAAGTGACTGTTCAAAGTGCTTATTCATATACTCACCTGCATTCTCCGTCTGCCAGTTTTTGTGCCTCTGATCTTAATAAACAACCCGTTATACATTTACCTGTCTGCCTCCGTCACAGAAGACTGACAGAAGACTAGACCATATGCATAGTACCATGGATTCTGGCTGGGAATTCACCGGACAGATCGCGGCAGCGGCCCAATACAGCCGCGATCTGTTCACCTTCACAGACAAGTTCTGTAGTCTCATCCAGACCAGCTCCCTGGATGATGAGAAAATCAAGAACTTGTATAAGATCGGGGCAAACTTTGTCGATCCCGGGGAGCTCCCTGATCTCACTGGATTGAACTGGGAGGAGGCCATTTTCCAGTGTCTTCATTCCATCATCTGCCTTTCTACCAGTCCAAGAGTCCCTTCGCATGATGGCCGTCACTCCCGAGCCTCATCGCATGATGGCCGCCACTCCCGAGCCTCGACGCATGATGGCCGCCACTCCAGAGCCTCGTCGCAAGATGGCCAGCACTCCCGAGCCTCGTCGCAAGATGGCCACCACTCCCGAGCCTCGTCGCAAGATGGCCGCCACTCCAGAGCCTCGCCGCAAGATGGCCGCCGTTCCCGAGCCTTGTTGCAATATGGCCGCCGTTCCCGAGCCTCATTGCAAGATGGCCGCCGTTCCCGAACCCTCGGTCAAGATGGCTGCTGCCATGCCTGAAGTCACAAAATGGACCAAGGCCATGGAACCCGACTGGCCAGCACCGCCACACTCTAAAAAATGCTGGGTTAAAAACAACCCAAGCTGGGTTAAATATGGACAAACCCAGCAGGTTGGGTTAAAGGGCACCTATTATGCCCTCTTTCACAAGATGTAATATAAGTCTCTGGTCTGGTCAAGTGTCTGTGAAGTTTCAGCTAAAAATATGGGGGTGAGCAAAAACATGCCATTTACTATATTACTATATTGCTGGCTTAAAACAAATCCAAACTTGGTTGAAAAAAAATGGCTGGGTGAAAACAACCCAATCCCTGGGTTTGTCCATATTTAACCTAGCATTTTTTAGAGTGCACCACCATGGCCTTCCGAATGGCCAGCACCGCCGTAGCTTCCCAAGCTGCCTGATCCTCCATGGCATCCCGATCAGCCAGTACCATCCTGGAGACAACCTACCTCGTATCACCCATCACGTCTCTAGGACACCCTCCCGGTTATCCATCCATGGCACGAGGACGCGCCTACCGGGAGGGGGGAGTACTGTCACAGTCACCGTCTGTCTCACTTTCCCCAGACTCCACTTCCCAGCATCCCTCTGGTCCCTCACCTGCACTCCATCTGCAATCACTGATCACTACCAGCTGTCACTCATCATCTGCACCACTCAAAAGGCCCTCATACACTTCACTCAGCGTCTGGTCTGGTCTGGTCAGCGTCACAATGTCTTACGTACCTGAACTCCTTACCTGATACTCACCTAAGTTACCAGATTCCTCTGCCATTCATCTCCCTTTGTCTGTTCTCCGTTCCCCGTGGATTTCTTCACCTGCAAAAGACAACATCTGTTATTTCTTCAGCTAAGTGACTGTTCAAAGTGCTTATTCATATACTCACCTGCATTCTCCGTCTGCCAGTTTCCGTGCCTCTGATCTTAATAAACAACCTGTTATACACTTACCTGTCTGCCTCTGCCTGTCCCAGACAGCACCCTCAGTGTAAATGGACCAAGCGACACATGCCACACGAGTCCTGAAAAGTGAAGCCAAAGCGTCTCAATCACCCCTAGTGGCTGGAAGCAGTATAGGTCATAAACCCTGCCCTGTCCATGAAATGTAATGGGACATGAGACAAACGAAACAATCAAATTACACTTCAAATATTTTTTTTTCTCAAAGACAATTTCTGTCATTTTAGGCAGTTTATATCACGCTGGTGTTAGTTCAAGTGTTCATTCTTTAAAAAAAGTTTGGTTTTCGTTATTTGATGCTATAAAAACGGGGGTGAGATGTCATGATTGACAGCTTCTCTGAGTGAAGTGGTCACTGAGGCACCAACGGATGTTTTTTCTGGATCTTCGTGAGGTGATTGGAGCTTTAACTTTAATTTCTACATTTCCATAACTGTTTATTTCACACCAACAAAATGAGTTGTTCTGAGTGTGGGCGGGACAATAATATTGACACATATGCCCAGTGTGCATGAACAGTCATGTGACATGCGTTTTTGGTCATGTAAAATGCTGTTTTAAAACAAAAATGCACTAGTGTAAACAGGGCCTAAAGGCTGATTTATACTTCTGCATCGGACCTATGCCGGAGCCTCTGCGCCGTAGGCTATGCATCTGTTTTCAGTTATACTTCTGCGTCGTTGTCCGCGTCGATGTGCATGCAGACCACTAGGCAGTGTCCGCGGTCATGTTGAGTATCAAGGCAAAAGCCGAAGAAGAAGCAGCTTGTCATGTACATTGTCAGAGAAGCTTACAAATACAAGCGGCAGAGAAGCGGCAAATAGGTAACGACTTTTGTTGCAGTATGAGTGCATGTGTCCTCTGAAACAGCATTTTTTTTATTCCTATGGAAGTTGAAATGCTCGCTTTTCTACAAGTGTTACGCGCCAGTTTTTTTACCTAAGGGAGGAGTTCTAGCAGACCAATCACAGCGCTTTTCCCCCTTATTTCAAACTTTACTGTGTCTCACAATCATTTTTTAGGCAGAAATGAGCTTTGGTCATTCTACAACTAATATATATACCAAAGAATAAAATCAACAAATCATTGTGTGGGAACATCTTTTTTTTCAAAGTATTAATCTACAAAAAAAAGAAAAAAAAAGAAAAAAATTATTTGCAGCCTATATATATTTATACTTACATTAACCTGTAGTTCAGTAAATGTGTATTAGTACTGTGATTTCTGACCTTTCCCAGCGGCTGTGCCTCAGCATTTTGAACAAAGAATAGATTTAGCCCCAGAATCACCATTCCGTGAAGACAAACATCAGGTCATTCGACCCAAATGCATTTCTACAAGTTTGTTTTCCTAGCCACTGACAAAATGCTATATTTCCTCAACCCCAAAGGACATTCCCATGTGGTTCTCAAAGCATAACCTGTGGCAGGATATTGTGAGATGATGATAATAGTTTAATGTAAATCTACATTTCAGATGTCATTGCTCTTTTGAGAGTCGCAGATAAGGATCCATCTCCTGCCACGTGGGAAGGAGTGGCAGTTTAAGGCTTTGGAGACCAGTCCCCTATCATTTAATTGCATCTAGTTCAGTGTTTGCGTGGTATGCTGTATCTTCTCCACTGGAGCCTGTTCTTTTTGTTCTCATTTTGTTAAAGGGAGGGATGCAACTTTTTAATATCATATAGATCAGTGAGATCATTGTAAAAAAAATCCAAAGGGAGATCTATCTATCCATCCATCCATCCCACTACATCCCAAAGATGCTATATTGGATTGAAATCTGGTGGCTGTGAGGCCATTTGAGTATAGTGAACTCATTGTCATGTTCAAGAAACCAGTTTGAGATTTGAGCTTTGAGACACGGCGCATTATCCTGCTGGATCTGGTCATCAGAAGATGGGTACACTCTAGTCACAAAGGGATGGACATGGTCAGCAACAAAAGTCCGATAACCAAGGTGATTAAGCGATGCTCAGTTGGTACTAAGGGGTGTGCCAAGAAAATACCATTACCCCACACCATTACACCACCAGCAGCAGCCTGAACCATTGATACAAGGCAGGATGGTTTCATGTTGTTTACACCAAATTCTAACCCTACCATCTGAATGATGCAGCAGAAATTGAGACTCATCAGGCCAGGCAATGTTTTTCCAATCGTCTATTGTCCAATTATGGTAAGCCTGTGCAAATTGTAGCCTTAGTTTCCTATTCTTAGCTGACAGGAGTGGCACCCGGTGTGGTCTTCTTCTGCTGTAGACCATTTGCTTCAATCTTCGACGTCTTGTGCGTTCAGAGGTGCTCTTTTGCATATCTTGGTTGTAACAAGTGGTTATTTGAGTTGCTGTTGCCTGTCTATCAAATTGAACCAGTCTGGCCATTCCCCACTGACATCTGGCATCAACAAGGCATTTTCACCCACAGAACTGCCACTCACCACTTTTAATGCTCAGTTTGAACATGAGACCATGTCTAAATGCATTGAGTTGCTGACGTGTGATTGGCTGATTAGATATTTGTGTTAAAATGCAGTTGAACTGGTGTACCTAATGAAGTGGCCAGTGAGTGTAGATACCCATGATAAATGTAAAGAATAATAATTCTTCAGATCCATCCATCCATCCACCAATCAATCCATCCAGCCAGCCATCGATCCATCCATCCATCCATCCACCAATCAATCAATCAATCAATCAATCCATCCATCCATCCATCCATCCATCCATCCATCCATCCATCCATCCATCCATCCATCCATCCATCCATCCATCCATCCATCCATCCATCCATCCATCCATCCATCCATCCACGTGAATTTAAGCAGATATCTTTCAGAATGTATAATCACTTAATTAAGTAATCAACAAAATTACGCTTGATCTCTGTCTGTTTATTTACTTATCTCTCTGAAGGTTTGTATGGCTGGCTGGGTCTGCAATTGTGAGAGCTGCAGGGTTCTCAGTTTCCCTTTATAATAATTTCTCTCCTTCTTTATCATTCTCCTTTATCATTCTCTACCATCCTTCTTTTTCCCTCTACTCTTTTGCTCTCATTCTCTTATTGTGATGAATAGACCACATGGGGTAAAATATGCCCCCTCTGAAGTTTGACCATGAATTTCATTTCCTATCATTCTGAAAAACAGATTGTGTGAGAACTTTGAGACAGCAGGAAGTCAGGACATGAGTTTGATGAATAGGAACATTTGGAAAATATGTGCATCACTTAGGAATGGGCACAATGGGACGAAGTGAAAAGTTTGATGTTTGAAAGTTTCTTCAGCATTAATTTTGACCTTTAAAACTCCCCAAAGTACAAGTAGGGGAGCCATGAGAAATTTCTTCACTGATTCAATTTTTCTGAGATAAATTCAGACTGAATGGTGCACATAATATAAATTTGGAGGTCTGAAAACATTTCATCCAGGTGTTATCTCATCATTGATATATCTAGATGAGGGATTGGAGACTGCAGATTTATCTCCTAACTCACTGATTTACGTTATTCCACAAGCAGACGGGGAGGGGATGGGACAAAAGAATCAATAGCCTTCTTTTTCTATCAGTCTCTATTGATTCAGTGTGGAGGTTGAACCTTGGCTACACTTCTTCACTGATCACTGCTGCCCTCCCATGCATGGAAGCAGAGAATCTGCCTTCTACTTGGGGAGATGCACAAGACACAGATGGGTACTTATCAAGAGTGAGGGGTCGGTACAAAGTCACTACTTGATTACGAAGCTTGAGGAGCATGTAAAGAGCGATAACTGGAATTGGTTGTGGAAGATCATGCTGTCTAAGACTCTGATAAACTCTAATAACCGATAACTGTGTGTGGATCTATGCTTGGACTCCAGTTACAGATGTTTAAAAAGGAACAGAACCAACTTTGTCATATTGTAAAAATACATAGAGAAATACTGTAAATAGTTGTAATATTAGTCTCAACAAGACTGTCACCTTATAGCCTAATTTCCTTTGTCCTTTTATGTTATTTAAATGTTTTTAATGCACAGTTGTGTTGATTGTTGTTTTTATTGTGCATATCAAATTGTTTAGGTGATGTTTTTTTGCATTATTTTAGGGTCATGTGATACTCTGATTGTTTATTAACCGATTTTATGCTGATTAGGTATAACATTATGACCACTAACAGGTGAAGTGAATAACACTGATCATCTCTTCATCACGGCACCTGTTAGTGGGTGGGATATATTAGGAAGCAAGTGAACATTTTGTCCTCAAAGTTGATGTGTTAGAAGCAGGAAAAATGGGCAAGCGTAAGGATTTGAGCGAGTTTGACAAGGGCCAAATTGTGACGGCTAGATGACTGGGTCAGAGCATCTCCAAAACTGCAGCTCTTGTGGGGTGTTCTCGGTCTGTAGTGGTTAGTATCTATCAAAAGTGGTCCAAGGAAGGAACAGTGGTGAACCGGTGACAGGGTCATGGGCGGCCAAGGCTCATTGACGCACGTGGGGAGCGAAGGCTGGCCCGTGTGGTCCGATCCAACAGATGAGCTACTGTAGCTCAAACTGTTCAAGAAGTTAATGCTGTTTCTAATAGAAAGGTGTCAGAATACACAGTGCTTTACCGTTTGTTGCTTATGGGGCTGCATAGCCGCAGACCAGTCAGGATGCCCATGCTGACCCCTGTCTGAGCATCAGAACTGGACCACGGAGCAATGGAAGAAGGTGGCCTGGTCTGATAAATCACGTTTTCTTTTACATCACGTGGATGGCTGGGTGCGTGTGCGTTGCTTACCTGGGGAACACATGGCACCAGGATGCACTATGGGAAGAAGGCAAGCCGGCAGAGGCAGTGCGATGCTTTGGGCAATGTTCTGTTGGGAAACCTTGGGTCCTGGATGTTACTTTGACACATATCACCTACCTAAGCAATGTTGCAGACCATGTACGCCAGGGGTCGGCAATTAAGTTCGGGCCAAAAAAATTTTTTGCCAGTAGTTGGACAGTCCTGTAGTTGGACAGTCATTAATAAAAAGCCATATTGCGGTGTCCGGGTTTTACACTGGATAAATTAATAAAGCAGAGCAGTGACACATAACCTGGCAAGTATCTTCATTCACCAATTTGCAACACAGACCGCCTTGCTAAAACACACATATGTGGGAGATGCAGAATGGATAAAAATAACTGTTTTATTTCCACTGTCCATATTGTGAATAATAAATGTGTATAATTTTAATTTGCTTGTTACACAATGGAGCCTAACTTATTGTAATAATTATTTGACGTAGCCCACATTTACACTCAGAATTATTCCTTGGCATCCTCACGTCCTAAACTGCTTTTTTTTTTTATTGTTTGCATGCTGGAGGTATGCTATTACGTCATGTGCAGAGTGATGTTAACATTTAAGCTAGCTGGTGAGAGAAAATTGTACTATCAAAGAGTCTAAAGAGGCAAGTTGACAGCGAAAACAGGGCATACAAAGAAGAATAGAAAGACAACTATACGTTCTTACCTAGATTTGTGAATGCAAAGCCGGTGTGTCTTATCTGCAACGAAGTTGTCACTGTTTGCAAAGAATATAACACAGTGTCTACAGCGGACGCGAGCGGCGCGGCACATCAAATGATAATGGAACCCATTATAATCAGTAATATCGTCTACAATGGATGCGGTGCATCTAGTAAATGGATTCCCCATTCTATTTCTGACGTAGTCCAAGTGCTTTGCAATGGTCGGTTTGTCGTTTTCAGAGTAGACAGCTTTTAGCTGTTGTGGCGCAAAAAAAGTCGCGTCTGGTGTAGATGCGGTGATAATATTAGACGGCACCACGAGACGAAGATCTATTTCAGAACCAGCCGCTATCAAAATAATCTGGCTGCGGGCGCGGGCCAGATATTATTGCTGGCAGGCCAGTTTTGGCCTCTTTCATGGAAACGGTATTCCCTGGTGCCTGTGGCCTCTTTCAGCATGATAATGCGCCCTGCCACAAAGCAAAAATGGTTCAGGAATGGTTTGACGAGCACAACAACGAGTTTGAGGTGTTGACTTGGCCTCCAAATTCCTCAGTCCATTCGAGCACCTGTGGGATGTGCTGAACAAACAAGCCCAATCAACGGAGGCCCCACCTCGCAACTTACAGGATATTTTTAATGGTCAATTTTTGGCAACCAAAATCCTGAATTTCACAGGATTGTTTCATAGCGCTAGAGAGGCATATCCGCAATTAAACAATGACAGAATTATAATTTTGGGGTGAGCCATTCTTTTCAAAGTTTGGAAGGACTGAGCATGTGGGTAAACATTCTCTTGGTCAAAATCCACAAAAAAGTTCTCTAACTTCCAGAATTAATCCAGTGACTAGATGTCTTCACACCGCAGATTCATCCTCAAACATTAGCCAGAGCATCGGCCTACTTTCACAATTATTTTTCCTCAAAGTCTTTTTAATTGAGCATTTTAATTGAAGAGCAATTGATCCAGGAGTGCTGTGACTAACTCTATGGCTCTATGCTTATTAAAAAAGACAATGCACTGAGTCAGTTTCCTTTGCAGGCTGGTGGTTCAGTGGAGTGTTTTGCTGATAGTCATCATTGTTTTCCCATTGCATTCTATCTCTGCCACATTAGAGAGGAAGATCATAGAGATTCACAGTGGGATTTCCAGTAGGTCTCCAGTCACATCTCAAGCTGCAGGCACAAGTTTGGTGAGATTTATGCAACTGTCTGAAGTATTTTATGTATACATTAGGCAATATTTAAACTTTCAAATGAAAATTATCCCAAGCTTTACTCACCCTCAAGCCATCCTAGGTGTTTATGACTTTCTTCTTACTGATGAACACAATTGGAGAAATATTAATAAATATCCTGACACATCCAAGCTTTATAATGGCAGTAAATAGGGGTCACGAGTATGAGCTGAATAAAGTGCTTCCATCCACATCCATCCATCATAAAAGTTTACTCCACACGGATCCAGGGGGTTAATAAAGGCCTTCTGAAGCAGAGCGATGCTTTTGTGTAAAAAAAAAAAAAAAAATTCCATATTTAACAATTGAACAATTTAATGAAGCTTCCGCCAGACCGCCTTCCATATTCAAGTTAAGAAAAAAATGCAACTGGTGTCACGTCAGTTAAGCTTTTCCGTAAGTTGAATGGGCAAGGCGTGGGACGTAGCGTAGGCTTTTCGAACTGCGAGAGGTGTTGCGCTTTCTTCCTAAGTTGAATAAGGAATATTTCACCAAAAACGAAAATTAAAATGGTAGCACAGGTATATTTTAACTAGTTGCTTATTAGCATGCATATTACTAGAATATTGGCTGTTTATTAGTAATTATTAAGCACATATTAATACCTTATTCTGCATGACCATATTCTACATTCTTAATCCTACCCAATACCTAAACTTAACAACTACCTTACTAACTATTAATAAGCAGTAAATTAGGAGTTTATTGAGGGAAAAGTCATAGTTAATAGTGAATACATGTTCCCTATACTAAAGTGTAACCATTAAAAGGATCATTATTTACTCATTTCATAATGCTGTATGCTGTTTTTTTTTTCTTTTTTCTCCATGGAACCCCAAAGTAGGAATTTTTGGCAAATCAACAACAACAGTTCATAAACAAGTATGGTCATTTTTCTTTGGTTAATTATTCTTTCAAGGGTATTTGTTCATATATATATAAACTGGTAGAGCTTACTTTACTATCAGTGTATTAGTGCTGTCATGATATCAGATTTTCACTATCACTATATTTATAAATATTTTGGGGAAAAAAATGCTATCAGTCAAATTCATCTTTGAAGTGCCCCTATTTTAAAGGTTCTTGATTTTGTTTCGGAGGTTTCCTACAATAGGTTTACATACATCCAAGGTCAAAAAACACTTAATTTTCTCATAATATACATTGCAGCATCATCTCTTTTCTCATAGTGTCTGAAACACTCAATAAAGTATTCAATCTCTCTAAACGTCTCCTTTCCGAGAGCCTACTCTGCTCTGATTGGTCAGATAGCCCAGTCTGCTTTGATTGGTCTACCACTTAGAGTGTGTTGGAAACAAAACACCCATATTTTTGAATTTCAGCTCTGGAAGCTTCCTCAGCACTTGTACACAGTGATACGAACAGTAACAATGGCGGCGGTTTTCACAGTATCAATTTGAGCCTGAGTCCTCATTCTTTGGAAGTGCATGCAAAGTGAATTTGCTTTCACAGCACAGAAAATAGAGTCTTCTCAACATGTCAACAACACAAACCAAACTCTTCCAGGCCTTAGCTACAACTTTTGTTTGAGGGTCAAAGTAGACATTGTTCGTCAGCAGCCGATGAAGACCAGGCTGGCATTATGCAAATTTGTAACAAATCTACATAGATTTGTGCAGGAAGTTTCAGGCAGTTCAGAATCAGTTCTTTGTTTTAGGATACAATAACTCAGATCTAAAAACTTAGATCTTTGAAACATTGCAGACCTTTTACATTCACAAACAGCTATCGCACTCAAAATATGAGCGTAGGGTGGCGGAGACTGAGTTTGTAACCACACTGCCACTAGATTATTTACAATATTGTCCTTTGTGTAGTACTCACATTATATCAATATTTGATTTTTTAAATATCACAATCATCAATATTGCAGCACCCCTATAATGTATAGTCATTTTGCATCACAATTACGTGTCCTTTGGAAGAAAGATAAGGGGTGGTAGGGGGTTATGAACAAGTTAAAGGGAGTTTAGATTAAACTCAGTCATAACGGTGCAATATTCCGAAAAAAAAAAAGTTCTATGTTGACAATAATTATCCTGTTATGTAAATGAACACTATTGACCATGTAGTTGAAATGTTTTTAATGCAAAACAATAAAAAGCTTAAGCTGAAATTTCTTTATGAACAGGCCTACAACAATAATAGGTTTGATGAGAAACCACTAAGCTCTTGAGTGGCAATTCATGTGTTTTTACAAAAACACATCAGCTTGATTGTGTCTTTTTATCCCTACGTGTTTCCGTTTTTTTATAGAAAATTAAGCTGATTGTGTCCGACAAAAGAATCTGCATGCACCAGATAACAATACAAACGTCATTGTGGTAAACGAATCTTTGCGAGATCTGAGAAATCAGGAGAAAACAAAAAACATAAAACACAGCCCTCCCTCGGCTTTGACCTGGGATGCTGCCGCCTAGTTGCTTATTATACATGTGTGCCTAAAGCACAATCAGCCCTTGATGCTGAAAGCTCTCTCAAGCACATAAAGGAAACAATGTTCATACCAAAACATTGGTCCAGGAAATTGGGCTCCTGGTAAAATGCATCCTTTTTCAATGACCTAGAACCAACTTCAAGTCCCAGCCTTGAGCACTGTAAAAGAAACAGCTAGATAGAGATTCAAAAGTGGTTTAGTCCGCCCCATGAGGGATGTGAGCTCTGGCTGGGGAGCTCACGGGATTCAGAGGTCAGGCGCTTTTTAAAATGAAGTGACCGTGTAGCCTTGCTGGAGACTGCAAGCTTCACTCTTTGGACGTGGATTCCGCATAGAAACTCCGGACAAACCGAACAATGTTTACAGATGGAGATAATTACGTGGTCCCGCCAATGATGAAATACCTCAGGGTACAGAGCAATAAATCTTTTTATAGCTGAGCTGGTTACTTATGTGTGAATGGACAAACTCTAAAAAGGACGGAGAGTGAATACTGGGCCTCGAAGCTCAATCCGGCTGGATAAAACTTTTCATTACAGGAAGTGACCTGAAGGCTGAAGAACAAAATGTGGTTTGTTGTCGCTTGGTGTGGTTTGAGTTTACATTGAAAAACAGATCCTACTCTTGATTGTTTTTTGTTTTTTTGTTTGTTTTGATTTTTGCTCAGTTACAGATGCATTTGGATCGAACAGATGTTCAAACGAAACAACTGTTTTAAAAATTTCAGCACAGGTGAAGCAAGGCATTCTTTAACACAAATAATGTTGATGTTATGTCTCTTTATAGGATAAGAGTAAAAAACATCTCAGGACACCCTTTCTTAATTAAAGGAAGTCCTCTGGGTAAAAAAAAAGTTATTGAAATTTATAATATCTAAGGGGAAAAAAACCCCTCTTCCAGTTTAATAATAGATTTAATAATAGAACCAAGTGTTGACACATCTACTCATCTATTATTACTATTTTCCACACTGGTCATTAATGAACTGAAAGTGTTGGAATAATGTATAGTGACCAAGTAAACAAACCAACTAATCAACTGAATTTTTAGCTTTGTACAGGAATTCATAGGCACATTTTTTTAAGCATTGAAGGCTTTTAAATCTCTTTCCCTGCTAGCGTTTTATTTTTAAGTTGCCAGCCAGCACCAGCAGTTTTGATCATATTAACAAAAGAAAGAACAGAGCTTCTGCTTTTATATGAAAAGGTATTCAATCTTCATTCATTTTTCTTACCTAATTGAATGTAGGTAAGTTTCATTAAAAAACAACAACAACATTTTAACCAAAAAGCTGGATTTTTTTTTTTTTTTTTTTTTTTTCTGACAAAGACTTGATCAAAGACAATGATTAAAACATAGATCGAATCATAGGGGTTGAACGACTTCAGATTTTTTTTAAGTCAACATTTATGTAATTTAAGTCATTATTAATGAACAATTAAGAGGCCGTTCAGACAGAACGTGTTTTTCGGTAACACTTTAGTATAGGGAACACATAATTAACTACGACTTTTCCCTCAATAAACTCCTAATTTACTGCTTATTAATATTTAGTAAGTTAGTTGTTAAGTTTAGGTATTGGGTAGGATTAAGAATGTAGAATAAGGTCATGCAGAATAAGGCATTAATATGTGTTTAATAAGTACTAATAAATAGCTAATATTCTAGTAATATGCATGCTAATAAGCAACTAGTTAAAAGACCCTAAAATAAAGTGTTACCTGTTTTTCTATTCCAATGCGCTACTTTTCCATGCTTTTCCAGATACGGAAACTCTGTGAAGTTGGCACCCCATAAAACAAAATAATCCCCAAAACTATGCAATTCGTTTGTGCCGCAAAAACGTTTGTGCTGGTTTAGTGTTCGAGATATTGAGCATTATTTTTCTGGTCGTGTGACATCATTCTCCATGTCGTTCAAATCGCTCCAAACCGGTGCTATTCATTTGTGCTCGATTTGTGCTGGGTGGAGAGTGACGTCAGAGCTCCTGAATTATATTTGCTATTACTAAAGAGGGGAAATAGATACAGTTTTAATTTTAAAGGCACAAACCGGCACAAATCGAGCACAAACCAACGACGCCAGTTTTGTGCGATTTAGACGAAGTGGGGTGGAGAGTAACGTCACAGCTCCCGAATTATATTTGTTATATCTATGGAAGGAAAAGTTACAGTGTTTGTTTTAATGGCACAAACCAGCACAAATCTGGCACAAACGAACGACATGGGGTGGAGAATGACGTCACATGACCAAAAAAATAATGCTCAATATCTCGAACACCAAACCAGCACAAACGTTCGTTTTTGCGGCACAAATCAGCACAAACGTAACACAAACGAATGGCATAGTTTTGGGGATTATTTTGTTTTATGGGGTGCCAACTTCATGAAGGTCTAGAACCGACATGTGTCTTGCATCTTTTGCAGCATCATGACATGGGTGTTTCTTTGCTTGTTTTTTTTTTTTTTTTGATCCATAGATGCTGTGCTCTTTCAAACGATCTGTAGCAGTGGAGCCCAGGACGTCACCTGTAGGAGAAAAAAAACAAGACCAGCAAATCCATGGCCACAGTTTATAATACTCACTTATAGTTTACATATACTTGCAAATTCTTAAATTGTTCCCTCAGTTTAACAAATCCCACCCACTGATTTATAAACAGTCCAATCCAATCCGTGAGCTCACATTTGTAAACCAAACCTTTGTTTATTCGATCCGTACCCACAAATTTATAATCCATGCCCACGCTTTCGCATTCTCTTCCCCCAGTTTTGCAAACTGTACTCACAGGTTTGTGGCCCATCCCTCATTATAGAAATATAGTCTACCGACTCAAGAACAGAACAAGCTCCCATTCCAACACCCATGGAAAAACAGATATTCTCCACGGTAACCAATCAAAAAGTTGACTGAAACAGAAGTATATGTTTTTTTTTTAATTAATTCATTAATTCATTAGCCATATATTTCCTCAGATTATCCATATGTTTATTCAAATTAGCATGTACAAGTAGTTTTGTGTTTTATAATATGCTCTTAAAGCAAATATGCACAAACATACATACTTACAAGAGCAACAAACCAACTGCTGTCCTTTTTGCCAGGTCCTGCTAACACAGGTGTGTCTAGCACATGCCACCCAGATGGCAGCGCTCTGCAGGTCATTCATGAGGGAGTGGCCCATTTATTACACACACATGCTAACCCCACCCCGCTCATGTGGGTTCAGTTTGTCATAATAATTCACTTAACCATCATATTCAAAATTATGAAATCAGTATATTTTGATGATTCACCTGCATATGGAAATTTAAACCCAGTGGGAGAGGGAACCTGGTGCCAGATGTGCAAAACTGAAAACAGCTTGGCCCATCTTGCCCAGTAAACAAACTGGAGTTGTGGGCATGGAGAAGATAAGACATAGCTGCCAATCATTTAACAGATTTAATCAAATTAATTACTAAAATAGATCACAAATAATAATGTAAATCAGTATTTTTAGAGAAATGTCCCACATTAAGAGGATTTAAAGACATTACATTATTGCAGCAGATAAATAAAACACTGAAGCCACTTGTTTCTACTGGGATTTAATTTACTTCTATTTCACTGAAATTTATACTATCTCATTTAAATCATTGTACTAAATGTGACTATATGATCAGGAAACAGGATTGAGAGATTCAACAATCTTCGGTATGTTACAGACAGACACACTTGGGTGAAGCAATTAGAAAATAAAAGGTTAAAAAAGCAGCCTACAAAATAATTTTAATTGTATTCTGTTGTTTTAATTTAATTTGCTGTTTATTTCACAGTTTTATTCTTGCAAAAATGTTAATAAATGTGTCTGAAAACATTGTTTGTTCTGACGTCTGATTAACCTTGATATATAGCCACAGAAAATTGTACTGTGTTGATAGCATTTGTTTTTCCAATTTAGCCCACTTATAATGTTAATAAAGTTTTTTGGTCATACTTTATATAATGTGTCTTTAACTACTATGTACTTGCATTAAAAAATGTTAGAACACTTTGTAAAGAAACACTATGTGCCTATAGACTGAACACCTAATACGGATGAGCATGAAGTCATCGTTTTCACAAATTGGTGTTTTTGTAGTTTACACCGAGACAAAAAGTTTGCATTTTCAGGCCCCCAAAATGCCACTGTCGTGTAAATGAACGGCCAATATGTATAAATTAGTTTTTAGTTGAAAACAATGTTTTGTAAAAGGCCCCTGAAACGATCAGGGACCTTGTTAAAAAAATACACTAATGCCACAGAAGTCTTCAGAACGACATGCAGAGCAGCTAGTTTTGACAAACAGAATGAGATGTTTTTGCATCATTAAGTTCTGAAAGGTCTAACGTTTTCATTTTACATTTAACTTGAAAGATAAAGGGAAATCTGATTCCTTCGAGATGGAACTTCAATATTTCTCATCTATCAAGTTTATGACCTCCCCAGTGGAAGCATATACAGTTTAAGAGGATCTCATGCAAGGATTGTTATTATTATCACGCGCATCTGTGTTTGCGGATGGATTTAACATATGGTCTGTCGCCTTTGTGACTATATGAATGTTCCCATACCAATCACTTTGACAGATCAGCCAAGCAGACAGGCCCATGATGATGACAATACCTCTGAGAATGCCACATGCATCGCTTACCTACTCACTGAGATGTTTACTTGAGAAAAACTTGTCAGAAACACTTAATGTTTCAAAGTTACTGGAGAGACAGTCAAGGAAAGTTTCATTCAGGTATGTGAGGGGAAGAGGAGGAGAATTTCAATCATGCTCTCACAGTATGAAACATATGGGTAATCGTAATTCGCTGAGATCCCATAACAACAAAATACTTGAGGACTGCTGAGTTTTGCTATAATTTCTGAATCTGATTAGGTCTTTAGTAAAGTGCTGTTGTTTGGATGCGAGTTAATGTTCTTAAGAACAATTATTTTAACCATCTGGTGGTTTTCTGGTGGTTGGCTTGTGTGAGTATTCCTCTTGCCAGTCATAGTGTGTAGTTAGTCTATTTGCAATATGGTTATCACATAAAATGCTTGCGTGTAAAGCTCAGCAACCACTAAAATAGTACTAAAGTAGATAAAGAGAGAAGCTCATGAGATAAAAGCAAGTCAACACAAAATCAGAAACTGTCAATCTCAAGTTGTTGTGTTCTGGATGGAAGACCTGACCATTCAAGCAGACCATCTATGACAGCACATCAAAAATGCCAAATAAACCACTTCATGTTACTTGATAAAGCAGGAGCAAGAAGTCATCCGCAAATTGTTTTCCTCAAAATTTATGGTTGTGATTCCAAAACTGCTGTACTCTGAAATGGCTTTGAGAATTGAGAATTGTAACTTTAATAGTATTGGCTTCTACACAAGAAAGACATCAGTCATTAAATCATTGCTTATTCATGCATTTATAGCACAAAACCTTTGGTATTTTTTTAAACTAGTCAAGTACTTTATATTTATATATTTTTTTGCTGTACACAGGTAAACTCCCATCACATCAATAATATTTTCAGCCAGTACATGCATGAAGTAGCAGGTGCTAAAAGACCATAGCCTGCTTATTTTCTGTCTGTATAGTTCACAGAAAGCTTGAGTGATGAGTTTAATTCCCATCAGTGCACACTGGTGCTCAGTGAGTTGAAATTATTTGCTTGAGTAGTCTTATCATTATTTACCTCTAAGGAGTTGATCTCCGGTTGTCGGTATCTTCAGACTGGTAAAGTGCTATTCCATTCTGTTCCTAGAGAGCCACGTACCATGTCCAGTCATGCTTTTACACACTTGCCATGATTAGCTGGTTTGTGTGTTTGATTATGGCTGGAACTAAACTCTGCTTGAGTATTAGGGTGTTTCACACCTGGCTTGTTTTCTCCCTAAGTTCAGTTCGTTTAGGCATAAATGAACACGGTAATCATGCTCGGATCCACAACGGTAAAAGAAACGGTCAGAGATTATCTGAATGAGGTGGACTCTGCCCACTTGAAAGCGAACTCTGGAGCAGTTTGCTTGTGATACGAAAGCAGTCCAAGCCAACCAATGAACCAGGCTATATCACGAAGTATGGTGGGTTATTACACATAAAGCATGAAAAGCAGCAGTGTTTGTTTTGCTAATGCCTCTTAAAGGTCTCATGGCATGAACATTTCACTTTATGAGATTTTTTAACATTAATATGAGTTCCCCTAGCCTGCCTATGGTCCCCCAGTGGCTAGAAAAGGCGATAGGTGTAAACCGAGCCCTGGGTATCCTGCTTCGCCTTTGAGAAAATGAAAGCTCAGATGGCCCAATCTGGAATCTTCCCTATATGTCGTCATACGGGGAAAGGTTACCTCCCCTTTCTCTGCTTTGCCCGCCCATGAGAAAATGAGGTACTACCGTGTGAGGGGAGCGCAATATTTTTTTTTCCTCGAGAGACATCATGGCTTGCAAACAAGCGAAGCAAATCAGAGCAACATGAAAAGCCAACAAACCTTTCTCTTTCGGGAAAGAGACTTCAGATACAGTACTAGGGACCACTTAGGCCTATATAAAAGCATCCAAAAAGCAGCATGTCATGGGACCTTTAAAATGAATTTAGTGGGTTAACCTGAAACAAAGACAAAGTGAAATGCCTAATTTAAATTTGGTCAGATGAACATATTTAAAAACACACAAAAAATACTGAACAACAGTTACAAAGAAAGCCACAATAAGCCCACTATAAATAAAAAAAAAAAAAAAAAATCCCCATAAAATTTACGGTAAAAAAACTGGCAGCTGTTGTTGCCAGAACTTTACTGTAAAAAATACGGTAGCAATGTTTTAGGTTTTACGGGACAAGTGTCTATTTTACAGTTCAAAACTGTATAATTTAAAGGTTTATATTGTAATTACAGTTCATAACTGTTTATTTTACACACTGTAAAAAATATTGTTAAATTTACAGTAAAAAAAACGTATTGAAGTACTAATATCTGTTTTGTACCTTTGTAATACACTGACAACCACCAAACACAGTGGTGATGAGAGTCACATGATGAATCAAAGTTCATCAAAAGCAGATTTTCCAAAAGCTGAGAAGGACAATACTAATATATAGAAGGTGCACAGAGTGTCATTCACACAAACACTAAACACCATCATGGTAACACATATGAAATTTTAAAAATGCAATAAACATTAATTTAACAACATCAGATGTAACATAAAACCATAATGTACATAACTGATTTGAAAAAACTAAGAAAAACTAATAAGAAACCGAGTTATTTCAACAAAAATACATCAAATGTGAAGTGTCACCCAAGGAATTGTCAATTTACGGGTTTTCTCTGTAAATTATACGATGACTTATTTTTCACTTCCAAAAACTGTAAACTTAATGGTATTTTACCATAAAATTATATTAAATGTACCGTTAGATCTATTACAGTTATTCACCGTAGTATATTCACTCCAGTATATTACAGTATATTCACCAATTAGGCTAACTGTTTTTCACCGTAGCATTTTTACAGTCTTTTACCGTTAAAATCACTGTCATTTTTTTTTTTTAAAGTGCCTGTTGTCTATCCATCCTGATGGATGTCTGTTATGAGCGGAATCCCGGAACATAAACAATGCACTCTGACCAGTGTGAAGACAGTTTACTCATGCATGACTTGTATTAACAAATTTTGGTCTGTTAAGAAATGTTGCCTTGTGAAAGTGAACTGAACCAAGAATAAATTGCAACACTTTAACAATTTTAATTGTTTCAGAATATAGCAAACGATCTACAGGTCTGAAAACACCCTTAAAATGATTGAACAACAACCATATTACTGAGTTGCATATTCAGAAAACAATAGCATTGCCCTGATACCATATCTAATATCATAGAGTATTTTTTTGTAATTGTCCACAGCAACCGTTGTCTTGGTAATTGTTGGAGATAAGACCTGCAAGGCCACCAGGGCTTTCCTTTACATGTGCAACAACACAGCATGTTATGCTACAGCAGGAGACAGGTAAGAAAATGAGCTTTAATATAATGAAATATGCATAATTAACCAGTAAAGAACTGATTTGATATGAACAATGCCTCTGTATCATTCTTACATAACAATGACAAAACCTACATAAATGCTGACAGGTTGAGCGATGGATGTCATGTTGATATTGTTTATAGGCACATGTACATAGTCCAAATACACTCAACACATGAAAATGTTCAGACATCACTGCAAACACTAAACAAAGTAGGCGAAAAACAGTATGTGACAAAATAACTATGTCTGAATTCACAGGCAAAAAGTACCCAGATGACGTACTACTTCCAGCGAGACTGAAGTGTGCATATGATGGACACTTTACTATCCCATGAGGCCACGGTAGAGGATTTGTGAATGCCAGCGAAGTGATGCAACTGACACTGGTAGGTCATGTGATAATGACAATATGGCTAATGTAGTATGTCCGAATTACATTTATACTACACACATTCATACTATTTAGAACATAATTTTTAGCGGCCGTTAAGTAATAATTTATTCAAAATAAGTACCTACTCAAGAGAGTTTGCAATTTCAGATGCAGCCATTATAAACACGTAAGATATCATCATGCTGGTTTGTCATCACAATGTCACTGCATCAAAGCATATATTATTAGGGTCAAATGGTGGCTTGAAGGACCATTAGCTGGATTTGCCTGCTCATGTGCTCCCCTGATTGTCATCTCAATATTCCATTGGATGGGTGCCACCATTTTGATCTCAGAATGAATAGTTCTGGGCTCTAATCCAGGTCTGGTGAAACTGTCAAAATAGTGCATTACAATTTTGTAACTAAGTTAGTGGGAGAGGAAAAAACTAAAACATCTGACGAGGGTTTAATAATTAAGTCTTGTGTATATACATTGAGGAAAAAAAAATACTTAAACTTAAAGGAAGGGTAGGTCATTTTCGGAGAGGCTAGCAATTGCGAGCTATCTTTGAAAGCATGAGATCACACCCTCCCTTCAGAGCGTCTCCAAAGCCACGCCTCCTCCAAAACACATGAACGCGTACAGCAGGGAGCAAACAAAACCGTCTCAAAGCACATAACGTTACAACAACAATAAACGTAAACATACTTCAAGTGAAATCAAAAAACGAACTGATGTGACAAAATTTTGAACAAAATCAGACCAAAATGAAATTTGTTTGGATTTTGTTTTGGGAGTTTGAAACTGCTTGTTCAAAGTGAAATTTCCGGAAAAGTTCGCTATGGCTGGTAAACACCTTTGTACTACCATGGGTTTGTGGCGATTATGTAATAGTTAGATGTGCACGGAAGCTCTGCCTTCATTCACGCTGAAATCTTTTCCAGTTAATTTCTCCTCATGAGTCCGTCGAGGTCAGACGTTCCTGAGTAAAAACACGAACACGCTGGTGAGCTGCTTTATAGTAGAAAATGAAGTTATACATCTGATGAAACACAGACACTGACACAATTTTTCATGTTTAATATGGTAAAGCTGCTTGATTTTAAGCAATCCATTGTATAAAGTGCTATATAAATAAACGTGACGTGACTTTACTCGAGTGCCGAATTGCAGAGCTTGTGCAAACATATCCACGTTGCTATGATAAGATGCTTTTCTTATGCTTAAAAAAATGCTTGCTGTTTTCTTAATTTTGTTGTGTGTTTATTTTGTTATTGAGAGGAAAGCACGCAGCACATATTTACATATTCATCTAAATGCCGCTCTCAGCAGTGTGGGCGGCATCAGATGTTCGCTAACAGTATATCACTGGTCATGTATTTCAAACTACATTTTACTTCTAAGCGAAGAGCGAAAAAAGAACTCTGTTGTGAGTATATCGGGGCCTTCAAAGAGCAATGACCTGTAGGCTACCACTTGACTGCTGCAGATTCATTTCAGCATTGATAATGTTGCCATTGATTTGCATAAATTCGAGTCACGAACCGCTCCGAGTATAACGTCACAGGTTTCCATCTCTTCCAAATTACGGTAGTTATGACATGAATGCAGCATAAGCTTGTCGTTTTGGTACAGGAGGAACTGTAAAAGATGGCTGCTGTTTTGGATGCGGTGCTCGTGTCTAGCATCAGTTTTAACTCTGCATAGCATGAAACGTGCTGATGACCTGGCGAGGGTATGTAAAAACATACGCTGACAGACAGGTAGGACATCCTGTCGTTTCTCTCGGACCGAGGAATATGATTGGACGAACATTTTATGGTCCTATGCCTTCCACAGACAATATAAATACATAAAAATACATTTAGACCACTTAACTTAGTGATTAATTTCAATATTTTTACTTATGTCCCATGCAATGCATGTTGGGAACTACATTTTCAGTTATGTAAAAAATCATTTATTTGATTGGTTCACATTCATCCTACATAATTTAATGTAGTAGAACATTTTTAGAGAATCATTTTGAAATTTAGAGGACAATCACAATTTTGTTGTTGAAATCACAAATAATATGATTAAGTAAATCTGACAATCTGTGTTTTTATTGACAAATTGTTGTGGTCTGCCCACTTGGCCTTTTCCTCCCAATGCCTCCACTCCTGCACGTTCCAGTTTTTTTTTTTCTATAGGAAAAAGGCACCAGGACAAGGCACAAGGGTGATGCTTGTTGGCAACTAACCATTATGCTACACAGGCCTAAAATCTGTGGGCTCAAGTCCATCCAGATCCATTCAGTCTGATGCATTTTGCACACTACAATGACAAGAGCTGGCCAGAACTACTTGTTGAATTTGTCTCCTTGCAGACAGAGGCCCTCTCCCCTGTGCCAACTCAGGAGCTGATTAAGAAAGTTGTCCAACTGGATTGCCAACCCTTGACAGTCATTCCACAACTTACGGACAAAGCTCAGACAAGTAGAGAAAATACAGGAATGACATCCACATTAAGAACCCAAAGTCTGTAGATATTGCTGCCATTGTGCCAGATGGATACTGGCACTGCCTGCACAAGTCTAGTGTCCCCATGTACACACACCATGTGGAGTCTGCCTCTCACTGGCGCCAAACAAGGGAGGATGGTTTCCACTGAGGAAAAACAAAGAACAGCCCCTGAAAAGGGTGATGGTGGAAATGCGTATCAAGGGCCATTGAGTACCCTCTCTACTCAGCTACACTGTCCGAAAAGACAGATACAAAAGCTGTCACTGGGGCATTACCCTCTCAAAAGGTACACCTTTGGACCTTATTTACCCCTAAAGGGTGCACCTTAAATGTACATATTAGTACCTAAAGTGTTCATAGTATGAAAGGGTATACCAGAGTGCCAGCTTCTGAACTTTTTTTCCTGAGAGTGTAGTCGAGTAGAAAAGGTACTCAGTGGTCCTTTATATGCATTTCTTGAGCTGTTGCTTTTCCTCAGAGGATCCCATAATATTTAGTTTGGTGTATGGGAATGTTTTGAATTTATCCTAACCCTGTATCCTCTCTTGCTTGGCACCAGTGAGAGGTAGACTTTACTTGATGTGTATACATAGATGTGTGCAGGCAGTGCCAGTATCCATCTCAGCCAGAGGCCTTGGGAAGCAGATATAGTGTACCCCTCCAATGTGAGTGGGACTGGCCAGAGTTTGACCAGCTGTTAAACTTGGACAGGAAGACACCCAGTGAGGAAGAGGAAACCACATGTCAGCCCATTCCTCTTACTCTACTGTGTGGTGACTAAACAGGTTGAGGAAAAACAACTGTTGGTTATAAGAGGAAACAATTCAAACTCTGAGTCATCAAGTTGGAGAACAGGGAAGACCATCTGCTGCACATCTGGAAGGTCCTGGAAGTGCTGCGAGGAAATGGACTGACAGCTAACCTGAGAAAATGCCACCTGAGATTAATGGAGGTGCAGTACCTGGATTTCTGAATTGGTCATGGATTAATCATACCCCATGAGAAAACAGGAAGCAACAATGACAAAGTTCCCAGCGCTGCAATAAACTTTGGAACATGCATGTCTTGGGTTGATGGTGACTGATGCTTTATTCCAAAGTACATATTTTTGAAATCTTTTGCGGAGACTGATGTGGCCATATTTTAATTGTCTACCACTGTTGTGTGCCAGTCAGTAAATGTGGTATTATCAATTTCAGATTTACCCACAAATCATTCAGATGGGACCTTTTTGGCCCATCTTAATGAGAATAAGATGATAGTCACTGTAAGATTTTTTTCACTTTATAAATAAAATATACATTACACATACAGTTACAAAAGTTATTTAGTCAAGAACAGCGAGTGAATTTTCTCTTTGTCTTTTGTTGTTTAATTCAGTAGGAAATATTAAGGTGCGGTCACACTGCACTTTTTGTCCATTGACAATTTTTTTTTTTGTCCAGCACGTGCGAAAACTTCCACATTTCGCTGTGTTCCAAAGTTCAAGTTTAGTGAACTCTGACCTGCGAATTCGCATCACAAAAAGTCCAAAAAGCGTTTCTGTGCATTTCTGTATTTGCATGTGTTGTGAACTTTTGCAGCGCGTTTCTGTATTAGCATATGTTGTTAACTTTTGCAGCGCATTTCTGTATTTGCTTGTGTTGTGAACTTTTGCAGCGCATGTGTTGTGAAACTGATGAAGATGTTTTCTTTATTTGCTGGTATTTTTTGTATTTGCATGTGTTTTCTTCATTTGCAGCGCGTTGAGCTCTCTCAACCACCATAGGATAATATCCTCGCAGTGGCGCCACCGCTTTCTCATTCTAGGTCGAACTTCATTGAGTCTGTGTGTGCGTTGTGTATTTTATGTTGTAGTTTTTTTTTAATCTTTTCAAATCAGTTTGATTTTTTTTTTGTGTATAAGCTATTGTGATTCTTCTTTTGTAGTTTTGTCAACCTTTTGTATTGATTCAGTTTGTTCTTTTTGTATTGTGAGTTTTTGTATTTGAGTTTGGGTTATTTTCATTTTTTTTTTTTTTTAAATTGGTTGGATTTACTTTTGTTGTTAATCTGTCTGATTTAGTTTGTTTTCTTCGTGTCCCAATTTGAGTTGTTTTCTTTTGAACTCGGTTATCTAATTTTTCTTTGATTGTTGATATTGTGAAATCTTGTCTTGTTGATTTAGTCATAGATATTTTGAGTTAAAGCAAATTGTTTAAGATTTATGTAGGTTGTGATCTATAACGATTTGTATTAGTGTGTGTGTGTGTTTTTTTCTCTAGGAGCTGCTGGCCTTTATTGACCAGGGTCGACAATTTCCTCTTTAGACGGTCTTCATTGTATGCTGTGGTCTTTGGCGTTCACTGGGGTCTTTATTTTAGTATGTGAGTGTGACATGAGTAAGAGCCATTTATTAATGGAGAGTCCCCCCCTGTAATTTAGGCCGCAGCTCCATGACATTTTGAGTGACTAATGACTGTGTATGTCTTTTTGAGAGTTGATGTTTCTATTTTATTGATTTTATGCTACTTTAATAAAAGATTAGTTTGATATCTGCGTCTCCACGTTTTGCTTGCCACTGGGTAGGTGACCTGTGCAAAGTTTTCTGAGATTCTTTGGGTGAAATTCCCAAAGTGGCGTAGTCAGGCATTCTTTAATTTTATAATTTTTTTGGATTCTGTTTAAATTTAGCTGGGCCACCCCTAGGCCCCGGCCACATGACAGTGCCTTTAAACTCTAGCGACCAAACACAGTGGAAACCAAGCAAAAGACAATGTACAACAGTGGATCTTAAAAAACTAAACAAATAAAGGGAATGGCTTATTGACGCACATGCACTTTCCGAAAAATAACCACACAGTAAAAGTCCCAGTAGTGTCATCTAGTTGTTTACAGTGGAAGTTCTCACAAAATGAATACAAAAATGAACAAACAAACAATTAATTAATTAAATCAAACCACTTTGAGCTGAAGGCTGAACAAAATTAAAGTATGAGTTTGTAAAGGACTATGTAGAATTATTACTGGTGCCTGAACAAAATCTGTAAATATGAGTATTCTGAAACCACAGATCTAGGGTTACCTAATTGACTAAGTTTTGGGGCAGAATTTTACAAGTCCTCTATAAAATATTCAGTCTTGGTTTGCAGACACATCTAAATTATTTATGGCTGCAAAATGAAAAATCTGAGAAATTCTACAGGCCAGCTGCACAGGCTTTGGGCATTTTATTTCCCACTTATCTAAAAGCATGGGCTTAATTATTAATGGCCCAAATTGTCATCCAGGCTTTGTCTGATCATGTGAAGGGCAACAAAGTCACACTGGTAGAAGCTAAAGGTGTTTGCTGAGGCTTTAGAGCAGATATGACCTTTGTGTTCAGGATATTTGGTTTGAAGGTGCACAATTAATATATCAGCACTATTTTTTTTTTTTTAAATCAAGCAGCAGGGGCCTATGTTTTAAAACGTTTCTCTCTTTCTCTATAATCTCTGCTCTGTCATACGCTCCCTAAAGAAACACAACCACAGAGAACTGCTTTCAACTACAAACAAATCACTTCCATTAAGAGAACCCATTCAGCTGTTATAATTATTTATTAATATTCTTTGAACATGCCAACATGGTCCAACAATGGCAGATGACATTTAAATATATATTTTATCTGTACTTCAAAGAAGCTGTCAGCTTTTTTTTTTTTGGCTTCCAATCCAATAGAGGGAGTGTATCAAAGCTGCATGCTGTTTTTTTCTCATTATAAGGGGGATTTCAGTACATAATCTTTATGTCTTAGCTGAACAGTCCACTACATGTGCTATTGGATGTTTGAGAAAAAAAAGAAAAAGAAAGACATTGTCCACTTTTGAATATGTTTTTGTACTTTTTGTAGCATAAACAACTACATTTACATATTTAGCAGATGCTTTTTTCCAATACGACTACATTGTATTAATGCGTTCAAGGCACAGAATGTATTTTATCAATTCATGCAATCCCTGGGAATCAAACGCATGACCTTGCTAAAGCCATGCTTTACTGTTAGAGGTACAGGAATGCTTGAACTACACTTGTCCTTGTGGGTTAATAGAAAATATTCTGCTCATGCATTGCATGTGATATGGCTGCTAAGCGTTCTACTACCAGCTTTGGTGTAAAAATGCAGTGTTCATTAATACAACAACACAAAGCTTTTTTTTAATTAAGAATCAGGTGAATGGACAGTGATTTTATTGTGCTGAGGAGAAGAACCTCCGACCCTCTGACATAATAAGATAAATTTTTGTTTGTTTGTTTTGAATAGGGCCGAAATATATAGGTGTGTTATTATGAACAGAGGAGTAAGGCACATCTGCCCTGTTAATGTGTCATATTTCAGTCTGCCCAATCATATATAATGAATGGATTCAGTCAGATGGTAAATGACAAAGTCCAGCCCACTTACGCATCTCTACCCTGAACAGATGGAGCCTAAAGACATGCAGAATTATAGGTGGAGAGTGTTTGTGTGTCTCTGTGTGAGCGCTTGCCATGAAAAATTATGTTTACTTTTGGTTATTTGTTGCTGATCACAAAACGCTCTAGTCCTGTCTTTGACTTCTGTTTTGTTTTCATGCTCAGAAATATTACTCTGCCTGTCAGCGTTTAATAAGTGATATCTCTGCTGCAAAATTTACATAAATGCAATGGATACAGTTTTATTGAAGTAGAAAATAAGATGCACATTATTCATGACTTTTTTTTTTGTTTTTGTTTTTTTGTGTGTGCCTACAAGGGGAGTAAATCAGAAATAAACATTTTCCATATATAAAACATGCTTCTTATGGTATTGGTGAACAACTTTTTGTTCTAACATGCAAGTACTCTGGACAAGCACTGTCTAAAAAAAGCAAGAATGTGAAGGAAATCAATTTCATCTAACATGCCATGGTTTAGTTGAACTTTTGCATTATTTGTTAGGAAATAGTTCTTTACGGTTCTCCTTTTTATTATTTAGCATCTCACCGGTGGATCTGCCGGAAAGTACAGGTGCAGCGGAATTTTGTCAGGCAGAATAATGCTTTAAGCAAATGACTTTGAAACTCATAAGGAGAATCAACTCTACAGTCTGCAAAAGTGCACAGCAGCAGCTCTGATGTCTCAATCAGGTTTTATATCAAAGTAGCACAGGAATGTATTGCATAATTGCAGTTGTCATTGTGCCACACTCAAAGACTTTGTACATGAAAAAGTTTAGAATGTATGTGGGATGTTTTACAGTATAACACGTCTGTTAGCAAAGGCAATAATTAAAGGGATAGTTCACTCAGAAAAAAGATTCTGTGAACATTTTCTTTCTTATGTAGAACACAATATGTTGCAGAATGTATGGCTACTCAATATAAGTGAAAGTGGATTTGGGCACCATAAAATGACTGTATGTGACTTGTTCACTATAGTCCAAGTACTCCAAAGCTATAAAGTAGTACAGACAATTAACATGGCACTTTTAAAAATAAAGATTCCAAGTTTTTTAAGTTATTCCATAGAAGGACCATTTAGGGCCCTATCATACACCCGACGCAATGCCAGATGCCAGAGTGTTCTTTGCTAGTTTCAGCCCAATGCAGTCATCACTGTCACGTCCAGCGCCACATTGTTTAAGTAGCAAATGCACTGGTGCCCATCTGTCGCCTATGGGTGTGCTGGTCTGAAAATGAGGTGTGTTCAGGCGTGTTGCTATTTTGAGGCAAATGAAAACAACTGCGCCGCTGACCAACAAAAACCTTGCCTAAAATCAATGGCACAATATATTTTTTTGTTATTTTAAAGGGCACGTTAGTAATCTGCGCCTATAGGCGGGTGCACAATGCGCGTACACTCTACTTGTTACACACAGGGATGCGCAGCAGCACACAAACATTTTTAAATATTAAAAATAAAAGGATTCCTCTCTGGAGAAGCCTTCAGTCTTTCCGCTTGCAAATTCTGCCATGTAAATAGCAAATCCGCCATGGTGCAAGCGCAACTGGCTTTTAAAGGGAATGGGGGATGAGACTCTGATTGGTTTATTGCACGTTAGGCCCAAAACAAACCCCTTTGGACCATGCGCCAACCATTTTTTTCTGTCGTTAAATTAGCACAAGAGGATTCAGACACGCCCTAAGTGCATCTGCGATTTTTTTAATATTTACACCCCTTTTAGACCACTTGATTGCTATCAGGATGTTACACTGTAAAAGATGTTACTTGCAAAATGTTTTTCTAACAAATGTAAAAAAGTAGCTTGAACAAAGATTATTTAGTAGAGGTTGAGTGAGTGAATTAAACAAAAATACTCTAAACATGTTTGCGAACAAAAGTTGTTTTGTTGACATTATTTAGATTCTCAAGTATTTGTCCACATGTTGTCCCAACTTTCCAAATTATCTGAACAATTTTATGTTGAACGATGTTTTGCCAGTTCCCAGCATGCATTGCAGCTTGAAAAAAAAAAAAAAGAAGAAGAAGAAAAAAAAGTGGTAACTATATGCATCTCATTGCAACTTTTGTATGCAATATATTTGTTTATACAACAGCCGAGAGGTCTTTCCAGCCATGCAATATTCTACCAGTATCGCCATGGGAACTGTTTCACCGTTTGAATCTCTCCGCTTTGAGCATTCTCACAGCGAGTGTCATGACAGACGAGCAAACTCACCATATTTTTTATAGATACTACAGTTATTTTGTAACGGAATGCAGTTTTTTAGGTGAGAATGTAGTTGTTTAGGCCTCAGATATTTATATGTAAACATAGCGCCTATTTGAAAATTTGTTTAGACGCTTTCGGAAATGTGAGCTCCAGTCCGTCAGCAGCCATTCAGCGCTCATGTACCCGCAGAGAACAGCTCCATCTCGGCCAGTCCTTCACGAATTTGCCGCTGACTTTTATGTAGATAAAAGGTATTAACATGAGGTAACATGAGTTATATGTGTATAAGTATATCAAATGGGCAATCTCTGGTCTTATTAATCTATTACTTGTTCCAGAGCTAATAGTTTCTTATTTATTTACACACTCGTGCTGTCAAACTGTTGTATAAATGCAATATACAGCCATTTCGCACAGCTACGAGTGTGATATTGCTTATCTATGAGGGTAAAACGTTTGCCTCTACTTTTAAGGGGCAAATAATGCATATATCATGTAATTAGCTTTGAAAATCAAACAGAATGAAAGAAGAAATAAAATAAATTGTAGCCCCTTGCATTGTTAAATGCTAAGCAATCTTTAGTTGCCTTGACAAGAATTTCAAAGTTTAAAAGACTACCTGTTACTCATTAGATGAACAAAAGTATTTAAGTTGACTTTAATTGGAGCTAAATAGTTTAGTTAACTTAAGTTGAATGTGATAGGTTGCCTTATTTTTTATTTTATAAAAGTGTTTATAAAACAATTGTCTTTCCTACCTTTTTCCTATCCTTTTTTTCTTAGTGTGAAGAACATTTTAATGATCTAAAGAACCCTTTTTCCACTATAAAGAAATTTTTATGCAATGGAAAGGTCCCATGCATATCAAAGGTCTTCATGGAAGCATGCTAATAAAGAATATTTATATTTATGAGTGTGTTATATGTGGCACAAATGACAGATTGCATCATATAAATCGATGGCCTTTTCTTATGAGCGTAATAAACACTGTCAAACTTGCAGTGTCATTTTGAAAGGCCAGATAAAAGTCATGCCAAAGTTTCTTATAAATGTAATTTTTAACAAGACTCCCTCCCTATAATGCTTGAATATTCAACAGTGTTTACCACTGGTGGGAAAAAACATATCTAATAGATGCTGCCTGCTGGATAGGTTTCGGAGCTCTGTTCTCAGAGGACACCTTGTTGTTTTTCACATTGTCTGATTTTCGCATCTATAGGGACGAACATCTTGAAGAGTATTTCCTCTAGAGGAACACACAAATGAGAGGAGATGGTAGATGACAGTGCAGACAGGAATTCAAGGGAAAGTGTTTGCACAAAGAGAGCCTTTTCTGCACACTCGACTGAGTCGCCAAACAAGAACAAAGGAGAAGGAAGCCACATGTGAAAGATGACGAATACTCTCTCCCTCTCCCATTCTCCCCAAAGGTAAATATTTGTTAACCATGGCAGGTAGGTTGAAGCTGAAGCAGAGTTTTATATAGATGATGTCTAGACCCATTAATTAGTGTGGAATTTCAGCTAACACCATGAAGCTTCTTTAGATACTTGGTCTGTTCCTCTCAGCTGTAATAATGATTTGTTGGATTGTGCATTGCAAATTATATCCCAAAACTTCTTTTTAGTTTGTAGTATCCTGTGAAAAAGAAGTGTGCTGTATTGTAAAAAATAAATAAATAAAAATATATATATACACACACTTTTACAATTTAAAGTACACCCACTTGTCTTGTGGTGTACTTTAAATAATATACATTTAAAAAAAAAAAAATTGTACTTGCAGATAATGTAATGTTCATGAAATAAAAGTACACATTCCTTAAGTACACTTTAAAAAAAGTGCACTTTCTGACAAAGTCAAATTAAAAGTGTTACTTTAAAGGGTTAGTTCACACAAACTAGCGACAACGATGTACCAGTTCTTCTATAGCCATTGCAAAAGTTCGAGCAAAGTACGTTAACTGTTCTGTCGTTGGCTGCACAGACGAGCAAAGAACAATATTTAGGCTATGTTGGGCTGCTTTAGAGAAGAAGAGTTGTTGTAGTAGAATTTTGTTGCCATGCCATCATTTTACAAACAAGGGTCAATTCAGTGCTGGATTTGCACAAAAGATTAACATGACGGCACATGCTAGTCGATGAGTTGAATCAAGTCCACAGCAACTACATAAATTTATCCACTAACCATTTAGAAACGTCCAGTTTCATTCTAAAAGTTGTAACTTCTTCCTGAGTCTCTCCATCAGTGTCCGACTCCGGTTTGACCAATGTAAGGCTGAACACAGTTACTGACAATCCTCATTTTGGCTGTGTGAGATTCTCCAGCTTTGTTGTTGTTGAGCAACCGAAGCGTGAGCTGTTAAAGCTCCGCCCTCTTTTGGAAAGCAGGCGGGAGCAGCAGCTAATTTGCGTTTAAAGGGACACACACAAAAACGCTGTGTTTTTGCTCACACCCAAATAGGGGCAAATTTGACAAGCTATAATAAATGATCTGTGGACTGAAATTTCACAGACACATTCTGGGTACACCAGAGACTTATTACAGAATCTCAACCGAACCTGCTTGAGGTGCAAGAACACTTTTTTTTTTTTTTTTTTTTGATGAACATATACTATAAATGTAGTCAATATTTCATCATATATAGTTTTATTCTGACTAAAATTGTATTATTCAGTAGGTTTTAATATTTGCTTCAGTCATTTCATTTCATTTGATGAAATTAACACTGCCCCAGATGCCCACCTAATGCCTCTGAAGGTACTTTCGCACTGTCCTCTACAAAATAAGCTCATTGAAGTAAATTACATTGAAGTAAAACATTCATTAATTTAACACACAAAAAAGATGTTCTGTTCATTGAAATGAGCGTATCCCTAACCTGGATTCGTATAACCCTTCATCTCTTCAGTCTTTCCCAGTCTACTTCAGTTACATTGCAAAGACAAAAAAATTTTTTGTTTATGCTGCATTAACTCCCATGATATTAAAAGAGAGTAAGAATCTTATGTAAGACAAACGTAGAGTGATAGAACAATATGGTCATGATCTGAGAAAGATTTCTAGTCTAAATTCAAACTGCCCTTTAATTAAAATATCAGCAGCACATCAGATGTGATATCACAGGAATTAAAATGCAAATAACCAGCTGAAACTTTAAAGGAATGAAGCCAAAGCAATTACTGTCACGACTTTCACAGTGGCTCCAAAAATGCAGATTACTGCTCTTGTATCCTCTCATGCACACAGCAATCAATTCATATATAATTCCATTCAAATACATTCTGCTCCTCTATCTATTGTAATCACAGAGAAGTCCTATTTGTCACCAATTGCAAGAATTACACTGGTTTGGAGATACATTCACAGAGGCACTTTATTTGTAACTTAAACATTAAATGACTACAAAGTGACAAACATGGAGATGAAAGAAAACTTAATATGACAGAACTTAAAACATGCCTATTAGGGCTCAGAAGTGGCAGTGGGCTTAGTTCAATAATATTTCAGACTTTTAACATATTATAGAAGGCCCTTGCATGTAGGCGTTTGAAGAAGTGTCTTTTAAATAACTGCATATTATTTTGAAGGGCATGATTAATGCTACAAACATGTAAGGCAAGCCAAAGCCCAGCGGCATGCACCCTTTGGCTTTGATGTGGTAAGGTTATAAAACTATTGATGTCCAGCAGAGAGATTTGAAAAAAAAAAAAAAAGTCCTGTATTGGTTCAGGTCAGTTTAACAAATAAGTACAAACGTTATGTAAGATTTATTTTATGTGTGAGAGTTATTCATTAGATCAATCACTATGCATGCTATTGAACTTTTTACAGCGTGCATAATAGCTAATCATCTTTTTTATACACAAATTTTATTTTTTTAAATTTATTTTCCATTCTCCTTTATACATTTGTCTTAAGCGATGGTTACCCCTCAAAAAAAAAAAAAAAAAAAAAAAAGGTAAAAATATATTTGCTGAAGCAACCATGCCATTTTAGCTTGCTCCTAAAAGTCTTTGAGCTCTTTTATCCCATGTTTCAAGGGACTCGTACCCGAGCACTCCACATCGCAAGTTCAATGCAGTACCAGGTGAGCTGCAGAGCAAGTTTACTACAGTATGTAAGAATAGTCATACATATGATTATGTGATGCATACATCGAAATGTTTTACATTACAAATCAAGCACTATGATAAAAGGTCATAGCATAGTATTGTACAAGGAACCACGCAAAAATAAGTCGGAATTAATCAATAATCTCCTCTTTATGGAAGCTTGTTTCTGCCACTGAATAAAAAAGATAATTGCAACTTTTTAACTCACAATTCTGACTTTTTTCCCCCTCACAATTGCGAGTTTACATCTCGCAATTCATCTTACAATGCTGACTTCTTTTCTCAGAACTGCGTGATATAAAGTCGGAATTGCAAGTTATAAAGTCCTACTGAGGAAAAAAAAGACTTACTTTTTTTCTCTAAATTGCGAGTTTATATCTCACAATTCTGACTTTTTAACACACAACTGCAACTTTATATCATGCAATTTTGACTTTATAATTCACAATTTTGACTTTATATCACAAAACTGCGACTATAATTTGCAATGGTTAGTTTATATCTCGCAATTTTGTCTTTATCACGCAATTTTGACTATATAACTCGCAATTGCGACTATATCTTGCAATTCTGACTTTATAACTCACAATTGTTAGTTTATATTACTCAATTCTGACTTTATAACTCGCAATTGCAACTTTATATCATGCAATTCTGACTTTATAACTCGCAATTGCGACTATATCTTGCAATTCTGACTTCATAACTCACAATTTTGAGTTTATATCACACAATTGCGACTATATATTACACAATTCTGACTTTATAACTCGCAATTGTGACTTTATATCACGCAATTCTGACTTTATAACTCGCAATTGCGACTTTATATCACGCAATTTTGAGTTTATAACTCGCAATTGCTACTATATCTTGCAATTCTGACTTCATAACTCACAATTTTGAGTTTATAACTCACAATTTTGAGTTTATATCACACAATTGCGACTATATATCACACAATTCTGACTTTATAACTCGCAATTGCAACTTTATATCAGGCAATTCTGACTTTATAACTTGCAATTTTGAACTTGTGGACACAGACACCATAGCAATTGCCAACCTGCAGACACACACCTCAGCAACTGGTAATAGAGCCTGTTAGATTGGATTGGAGGCATTGATAGGAGGAAACCCTGAAGCCAAAATCAAATGTGTCAGTGTTTCCAAGAGCACATTGATCTCTTCAAAAACTTTTCCTTACTGTTTTCAGTTGTTCCACCATTTGTTTACGATGGAGCAGTGCTTGTCTGCTGGCAGTTCTGCTACGATCGGAAAACAAGCTGGAGTTTGTGACAGCTTGTGACATGTGCTCTGGATCCACTGGAAGATAGCTGACCTTTTCCTTTTGCCAAGGACTTGGTGAAAACCATCCCTGAGAGTGAACCAAAAACACAGACAGCCTTATGACAGCACCCTTGGTCAGAATTTCATCTGCTGTCTGCTGCTTTGTTCTTTTCAAGGTGTATGTGATTGAGACTTCTGCTTAAGATTCAGAATATGTCATCCTTGTGGTTACAGGTCCATGTGGTAAGGGCTGATAACCAGAAGGTTTACTGAAAGAAACAACACTGTACCAAGGAATTCAACCCCAGAATGCTCATCATCATGTAAAAGCCTAAGGACTATACACTATGCACTTTCACACTATGTACTTATGAATTATGTACTCAGTTGAGTAGTGTATGAATTTTATATGGTTATTTTGTCATTCAACATTGGAGTCTGATAGCCCCTTCCACTCCTCTACATAATTAAATCTGCAACATTTCAGTGCATGAAGTGTCCAACATTCCACACTTTTTTTTTTAAGAGCATCATATTTAAAGCGTACTTTCTCTATTTGGAACTTCTATTTTGAACACACTACTTGCACTATTTATACTACAAAACGTCATAGAATAGTGCACAAGTATGCAAATTGGGACACACCTACTGTATAGAATAAAATTGGTATTTTACGAGGTGACGATTTTGCATGAATTTGCACGATGTTATGTACGAAACCACACACCTAAACCTGACCGTCAGTGGGGCCTAAGCAGATCGTTCCAAAATGTATGAATGATATTTTACAAATTCATACAAATTGACCACCACTTCGACAAAATGTAAGAAAGTTACAAATTGCCATTGTGTTGTTGAATTCTTCTCCTCTCATGCATAATGCATTTCCAAAGCCTTTGAAATAGCACATAAAATTAAATATAAAAGTATATAAATGTAAAAAAAAGTCCATCAGACAAACATAAATCACAAACACACAAGTAAAAATATTTCATATTGATAAAAAAATGTTTTAAATGTACAGTTTGCTACGTTAAAAATAACTGCAAAGATGTATTTCATCAGTATTGATTGTTTTTTTTTTATTTGCTCATCCTTCTACAAAAAGCCAATACACACCAGCAGCAGACAGTAAATCTTCAGGACTTCAGGATTTTTGTAGTGCCTACGAGAGATACAAATCTACCAACACCCAGTTGCCCAGCAATTGCTTCTTAATAGAGCAGAAGAGATCATGATGATTGCCATCTGCATTTTGTCATAAATTACTGAGTTTGCATTCATCCACCTGATTGCCCCAATGGAAGCCCAAATCTTTTGAAAACACCATGTGTCAACCCTATTTTCAGCTCAGTTTTAATGCAGCAGAAATGTAAAATAGCTCTTTTCCAGGTAGCCTGAAGAACTGTCGGGAGTCACTGATAATAATGAACACATAATTTCAAATGAACTTTACATGATGTTAATGTTTATAACATCTCGATATCTTCATGCCTTAAAATCGTATTTAGCAGATTAGAGCATGGCCATAAGCAGCTGAGATTATACAGTGTTGGGAAAGTTCCTTTGGAAATGTAATAGGTTACAGATTACAAGTTACCCTATTTAAAATGTAATAAGTAGTGTAACTACTTCAGTTACATTATCAAAGTAATGTAACCGATTACACTTGATTACTTTTTGATTACTTTTTCAAAATTTCTAACGAATGTTTTCAACCGTTTATCATTTTCAAACATTTAAACCAGGCAGGGATAACCTTACAGCAGTATTCAACACAATTACTGTCAGACTTTCAAAATCCTTCATCACTTAAATTAAGATTATAATAATTTAATTTTAAAGCACAGCCACCACAAAATCAGACTTTAGCACCTCTTTTCACTCTGAGATTGTTCTGAGGTTGCTAGAAATAGTTTAATACACTGACATCTAACAATGCCTTGGAAAAAACAGTTAATCTTAAAAAATAGAGCATATACATCAACCCAAATAGGAAATAAAACAGTTACTGAACAAGCATGTGTCCTATTCTGTGTCCTAAACTCCTGAAACATTGGTGTCTCATATTTTAGAGCAGTGAATGTAATTTGTGAAAGAAATCAATTAAACAAATCAATATTATTCAACATATCCTAGGTTTTTACAGAAAATATTCAGATGTAACCCCCTTTGTAATCGTTAACATAAGCAACTGTAATTTAATGATACATTTTCTCAGTAACTGTAATGGATTACAGACATGTATGAATATACTTATATACAGTGGTGCACATAACTTTTTTGGTCTGGTTCCCAAGGGAGCACCTGGAGATGTTGCTTGGTACTCACACTTTACGTGACAAATTTATCCTAAAAGCTGTCCTCATCACTTTCCTCCTGACTGCTCTCCTCACTATCTTCTTTTCTCTCGAACATGGTAGATGATTATAATGATTTTTTATTATTATTATTTTACTAACATTAATGAAACAGACAACAGCAAGAATATCAGGCTGCTGTCACTTTAAGAAGGAAAGCACGGACCAAATATCTGGCACACATCCGGTTTCTTTCTTAACTGTTTACTTATGACATAACCAAGAGAATACTTGCCGAGACAGGTATTTTGACATCATTTTGTGTGTATGTGTTCATTCAAGCGCAAGTAAACGTGAAAGAGGAATTAATTCCGTGTTCAAGCGCTGTCTGACTGTCTCTCTCTCTCTCTCTGCGTGCGCGCAGGGGGTGTGAGGCTGTGCGCACAGATAACAGCTTGCGAGTCCCGATTTTCGCCTCTTCTTCCGCTTTTAAAAACATTTGAATGTGTTAATTGGCGAGATTATTGTCCAAATGATAAACTTTCACTCTATGGTGGTTAAATTTAGCAGTTAATCCGCGAATCACATGCGTGCCGAACCGTTGGACCTTATCCGTACAATCACGGATTAACTGCGATCCGTTGCACACCTAATAATTAAAGAACACACTTATCATCATGATGGTACTATCTTACCAGAGATGGAGAAAAATCCTGCTCCAGTAAGTAAACGTGTCCCTGTGAACCAGTCCTCAAAAATGTTGGTACTCAAAAGCGCTTCCCTCCATGTTTTGTGTAAAACAGCGCTTCCCTCCATGCTGGTGCGCATCGTTTATTTTTTACCGCGCATGTGCACCTGCGTACCACTTATGTGCACCCCTGCTTATATATGTCCGACTTAATATAAAGTGAAATAGTTTTGGGATGAAAAGCAGTCATATGTCTTTAGAAGACTTTAAACATACTGCACATATTGTATGGGCCACTTTTTTTATTGCTTTTATGGTGTTTTTTTCTGTCTATTTTTCAAAGCTTAAAAGCTTTAGTCTACTTTCTAAAGTGGCAAGAAATTACTTCTGCTGGATAGCTTTAGTTTAGGCAACAATTTCCCTCACATTTTCCACAGCATTGTCAGAGCTGCAAGAAAACCTTTCTTTGCATTGAACTGGACAAAGTATGAGGAAGACTGACAGATCTTAGGCCGTCTCACTCAGCTAAGCGTTGGACAAACGGAAGGTTTGAAATGAGAAGTATACTGCTGTGAATGCAAGAACAAAAGCAATGAAATGTTCAGATGAAGGCTAAGCAAGAGTTCACTCACGAGGAGACAAAACAGCGCTGCAGAGCTTTTGCACCCACGCAAGAGGAGTGTCTGAGCTTACCATTTCAAAAGAGAAGGATGAATATGATGTGAAAGACAAAAAGATCCACAACTGAGGGATTTTACTGTCTGTGCCATCTTATGTAACAACAGCGGATGAAAGATATATAATGATGTCTGTCGAGTGAGTTTGCTCTTGGAGTTTGAACAAACCACAGAATGGTAGAGTAACTGTCCATGGTGCTGAATTCAGTAGCATTATCCACATTACACAGTTGCATGTAAAACAGTAGCTTTGAAATGGACTCGTTACACTGTGTTTCCTAAGTAATGTCGAGAAAGAAAGACAATACATACTGGAAATATTTGTCTCTTATGCTCAATATATACTATATATATATATATACATATATTTTTTTTGGCTCTGTGGTCACTTTCTTGAAAGTTATATCTTTTCTTTTAAGCAATTTCCCATTGTTTAAAAATATTATGAATATCCTGCTACGAAGAAACAACTACTAAGAACTACTAAGACCTTGTGGTTTGATAGGGACCTGATTAACAAAACTTAATACAATGAACAGGATGATGTCCACATTTTTCTTATTTTGTTGGGTTTTTTTTTTTTGTTGTCATTTTGTACTGCCCTTCGGAAGCAACAGGAGACACTTGCGTGTTTCCCAGAAGACAAATTAAGTACAATTTACCTTGATCTTCAGATTCAAAAAGTTTTCACCCCCTGGCTCTTAATGCATTGTGTTTCCTTCTGGAGCATCAGTGAATGTTTTTCAATATTTAATATTTTTTCTTTTTTAATATTTGTGTTTGAGTCCCACAGTTGTCCTCAGTGTGAAAAGATGGATCTCAAAATCATACAGTCACTGCTGGAAAGGGTTCAAATATGCCAAAAAATCCTTAAAAACTGAAGAATCTGCAGGACATGGAGGATTTTTCTGAAGAACAGAGCGCAGTTTAACTGTTCAGAACAAACAAGAGACCCATAAACAACCATCACAAAAACAAAACAGCTGTAGATCAGCCAGGAAACCACACACAGCATTAAGAACCAATGGTTCATAAACTTTTGAGCGTAAACATCTTTTATGTAAAATATTTCAGTACTAAATAAAAAATAACATGCATTTTGTATGATCTCTCTTATTTTGTTAAAATTATTCACATTTTCACAGATTCTACAAGTGGTTCCCTTACCTTTTCATGCAACTGTATATACAGTATCACACAGAAGTGAGCACACCCCTCGCATTTTTGTAAATATTTTATTATATCTTTTCATGTGACAACACTGAAGAAATTATACTTTGCTACAATGTAAAAATGCCACAAAAGTGAGTACACCCCGAAGTAAAAATGTCCAGATTGGGCCCAATTAGCCATTTTCTCTCCTCGGTGTCATGTGACTCGTTAGTGTTACAAGGTCTCAAGTGTGAATGGGGAGCAGGTGTTCAACATGACACCTCATGGCAAAGAACTCTGAGGATCTGAAAAAAAGAATTGTTGCTCTACATAAAGATGGCGTAAGCTATAAGAAGATTGCCAGGACCCTGAAACTGAGCTGCAGCACGGTGGCCAAGACCATACAGCGGTTTAACAGGACAGGTTCCACTCAGAACAGGCCTCGCCATGGTCGACCAAAGAAGTTGAGTGCACGTGCTCGGCGTCATATCCAGTGGTTGTGTTTGGGAAACAGACGTATGAGTGCTGCCAGCATTACTGCAGATGTTGAACGGGTGGGGGGTCAGCCTGTCAGTGCTCAGACCATACGCTGCACACTGCATCAAATTGGTCTGCATGGCTGTAGTCCCAGAAGGAAGCCTCTTCTAAAGATGATGCACAAGAAAGCCCACAAACAGTTTGCTGAAGACAAGCAGATTAAGGACATGGATTACTGGAACCATGTCCTGTGGTCTGATGAGACCAAGATTTAAAAGAACTTATTTGGTTCAGACGGTGTCAAGCGTGTGTGGCAGCAACCAGGTGAGGAGTACAAAGACAAGTGTGTCTTGCCTACAGTCAAGCATGGTGGTGGGAGTGTCATGGTCTGGGGCTGCATGAGTGCTGCCGGCACTGGGGAGCTACAGTTCATTGATGGAACCATGAATGCCAACAGAGCATGATCCCCTCCCTTCGGAGACTGGGCCGCAGGGCAGTATTCCAACATGATAACGACCCCAAACACACCTCCAAGACGACCACTGCCTGGCTAAAGAAGCTGAGGGTACCTAAACCCTACTGAGCATCTGTGGGGCATCCTCAAACGAAAGGTGGAGGAGCGCAAGGTCTCTAACATCCACCAGCTCTGTGATGTTGTCATGGAGGAGTGGAAGAGGACTCCAGTGGCAACCTGTGAAGCTCTGGTGAACTCCATGCCCAACATTATGAGAGGAGAGAGGGGAACTATGACATTTTTAAGCAGAGCTACATGACAATGTGAGATTTTTTTATGTAGAGCTACAAAAGATAAGGAAGACAGGGACATTTCAAGTTCATCAGCCATCATGTGTTTTTGCATATATCCCATATGCATTCGTGTCGTGCCTAACAATGCCCTTTAGCCGTGACTTATTCATGATAGAGCACAGCCTCTTGTACCTTATCGCTTACTTAATCCATGCACATCATTATTATTTTTTAAATTTATGTGCCCTCATAATCTTTAATCAAAATAACTTCCCATAACTCTTTCAGTGACATCTCTTCTCTTCTCTGATGACGTCACTGGCGTGAGGGCGGGGCAACCTGTCACTTACATGACATCACAGCAATAGCCTGTTTTGCTCCGATGGACAAAATCAAGTACCACCCTGCATATTTTCTTGTTCAAGAAGCCGTTTCACTCGGATATAAGTTGCAATAAGGAACAAAAGACTATCGCAACTTCCTTTAAAGCAACACTTCTGTGAGATACTGTGTATATATATATATATATATATATATATACACACACACACACACACACACACATATATATATATATATATATATATATATATATATATTAAAAATTATACATATTTTCTTCAAAAAATAATATGTATTAAATTTATTTATTTATTTTATTTTTAAAATGATCAGCTATATACTTAAAATGGGGAGATGGGAAAGAAAGAAAGAAAGAAAGAAAGAAAGAAAGAAAGAAAAAGAAAGAAAAAAAGATAAAGGAACACTATATTGGTGCGTTTAAGTCCTCCTTTCAAGTTCGTATTTAACAGGTGGGAAGTCATGTTTATGATGTCAGGTACTTGCCATCCCCAAAAAGCCAAGCCAATGTTTATTCTTGTTTTATTACGAGCTCTGTCGCGTTCTCTTTTTGCCAGCAGTCTCTCCTCTGTTTGGCTTTTTTCGAAACAGGTGATTCGCCGGAGGTTTGAGATTTTAGCGTGAATTTTGAACAAAAAAAGGTACATTGTGTACCTTTAATATAACTTACATTTTGTTTTCAGGAAGCACACATCTGTGACAGTGATTATTAGGGCATGTCCTCATCCACTCACCCTTTAGTTCATCTTTGATGTCAGTCTGAACTAGATCAAAGGTTTAAAAATCTGCTTCACAGTCGACCGCACCCTGCACTATTTCACACACACTAACATTCTACACCATCTGAAGAGAGCATGTTGAAAGGGAGCTGCTTATTTGTTTCTTTTCTTAATTGAGAGTTTTTCAGCTGAAACATTTTCAGAATAGTTTTGAAGTGTTTGTTCTGACTTTGCATTTAGGGGATGGGCAAACAACAAGGTAAAGGAAAGACAAGGTATTTATGTCTATAATGTATATTATGTCTACGGCCTTTTTTTTTTCCTTCGATAGGACAGCACAAAGGTAAACAGGAAACATTATCAGAGGAGAGAGGGGAACTATGAAATTTTTAAGCAGAGCTACCTGACAATGTGAGATTTTTATGTAGAGCTGCAAAAGATAAGGAAGACAGGGACATTTCAAGTTCATCAGCCATCATGTGTCTCTGCATATATCCCATATGCATTCGTGTCATGCCTAACAACGCCCTTCAGCCGTGACTTATTCATGATACAGCACAGCCTCTCGTACCTTATTGCTTACTTAATCCATGCACATCATTATTATTTTTTAAATTTATGTGCCCTCATAATCTTTAATCATAACTCTTTCAGTGACATCTCTTCTCTTGTCTGATGACGTCACTGGCGTGAGGGCGGGGCAACCTGTTTTGCTCCGATGGACAAAATCAAGTACCACCCTGCATATTTCCTTGTTCAAGAAGCCGTTTCACTCGGATATAAGTTGCAATAGGGAAGAAAAGACTATCGCAACTTCCTTTAAAGCTACATTCAACACTTGGATTAATAAATAACTGTATCTCAGGTGTTTTGCTGTGTCAACAAAGAAAACAATAATATGTTTAAAGTCCCCCTGAAATCAAAATGTAAGTTTTTTAGCTTTTAGTATGAATATGTTAGCCTTAAGGTTATGAATAAGCTGGTGTGTTCCAAAACAATAACAAAATTTGCATCGATGAGATACAGTATAAGCATTCAAAACTTACAGTTTCTTACTTCGCTAAAATGGATCACGGATTTTCATGACATCACCACTTCAGCTTCTCATCAGGTTTTCTGTCCAATCAAATGCTCTCTAGAATCAGAAGTCCCACCCCCTCCTACACTATAAACAGACGCTTAGGCTGCAGCTGAAATCGGTCATTAGTTCACACATTTACTAGTTTTTAAATGGTGAATGGCACATTGTGCACTATATAGAAGATAGGGAACGATTCAGACAGTGTAAACATGCTTTCCATTGATGAGAATGAAGTCACAGCGCGAGCACAGTCTGCTCCGGTCCAGAGACATGAGAGTGGATCATACACGCGAGTCGGCACAAAAAACGTTTGGACACATTTGAATTCTACAAACAATGCTATATTTTAAAGTAATATGGAGGAGAAACAGTTAGAGATTATGAAGAAAATTCGGTTTTACGAGTTCAACGGCTCTGGCCGAGCTGTGATCTAGGCGAAACACTATTGGCTATTTTGAAAAAAGGGGAGGGGCTTTTAGATATATCCCACCCTGTCTTCCTGTTTCATTGGAAATTATGTCAACACACTGAGTAAAGCTGTCTGTTCTAAGGCACTTCAGTGGGCCTTTAAATACATGTAAAGTTTTTCCTTCATGGCATTGCAGCTGTGTTGGTAGCAGATGTTTCCATTTTTAATTGAAGCTGTCAATAGCATCCTTAGACTGCAAGAAACATATAGAAACCACAAGTGCATTCTCAGTAGCTTAAGAGCTCAAAAATACTGACACATAGGCTACAGGCACACACAGATACTATACGTGCAGGATTAATTAAAATGGTTAATCAGCTATAAGCTCTGAAATGAAGAGACTGCAGACTCCAGATTAGGAGGCTGCGTGTAAAACATCTCAGCATAAATATGAGTTCTGAAGCAATTCAGGCTAGCAAACTCATCCTTGCGAAACAGCCTCAATCTTCTGCTTTTTAGAGCGTCTATGCTATTTTGTCCACCAATTAGTGTCAGCAGCCCAACCTTCTACCAAGTGGACTGTGGAAATATACCTTGGAAAAAGGAACACAGACGAAAATAAATGTCCTTTCTATCAGCAGCAATAACCTTTAAGAGCCTAAGGGTTTCAGAAAGAGAACGATGATGTCTATGTATATACATACGCGGGGATTAATGATTGATATAGAACATATTCTTCTCAGTGAACCGCAAAGAGATGTCCAGACACTCAGGGCTTTTTAATAGGTGCCATGCATGACTGAGTCCCTCTTACTCACACCGAAACTAATGTAGCACGACTAAAGGTATGGACACTACTCCCAGTGTGCTTGTCTGTTCTTGTGATGTGTATTAGTGAGATTTAAGGTCTTATTTTATCACAGTTACGCAGTTAATGAAGCAATCATAAAGACGGCACTGGCCGCAGAGAATTATCGCAATGACATCAGCTGTTTGTTCAAATGAAATGAAAGTTTCAGTTCAATTTAAACTCTTTGATGAGTTTGTAAAGTTAAACATTTTCACTTAAGCTCAGAATCAACTTCCATATTCAACCTGTGTGAGGTTAAAAAGCTCCAGACCTCGGGGTGGTTTTTAGTTGTAGATTCTGCACACCTCCAGCAAATGGAAAACAGTTTCCAAAAGAATACACTTTCAAATAATTTACCGTAACAAAATGCCTGAGCAGGCTGTTTACTGTCAAGCTCTGGTACTCAGTAAAGGTAAAGCTCTGAATGAGTTCATGACTTGGGTAAATATAATCCGAAAGTAATCACTTGCTATTTTATGCTTGTAAAGTCCCAGGCTTATTGTTCAGTTGGAGACTCAAGAGTGCAGCACTGATGGCTGCCTTTTCTATGTTTTTCGAGTTTTGTGGACTGTGATGACTGTTAGCAAAACAACTAAATAAAACAAAATCTAGATGAAACAGACTGCAGTGTAGGGTTAAAGGGTTAGTTCACCAGAAAATGAAAATTCTGTCATCATTTACATGTCATGTCATTCCAAACTAAGACAGACATTTGTGAAAATATATTTTATGGTCCACATAAAAAAGTCAGGTTTGGAATGTGAGTAAATTATAACATAATTGTAATTTTTGAGTGAATCATGATATATTCACCCTACGGAAGCCCTGAACCGTATAGTGAAGAAAAAAAAAAAAAAGAGAACTTGGTGGGGAGGGGAAAAAAAAGAAAACTTATCTCGTTATTTTGACATATTAAGTCGTTATTACGACATAATATCTCGTTATTTCTAGATATTAAGTCGTTATTACGACATTATAAGTTGTTATTTCGAAATATTAAGTCGTTATTTCGACATAAGTCGCTATTTCAACATAATATCTCGGTATTGTATATCAAGTTTAATAAAAGACGCGCACTATTCAATGTCTTCAGTATTGCGGTTTAGCGTGTCAGCTTGCAATTTCATCTTTTACTGCATTCGCCACGGTTCGAATCCGCCTTTTGCCGAGCTCGCTCTTCGCTATTTTCCCATCACATATCAGAAAGGCATTTATTTTCAATAAAAATGAAAATAATGTTCTAAAAGTGGAAATAACCTGCCTAACGAGTGTTTAATAACATTAAGCCGCATGTTCTCTTTCGATATTAGGCACTAGAGGGCAGAATAAGACAGGCAATCAATTAAAGAACGCAATAGTTATGTTGACCTACTGTTACAAGTTGGTGCTCCAAAATCCCTGAGGTTTATCATGGGAATTTGCATTCATTCTAGGCTAACCTTTATTGAGGTTAAATTTGTGTAGCCCATAAATTCTCATAAATATCCTACAGGCGTTTATTCTATGTAGTTTTCATAACACTGGATATTCTACTAATTCATACTTTTCTACTAATCCATACTTCTAATACATGGCCTAATAATTAATTTATTTAGCAATTGGCGTCTGAGCCAATTGTATTCTCTCAGCCATCCTGTCCCGCGTATACCGAGCTGTTAGAAATTATGGGATGCGCTGCCGGGAGACTACAGTTGCCGTGGCAGCGCGTTAGGAGAGAGAAAGCGCACATTCACAAAGCATGACGATCGGTTTCTCTCTGGCCATAATCCTACAGCTCAAGTGAGCTTTCCATTCCTTCCTGACCTGCATATTGAGGTTGAGGCGGTATGGGAGAACCCAATTCCTAAAAAAATAAGTGTGAAAGACCTTCACGTTTTCCATGGTGTTAGGTCGCCACCCTGTGGCCGCAGGTCGAACTGTTTTAGGTCTGGTTACTATTTAAATACTAAAGTATTTCTTTTAGACCACTGTTCCCTGTGTAGGGTTTGTGGAAGGATTATGGGTATGTGTCAATGCTTCCGGCTGATTATTATAAAAATAATGATGATAATAATAATGTTATTTCAGCACTTTTCTTGCAAAAAATAATTAAGGGAGCGGACATTGACACTGAAAGCTCAGACTCTGCCGTCTAAGCCTCTTATCTCGCTTAGATGGCAGGGCATACGCAGCAGCGGGTCAAGCTGGTGCCGCTCTGCACACAATGGCTGTGTGGCAGACGCACCAAGCTAAACTGCTGAGCAACATGCGTGCTGCTAGGTTTTGAGTCCTCAACCAGACAGGTTGGGCCTCGCCGTCGACCCGAGGGCCGTGGACAGGACCAGAAGGCTCCATTCTTCAACCCCAGGCGCTTCTTACATCAGACCTGTGGCTGTTGGTCTGCCTTTGGCTTTGACAGTGAGAAAATCCTTTCAGGCTTGTGAGGGTGGAGGACACCATAGGCGTTTCTCAATACCAAGTTCACAAAGTTCGGACTTACGTCCTTGGTAGTTAGGACTTGTTAAGTTCGACTCAGGAGAACGGACTCCAGTAGACGGGAGGACGCAAGCCTGGTGATTCTGCAAATGGCACAGCAGCGTACTTGATAATGTCACTCAGCTCGCTCTGGCTACTCCGGTTATCTCTATGTATATTTTAGTCAACAATAAAACGAAATGTGTTATAAAACACCACTCTGCCTATTTTCGTTTTATTAAAAAAACAAACAAACAAACATATATAGCCTCACAAATGTGGTTCAGGAAATGTGATTATTGATTATCTTCAATGTCTCCATACAGTATTTATAACAAAACCAAATATTAAACAACCCTGCCTCTTTTCGTTTACATTTAAAAAATATAAAAAATTAATATATGTGCATACTCTGATCTTCACTGTAATAAAATGTAATATAACATACAACCCTGTCTCTTTTTGTTAAATGTCAGTTTTAACGATCAGTAGCCATTATAAAAGGTATAAAAATATACCTATCTATTTGAAATACTAATGTATTTCTTTAGACCACTGTTTCTTGTGTAGGATGTGCTTGGGCATTCATCTAAATTAGGAAGGACGTTTTTATTTTTATTGTATCTATTGTAAAAATATAATATTAGGGCCCTGAAGTTCCCTGTAGGTTGGCTAGTATGATTTTTAGAAAGAAAGAAAGACCATTTGGGTCTTCTTAGGTGAGAGTGTTGGTTTTTGCTTATTGTATGTTCTCTGGTGAGACCACACAGTTTTTCTCTTTATTAGCGAGTAAGCTGGCCTCCTCCCACTTGAGAGTGGTTTTGAGGCCGCTGCTCTGTTGCAGGCTGGCCCTCTTCAGGCCGCCTTGATAGCCACCTCAGGGTAGAGTAGTTTGTCTCCTCTCCTATAGGTTTGGAGGGCTGCTTTCGCAAGAGAAGAGCACTTTGACTTCAGCTAGATTAAATGTCTAGTGTTGGCTAATGAGTAAGCGTATGGCTAGCGATGGCCACAGTCAGCCAGTGAACGTTAAGTGGCCATAGTAGGCCCCTTTTTGAGGCGAATTTCCCACAGTATGGTTACTTCTCTGCCAGTCTAGACTTGATACCAGGTGGTTGGCCACAGTAGGCCTCCCTGATGCGAGTCCCCAGCAGCTGGGTATCGGTCAGCAGGGTCTTGTTATCAGGTGGTTGGCCTTCAGGCCTCCCTGAGACCGCACACTTCTGCGTGTTGCTGGCTTGGCTAACCTTTTTTCACCTTTGTTTCTAGTTTATAGCCTGGTCGACCTGATACTTGCTCTGAGAGTGGGCTTGAGTGCTTAGCTTCCTAAGTCTGGTTAGTGGTTGAAGGCTTCCCTCGAAGCCTCCCAGTTAGATCAGCTCTTAGGCTGTGAGCATTCCCCTCGTGAGGGTTCCTTTAGAGTGCACGGTCTCCTTAGCGCCTTGAAACATAGGTGCTTTGTAGATCCTAGGATCGAGCAGAGTAACTCCCCTTGCTTGCAAGGGGAGGGGTGGCATTCAGGGTTGATTGTGTTCCCCTGAGAAGTGACTGGCAGGGGTTCCTTCTGGCCCCCTAGCCACGCTCCCTTAAAGGGACCCCTTTCCTTTGAAGTGGTTGGTGGCAGGCCTTCATTTGTAAGATATGGTGGCCGCTTTGAGGCTTGTAGCTGAGGCTTTGACCGCTGGGAGCGCTGTCACTGACAGCGTGGCATGCACTCCCCTCAGCATGGCGGCGTTGGTATATCGTTCCCCTAGCGCTCAGACGCAGCTCGAGTTCCCTTTCGAAAGGGAACGTCTCAGGTTACGCATGTTACCATGGTTCCCTGAGAACAGCGAGACGCTGCATCTCTTAGCCATGCCTCGGGGCCCGCCTGCTTACAGTCTCTTCAGACGATAAGCAGATGTTGTTTGGGCACCCCTTTTATACATGCAGGTCGCATTGTTATGATGTCATGGGCTGTCGCCGGTCAATATGATATTGCTGAGAACCGGTGTGTTTCAGACACCGGTTCCTGTGGAGGCGTTCCCCTAGCGCTCAGATGCAGCGTCTCGTTCCCTGTTCTCAGGGAACCATGGTAACATGCGTAACCTGAGACGTTTTGTGCTAATTGCCAGTATTGCTCGTTCAGCCAGCTTCAGTTTTTCATAGTTATCTCTTAACTTTTCACAAGCCTATAATGGAGTGTCTATTTACAATAAGTGCTTGTTGTTGACAAACACTCTTTACACTAGCTCCAATGTCTGGTTGGGCCACTCAAGTTTAAAAAAGGGACAGGTGTAATTCGATGTCTTTATGGAAATGTGTACAAGTGTTTAATACTATTAAAAGTGTTTACTGGGTAGGGTTGGTGGAAGGTGTATGGAGGGTTTTTATTCTCCCAGTAAGGCAGCATCCATTTAATAATTTTAATAAATATAATCATTTACACTCTGATATTATTGCATCCTGTTAATGTACAAAAATACTGAGGTGCAAATAGTATCTGCCAATACAATGTACAGCATCTAATTACTTTTTACACTTCTTGCAAAGAACTGCTACTTTTACGTGGTGTAAATAGAATATATCGCTATTTTCACCTAGTGTAAATAGAATATTGTGAAAATGCTGCTATTGTCACTTAGTATAAATAGGATGTATCGCTATTTTCACTTAGTGTAAATAGCATCTACAGTAGGGGTGTCAAACTCATTTTAGTTTGAGGGCTGGATTGTCACTCTCTGACAGTACTGTCACTCTCTGACAGTAGGTGGCGCTTATGGAACAGCAGTGATATACCGTTTCCATGGTTACCGCTATACACAAAGCAGCGCTTTTTGATAAATATAGGCTAATACTACTACTTTATACAGAGGTAAAAGGAAAAACCATCAAAACTTTTCTGAAGACACCCCCTTCAGAGAGACATTCATATCAACCTCAATTTAATATTTATTATTCTTCCTATTTTTCGCGAACAGTGAGCTTGTGCATGGTACAGTATTTTCTCTGCTGGCGCGTCTGTTCTCCTCTTTGTGTCCATATTCAGCGTGTGCCTGTGTTAAAGTCCTGTTTACAGACTTGTAAATACACACATTAAATTTTGGGAAATTATTACAAAGCAGTTTGTTTGCAAGCCCAGAATAAAGAACTTTTAAAAAAACATTTTTAGCCCCTGGACTAGTGCATCTCTATTTTTTATTGTAAGTTTGACACCCCTGATCTACAGCTATTTGCACTGTAAATTATTTTATTTACTATGGGCTATGGGCTACACAAATTTAACCTCAATAAAGGTTAGCCTGGAATGAATGTAAATTCGAATAATAAACCTCTGAGATTTTGGAGCACCAACTTGTAACAGTAGGTCAACGTAACTATTGCGTTCTTTAATTGATTCCCTGTCTTATTCTACCCTCTAGTGGCTAATATCAAAAGAGAACATGCTGCTAACCCTGCCCAATAAATACTTTTAATGTTATTAAACACTTGTTAGGCAGGTTATTTCCACCTTTTCTGATTTGTGATGGGAAAATAGCGAAGAGTGAGCTCGGCAAAAGGCGGATTTGCAGTAAAAGCTGAAATTGCGAGCTGACACGCCACTGAAGACATTGAATAGTGCGCGACTTTTATTAAATTTGATATACAATACCAAGATATTATGTTGAAAAGGCATGAATGCATTTACACTAGAAAATTACCCCTGCAAAACAGTCACTATTGTGTCTAAAAAGTCACTAAATTGAACTGTTGTATAAAATCAATGTCACATCTGCAATTCTGCTAATGTTCGGGAAAACAGCACTCTTGGTCATGTGATATTGCTTAAATTTGGAATGAAACTAAAGTTGCGATAGTCTTTTCTTCTCTATTGTGGCATATCTGAGTGAAATGACTTCTGTGTAGGACGGGGATTTTTTTGTCCATCTGGAATTGATTGGATGGTTGGATCGTTGTCTTTTGCTATTGCTGTGATCTCATGTGAGTGACAGGTTGTCCCGCTCTCACGTGATATTTTTTTTAATAGATTTTTTTTTACAGCAGTATGTTTCTCTGTGTGTGCTGTTGCGCTAATTTGTATTGATTTTTCTCCGTCAGAGACAGGCTGTACGAGCCTCAACTGGCGCGACCTTGTTACTGTCAATACATTATCAATTATCAGTCTGTTGACACTGAATGTAATAAATGTATCACCCAAATTTTTTTTTTGGTGGCTGAAGTTTTTTTGCTTCCCTAGTTATTTTTTATTACTGACATTTTAATAATACTATTTATTCAGTCAGCCAAGTAAAATTCTCTTTCATTTATCCCAGACATTAAGCATTAATGTCAAGAATTTGTCTGTTTGCTTTCAGTCCTGTTCAACGTTTGACAAGTGTCATTATTGTTCCAGTTTCTGGAGATTTCCTGTCTTGTAGGCACAGATGAGTCATCCCTAATTGGTGGAACAATACAGCTGGCTCAGCAGTACAACAGAAATGGAGCACATCCATTTCAGTCAGCATCAGCCTGTATAAATGTGAACTGAGTGGAGAAGGTGCCAAGCATGTTTAGCCAATAAATTAAAGAGCGTCTACTCATCTCTCACCATCCAGAGCCAGCCATTAATCAGATTCTGACAAATGACCATAGCTTTCCTGCTATTATCTAAAATCCCACTGTTTATTAGAATAATTCATTTATACAAGCTTAATTAGACAGACATGTTCCCATCAGGACCACTTGTGATTACATAACCACTGCCTTATTAGTGACCGATGTCTATGTTATCAGATAAATCTTACCATTCCAGTAGGAATATCTTATAGTTGTATATATCCATGCAGTATGTTATCAAGCAAATCTGGAAGACTTTAGCCGCTTAACTGAAGATTAATGAGGTTTCATGATGGTTAGGATGTTGCCTTAAAAGGCAGCTGCCTATGTAGGCAGTAGGCAGAGAGGCAGCTCACAAAAATCTAAAATAAAGCTATTATCTCCTTCAGTGGTAGTTCCTAGCCAAATATTTATTAACAGGCCACTCTTTTAAGCCTATAAAGCAGCATTGATCAATTGTGGACAGCACCACAGAGCCCACTGGCATGATGAAGCCACTAAAGAAGAGAAATGATTTGCTATCTCTGGTTTTGATGAATCAGTTCTACTGTTTATAATGTTATTATGCCTATTATGCCTTTTTGGATATTACCTTTCATGTAGTGTTTAATATAGCAGTTTGTGAATATAAAAGGTCTGCAAAATTTCAAAGATAAAAGTGCACAGATAATGGAGTTATTGTCTCCCAAAAGAAAGTATCACTTCTGAACTTCCTGCACAAAGTTATATAGGTTTATAACAAATTTGCATAGTGCCAGCCTATGGTCTTTATTGGTTGCCTGCGAACAACAATTACTTTAACCAGTTTTTTTTTTTTTTTGCATGTAAACCCATTAGACCCCCCAAAACAAATTTAGGAACCTTTAAAATAGCATAATGGGGCACTTTAATATGTTCTGGGCACATATGACTAAGGGGCCCTTTACATCAGACACATTTTTGTGTCGTTGTTGAAAACAAGAAGATGGAGAACAGAAATTGAATCAACATCAACTATGTTCAAGATTGCTCTGTTATTGGCATAAATCAGTCTACAGGTCTAGCAAAAAGAAAAAAAGAAGAACTATTTCTGCAGCTCATTGAGGCCCCCTGCTGGTTTGGAGCCCTGGGCAGATGCCCAGCAGGCTTGTGCATTAATCCATCTTTGTCTCTAGTGTCCAACACTCACGGATAAGTCTCCACTCCTCTTAATGAAATGACGGAAACACTGTGGTTGGCGCAGAATGAAGATAAAGCATCGGCCATCATAGCCCATATGCTGTGTGCTCAGTTGAAACAATACTCATTGTCACATTTCTTCATATACACCCTTGTTATGCTCAAAGTATTGACCCACAGAGAAAGGTCGTCCATGCACTATTTCTGCTGTAGAATGGCCTGGGTAGGTTTAATAAATGACTCTCAATCATGGACGGAGCTTGTGGGAAGGCTGTAGGGTGTGGGGATATAGTCAATTAATTTAACCCTATATAGCCTGACATATGAAATAATAGTCCAAAAACCATTTCCATTGAACCATTTCTCAAACCTTTAGACAAAAAACACATTAAAATGCACTCACCGTCCACTTTATTAGGTACTCCTTGCTAGTACCAGGTTACCACCTTAATTTATCACAGCATAGATTCAACAAGGTGTTGGAATTCCTCAAAGATTTTGGTCTATACTGACATGAAAGCATCATGCAGTTGCTGCAGATTTGTCAGCTTCACATCCATGACACAAATCTCCCATTCCACCACATCCCAAAGGTGCTATATTGAATTGAGATCTGGTGACTGTGGAGGCCATTTGACTATAGTGAACTCATTGTTCAAGAAACCAGTTAGAGATGATTTGAGATTTGTAACATGGCACATTATCCTGCTGGAAGCAGCCATCAATAGATGGGTACACTGAAGTCATAAAAGGATGGACATGGTCGACAACAATACCCAGGTATGCTGTGGCATTTAAACAATTTTCAATCGGTACTAAAGGGCCAAAAGTGTGTCAAGAAAATATCCCCCACACTATTACACCACCAGCAGCAGCCTGAACTGTTGATACAAGGCAGGATGGATCCATGCTTTAATGTTTGTTACGCTAAATTCTGACCCTACAATCTTCTATTGTCCAATTTTGGTATGCCCGTGTGAATTGTAGCCTCAGTTTCCTGTTCTTAGCTGACAGGAGTGGCACCCAGTGTGTCTTCTACTGCTGTTGCACATCTGCTTCAAGGTTTACATGTTCTGTGTTCAGAGATGCTCTTCTGCAGACCTCGGTTGTAACGAGTGGTTATTTAAGTTAGTACTGATGCCTTTCTATCAGCTTGGACCATGTAGTCTGTCCATTCTCCTCTTACCTCTGGCATCAAAAAGGCATTTTTGACCATTCTCAGTAAACCCTAGAGATAGCTGTGCGTGAAAATCCCAGTAGATCAACAGTTTCTGAAATACTCAGACCAGCCTGTTTGCCACCAACAACCATTCCACATTTAAATCACCTTTCTTCCATCTGATGCACGTTTGAACTACAGCAGTTCATCTTGACCATGGGTGTCTCAATCAGCTCCCTAGCTCAGTAGTCAGGGCACTGACCAGGGAGTCAGCCATTTTAAGGGCTGTCTCAATCGCAGAATCCTTCCAGGGCACTTAAACGTTCGCTCCCTAAAAAGTCCCACAATGCACTGTGAAAACCAGGGAGCATCGGTGCTCACTATGCTCCATTAACGGAAGTTCTGAAGTGCGAAACTTCAATCACATGAGCCAACTCACTACACATAACAACACACGATAGATGATTTTAAAAATACAAACCATTATTTTATTATATTTCAGCATAAACATACATCGCTAGACAGGTAATGAACATAATCTAGCTAACATTTATAATTTATTTACAGCTGAAATGTTGCACGTATATGTACCAAGCAAATAATTATCATAATGTACTTTAAATAACATTACAAGTAATGTCAGAAAGATATCAGCTCTGCTGTTGTTCATAAATACCAGTAGTGATGTTGTACAATGAGGACGTTGTCACGTCGCCGGAAAGTCATAAGTGTCCCAATGTGTAGTGAACCAGCATCCTTTACTGTCCTTACAAGTTCCCGAATTTGTGTACACGATATACTGATTCATGAGCTCGGGAGCTAGGGAGCTGATTGAGACACACCCTATGTCTACATGCCTAAATCTACTGAACTGGTACCATATGATTGGCTGATTAGATATTTGCGTTAACGAGCAGTTGAACAGGTGTACCTAATAAAGTTGCAGGTGAGTGTATAATGCAATGATTTTCATGATTTTTCTACAAAAAGAATCAAGTAAATCTACTACAATCAAGTAAATCTAAGTTGCTTCAGTTCATCTTGAAATATTACTAAAAATATAAAATTCATTATATAAAATGTTTACTTTATAAATAATCACTAAATATTTCACAGTAAACTGACACATGCACCACGACCTGAAGGTGGACATTTTTAGAATGATACTAAAGCTTTTCTTGGTAAAAAATATAAACTATCAATCAGACAACAGTAGCCATATAGTAAATTGTGTACAACGTGTTTTTATAGCATATATTCACAAAAATCCTTTTTTTCAGCCCATTTTCTGGCCCTTTTGTCTGAAAAAATCCACTTTAATCTCCAAAAGCTTGTCAGTAAAACAATCACTGTTATGACTAGCTAACACAAATGGTCCCACTTTATATTAAGTGGCCTTAACTACTATGTACTTACATATAAATTAATAACTTGATACAATGCACTTATTGCATACATACATGTTTTTACATTGTACTTATATTTTAAAAACACCTGCATGTAATTACATCTGTAATAAATTTCTGTAATTACATTTATAATTACACTGTTGACCCTTCCCTTACACCTTAACCCACCCTTAAACCTACCCATACCACCAAACCTGTCCCTAACCTTACCCGTATCCCACCTCAAAAGCAGCAAAAGTGTTCAGGTGTTCTAAATGCCACTGGGCGGGGCCTATGGTGTAAGGATGTAAAATAATTAGTTGATGTCTTGCTCAGGCCATCATATGCAAATACTGCTGCATTCACACCATATTATAATTACCACAATTACGAAATGCCAACCTGTGATGTCCTATCGGAGATGTTCACTTCTTTGGAATTACCGGCTTATAGCAACACTTTCAACACCAAAATGAATCTGCAGCAGTCAGGTACAGGCCACGCGGTACAAGTCGGAGCTCTCCGAAATTTCGAGTTTACAAGTTGTAGGCCTAATTTTGAGTTCTATGAGTTTTTTTTTTTTTTTTTAGAATCTTATTATTATCATAATTCCGACATTGCATGGATTCACTTTATATTTGCCTCTCTGACATCACAAATCCCACATCCAAAGAAGCTTTTTAGAAGCTTGGTTGAATAAATGTTCTTTTTGGATTATGTTTTCTCCCACTCTTTTCCACTCTATTACAGCTCTATGTAAAAAAAAAAAAAAAAACACTTGATAATTAAGTGCATATGTGGCCTCCTTTAAAAAAGTTATATAAATTTGGACATTTATTACAGCCAAAACAAACCAAAATGACCCAGTTGTAGAACGAGATATTAACTGAGAGACTGAATGGAGTGTAAATTTAAAGTTATGTTAAAGAAAAGCTAGAATGCAATTAAAATGGTGACTAAGCAAATGGCGACTGCATGGCTTGGTCTTGCCCCACTAGCTCAAATGTCAACTTACGCCCATGCTCTCAATCATTTTAAAGTGATTTGTCAACTCATTCTTTGAGGAGAACAAATAGCCATATTAATCACAGGCTTCATATGTGTCTCAATTACTTTACATATGATGACATTTCTTCATCACTGTATTCCACCAGCAGTTTTTGCTTTTATACTTGTACATGCTAATAATAGCATTTCCTGCTTTAAAGGATCTGCACAGATTGTTGAGTAAAATAGCTTGTTTCCAAAGTAACCATTTCTGGTTTTATATATTTATATATTTTTGCAAGAGAACTGTATAAATAAACTGTGGTAAGAAACACTTTTTTTCCTCAAATTCCTTGAGGTTGTATAATTAATAGCCAAGCTTTTACATTTACTGACTGTGTTACAGCCAGACGTTTTATAATCATCAATAAACGTACCTGAGCTATCAGTGATGCTTTCGGATGTTACTACTCTGTGATCAAAAATTAGGGCTATTATGTTGTCTAGCTTTGTGCTCTGTCATCCTGTAATTTTTTCTCTTTAAAATTCTGTAGAGAAAAGCTTTCTGTTCATTTCTGTTGCCTCTTTTATTTGAATCTACAGCACTTTTAATTAAAACTCAAGCACTTCAGTCATACACACCATAGACTCTTTAATGGACTAAAAACCAGCCCAAAAGCCCTATGATAACACATTCAAGGGTAGGCAGGTGCACTGTTTAAAAAAAAAAAAAAAAAGTGTTATTTAAGTTCTTATTTGTAACTGTGTTATAACTCCTGTTGACATGGTTTTGTGCAGCTGAAACACAATTTTTGACATAGTTCACTCATAACATAGGTTGTTAACAGCAAAAAATACAAAAATAAATAAATAAAATCTAATGTTTATAACTCCAATCCAACTGTCACAGTCTCCAGATCAGTCACCAGCACCGGCACTACATTTCCCATTTCCCTGTTCCTCACCTGCACTCGTTCACCAATCACCCGCACCTGAAGACCACCATCATCACTACCACTCATCAGCACTCCCTTTATAAGCAGTCACTATCCTCACCACTGTGTCCGGTCTCGTCTGTTCTAGTGTTGTGTTGCATGTTTACCTGTTCCTGTATTATCTCCCATTGGATTACTAAATAAAGACTTGTTTGAAATTCATCTTCTTCTTCATGTGTTTCCTGTGCAAGCAACCCGTTACAGAAGACCGGACCACCCTAATGGATGAATGGGAAAAATTCACCGAGCCACGATTTCCTGTCTTTCACGTCTGTGTTTTTTCACCTCGCCATCACCAGCCTGCTGGAGGATGAAACCCTGAAGACCTTGTTCTGGATCAGGGCAAACTTCCATGGTCCCAGCAACCTCCCAGACACCACCGGCTTGAACTGGAGGGAAGCTCTGTTGAAGTGTCTGGAGAGCAAACGGCCCTGATCCAGAACTCTGCCTAGCCCAGTTCCCAGTCAGAGACCCACCGCAGATGGAGTGAACGACTTCGCCGTGACGTCAGAGCCCGCGCCAGGAGGAGCGACCGAGCATGACATCACCCCGGAGCCTGAGGGGTTTCCATCTGAGGAGAGGTCCGAATTGGCAGTCCCAGTCAGCACCGAGGGTGTCGGAGACGAAGGGCTAGTCAGAAGCCCCGCCCACCCGCCCGTCACTGAGAGTGAGTTTACCAACATCTACACAACTCCTCATCTGCCTAACCATTCTATACTGGACTCACTGGTCCCACCCAGCCTCCCTCTCCCACATCCTCTCCTAGATGTTTCTGTCAGCTCGTCATCCCAGCCTTCTTCCCAGACCACAGCCACATCTGCTGTCCTGCCCGAGCTGTCCCCCATCAGTCCAGCTATACCACCGTCATCTCCTGAGGATCCCGTGGCTCCGCCTCCGGCTTTTGTCCTGGTCTCTCAACCTTGACCCGTCGCCCTGACTCCTCCACCTGCTCTCCTTCCCCCCTCGACGTCTGCTGGGACCTACGAGCTTTTAGCTTCGCGGAGCTTCCTCGGACCGTCGGCTTCACCCGGGTCGGACGTCGCGTCACCTGCGCAACGGACTTGCGGGCCGTCCGTTGCTCTCCGGCCCTCCACCCCTACTGCTCCGGCTAGCTCCGCCCTCCCTCAGGCTCCATCTCCGCCCTCAGTCGCTCCAGCTACACCTCAGCCCTCCGGATCCCTGCATCCATCTCGGGGGGTCGTCGCTGCGGCTCCGTCGCGGTCGTCTGTGTCGGTCCACTCCATCAGCCCTCCACCTGCGACGTGGGTTCCTCATACGTCATTGCCGTCGCCCTCACTCGTCCCCAAGGTAGTGCTGAATCCATCACCACCATGGCTCCTCCCTCCAGCGCCGCCGCTGTGGTCCACCATCCTGGTTGGGGACTGGGCCACCACTTGGCTCATCCTCCAGCTCAACTGTCCTCCTCCTGAACCACCTCCAGCATCCTCCATCTCACCTTCACTCCGTCCACCTCCAAGACCCCCTCCGGCCCTCCCCTTTGGATCTCCCATGACGGCGCGAGGTCGTGCCTCGCAGGAGGTGGATGTACTGTCACAGTCTCCAGATCAGTCACCAGCACTGGCACTACATTTCCCAGCGTCCCTCCTGTTTCTCACCTGCACTCGTTCATCAATCATGAATAGTGTTGTGTTGCGTGTTTACCTGTTCCTGTATTATCTCCCATTGGATTACTAAGTAAAGACTTAAAACCCGTTACACCAACCTCCGCTCTATGATTTTTGGAATTTTTGTCCGTCATTCGGGGTTGCATGTGTATGTAATGGCATGAAAAGTATGCAATATTGTCTGGAACTGCGATCAAATTCATTAATTTTCACTCCCTCATATACAGTGAGCTATGAGACATTCACTACAATGTGTTGTGAAAAGTAAATGATTGAACAATGTGACTGAATGTGTAAATTCTATTATATATGTTGTATGAGAAAGTTTCCTGGTGTTGTGTGCATAATTAAATCAGTCAGTGTAGACACAGTAGATATTGAGTACACTGTCTAAACTAAGGGTTCAAATTTCATCATTTGCAAAATAACAGTGTGGAAAGACAGACCTAAAGATTGGATCTGAAAACTTATTCAATGAATTTGTGTGCAGTGTGAACAAAGCCATGCACAGCTTCAACTGCAGTCAATATTAGAGACTGCAGGACTGCAATTACAGCCATACTGTAGCTTTGAGCTGTGGACCAGAGAAAGAAACTTTTTTAAGGAAATATTCCAGGTTATTTACTATTTAATGTCTGTGCAGTAGTTGTGAATTGCTTTTGAGTACCACATGAGACTGGTGTGATGCAGCAGTTTTGTCTGCTCAGCTGCTATACCGGCCTAAATTGTATATTTCCTTCCTTTCTTCCTTCCTTCCATCCATCCATCCATCCATCCATCCTTAAATTGTAAATGAATATTCGGTAATCCTTTAATGTAGCATCCACTTTAGTTGACCAAGTAGTTCCAAAAGTTTATGACTTCTGTGGAACACAAAATAATTTTGTTACCATTATTTTGGTTACTATTGTATGGATGAAAACGGATGGACGAGTTATTTCTCAAAATATCTTCTCATTTATATTCACAAAAGTAAAACCAGTATGCTGTTAAAATGCTGTTTAAAAGGATTAAAGCCAAAATATTAGCATACAATGGAACAACAGGAATTTATGTTATGAGTGTAAAGTCTTGAACACTACAAATTATAAATGGTAATGCTAAAAACAGGTTGTTGTTGTTATTATTATCATAAATGATCACTATTTAGTAATTGTAATGTGAGTTGTGGTTAATTGAAAAGACATACATGTCACCTTCACATTTCACCTTTGTGTATGCAATTTGAAAAACAGTTAAGGAGACATGGAGTTTTATTAATTTAGACACTGTTTTTATGTTGATTTTTTTTTCTTTTTTTTTTCAGAACACTATAAAAAGTAAATGAAATTCTGTAAAAGAACCTTTGAAATTAATCTAATGCAAACCCGGGGGCCGTTCCAAAGCTCTGATTGAAAAAAAATGGCATTAATGTTAAAGAGTTATACTTAGACTTTCTATCATAATTGAAAAACTAAACTTTACACAGTCATGGTGAATCATTATCCAGAGGTCTAAAATCATAATGATAAATATGCAGGCACCCAGAACTAAAACAAGACCATTACTCTACAGTATTTGCTTGTTTCCTTTTAATTTTTCATTCTAATTAATCTCTTCAATAAAAGCTTTCAATTGGGATGCATTCCAAATGCACTCCATCAAATGCTGGCAAGTCTGTGATGTGCGATAACTCCCAACCTTTTAATTATGAGTGGCTTCAAGCGGTGACATTCCTGACAACTCCCAGCTGATGAAATGTCTGGAAACATTGCATGGTTATATTACAGGCTACTTCGCCAGCTGATACGTGTTCTCACAAAACACATACCTGGGGAGTGATATTACACTTCTCTTTTCCATCTTAATAATATCAATCTTCTGTTACAGTCACCTTTGTGCCACTGTTCTTTAAATGAAGACCTTGGCTTTGTTCTGCCTTCACTTTACTGTTGGTACCAATTAGTCTGATGTCTTTTTTCTTCTTAACTGAGGAAGATTTACCGATTTCCCCTCTAGTCCAATAGATCTACACTGTGATTTTCTCTCTGATGACAGATGATTATATCCACCAAGCCTTCCAGAGAATTGACCAGTGGGAGATTGTATGAGTGCAACTGTGTTTGTTGAGAGTTTAAAGAGGACCTATTGTGCTGTTACATTTTCAACTTTCTTTAGTGTGTAATGTTGCTGTTTGAGCATGAAAAAAGTCTGCAAAGTTACAAAGTACAAAGTCACTCCAAAGTACAAAGTTATTCTCTATATCAGCGCGCACTGTTTCTGAACTCCCTGAAATGCTTCGATTGTATAGTCTTGAGTTTTCTTTCAGGAACGAACACGTCACAATATTCCTCATTTAAATAATTCCCACTAAAGGCATATGTGGAATAAAGGGGGAGAGGCATGGTTGAGTTGCATTAGTAGTGTGTTGAAACTCACAGTTACGGTAAGGGGCGTGACCTAAAAGGCCCCCTTTCCAAGATGTAATATAAGTCTCTGGTGTCCCCAGAATGTGTCTGTTAAGTTTCAGCTCAAAATACCCTATAGATCATTTTAGCTTGTCAAATTTACCCCTATTTGGGTGTGAGCAAAAACATGCAGTTTTTGTGTGTCTCCCTTTAAATGCAAATGAGCTGCTGCTCCTGACCCCCTTTCCAAAAGAGAGCGGAGCTTTAACAGCTCACGCTTCGGTTGCTCAACAACAACAAAGCTGGAGAATCTCACGCAGCCAAAATGACGATTGTCAGTAACGGTGTTCAGCCTTACATTGTTCAAGCCGGAGTCGGACACTGATGGAGAGACTCAGGAAGAAGTTACAACTTTTAGAATGAAACTGGGCGTTTCTGAATGGTTAGTGGATACATTTATGTAGATACTGTGGAGTTGATTCAACTCTAGCATGTGGCGTCATGTTAATCTTTTGTGCAAATCTAGCAAACACTCTCCTACAACAACTCTTCCTCTTCTCTAAAGCAGCCCAACATGGCCTCACCCCCTTTGTTGTGTGTTCTCAGGGGCGGGGTTTATGTAAATTTTAGGGTTAGTGATGTCACCAACCCGGGAAGAAGCTTGTTGTAGTCCCTACCAGCCGTTTGTTGTAGTCCTTAAAAAGCGATATCTGTAAAAGAAAATATCTCCCTTTGTATTGAACTTTGAGCGTTAAACAGCAACATTACACACTAACTAAAGTTAAAAAAGTGAAATCACAATCAAGGACCCCTAAAATATATGGAAAATAAGGTGGTTTATATATATATATATATATATATATATGTATATATATATTTAAGCATACAAAACTTATTCTAGACCCCAAAAACAAAATTAAGACTTTGAAGTTTTGTGTTGACACAGGGCAAGTATACACATACAGGACTGGTATATGAAGTAGCGTGACACGAAGGTGCAAAAGAAGTGTAAATCCACTATTGTTTTTTTTGTACGGCAACAGAAACACTCTTCTTTTCTCACATTTCGGCACAATATAACAAGACCTGTAAGTGAAGAAGTCTTTGCATCAGTTCAAAACCCACATTATTTCCCATGGGAGGTCTAAGCACAGAGTGTTCATCCTCGAAGGCAGTCACAGATGCGGTTGTTATTCTCACTTTACCTACTACTAACCTCTAGAGTGGTTATGTGTAAGTCTGGTATTGCAAAAGCAATGATGGAAATAAAAGAAATGATGGGAAGCAATGAATGCAAAGCACTAGCCATTCTAAAGCACTTGAATATGAATATGTAACCCTGACATCCTGGCCACATTTGCCCATTGACCTCTGTCCATCATGGCCTCCTAATCATCCCCATATATTGATTGGCTTCATCACATCACATGTCTCCTCTCCACCAATAAGCTTGTGTGTGGTGGGCGTTCTGGCGCAATATGGCTGCCGTCGCGTCATCCAGGTGGATGCTGCACATTGGTGGTGGTTAAGGAGATTCCCCCTTCCATATGTAAAGTGCTTTGAGTGCCCAGAAAAGTGCTAAATAAATGTAAGGAATAATAATAATTATTATTATTAAACCATTTACATGTTTAAATCCTCTTAGAAAAGTATGTTGATTAAAATCTTGCATTGCATTATGCATTGTGAAGCTATGAAGTTGAAAAGTGTGCTTGATTGTACTGAATGTGCACTTCAGATTTAAAAAAAAAAAAAAAAAAACTGTATTTGCAGATAATATAATATTAATGAAATGAAAGGCCACTTAAAAAGAGTACTCTTTCATGACTGTTTCTTAAAGTACACTTAAAAAGTGCACTTTGTAATAATGTCAAATTAAATGTTTTACTTTAAGAAACATTTTAAGTCATTATGTTTTTTAATAATACTTTGTTATAAAGTATTTTTTAAAGAAGAACAGTTATTTTGATGTGTGGACTAACATACTAAAGGACATTTAAAATAATTAATTATCATTTTAACTGTAGTGTGTTATTTGATATTAGATTTAAAGTTAATGCTGTATATGTAATATGCACTAACATTCTATATTATACATGTGTAAATGTATTTAAATATATGACATTAATTTGAATTTGCACTTAACTATATTCTTTTAAAGTATATTATTTCCGTAATAGGTACTTGTTTTAAAAGTATGCTAAAGGGTACTTCACAACGGAACACTTATGAAGTATTCTATATATTTTTTTTTTTTTGGCTGACATTTTTCATTTTTCAAAATTTGTGTTACTTGTTATGACTATGATGTAGTACGAAGTAACGACCCAAGCAAATAGAAATGACCTTTTGAACCCTTGTGAAAAAGAAGTAGACTTTGGTATACTTATTACTTAAAAACTTATTAAAGAAACAATATATTTTTCAAAATAATATACTAAATGACAACTAAATGTAGTTTAAAATGATATTTAATGCAGTTACTTTTTAATGTAAACAGTTAATCAGTGCACTTTAATTTTTTTTTTTTAATATTTCAATTAAAATATAATAACTTGCTTTGCCTCTGTAACAACTTGCCTTGTGCGCTGATGTTAATAATGTCATTATAAAATAAAATAGCAGGAACAGTTTGAAATGGAACATTTTTTTTTTAGTGTCACCCTTCATTTCCATTTCTTTTGACTGTGGATTACTGTTAACAAACAACAATAGTCCTTATAAATAAATAAATAATAAATAAATTAACAGCTGTCTAGGCATCTCAGTAGGCAGCAGACAACTATTGTTTGGATAGCGCATTAAAATACAGAGACATTGTCAAGTAAAAGACATAACACCAAGTTTATGCATTGTATTTTCTTTAGTACTTACATATAAGGAGGGAAATACAACAGTTGTTTTTAGGGAGGATACAGGATGTTGTAACAGTGCTCTGTACATTAAGGGTGTGACAGCGCATGGCTGACAGTACCGTGCTTCAGCAGGTCATAGAGTACAGCTCAAATCTACACCACAACACAGCATGTGGTCAAGGCAAAGGCCTAGTAGCAGCTCCTCTTGAAAAAGAAAAATGAAAGCGCAGATATTGCAACTGCTGTTTCATATACATACATACATCAGTTGAAAGTAGAAAACAATATGAAACCAACCAAAAATGTCCTGATGGTAATGTTACACTTAGGAAAATCAGTTTAAAAAACGGAAAAGTGTATGAGCTGCTACCAGAGGCTTGCTAGTAGTCGTATCGAGTCTCATGTACCCCATCAGAAAACCTTAATAATACATTGGAAATTATGTTCATTTTGATCGTCAAGGTACAGTTGAAAAGTTTACATTCAGTTCTGAGCCTCCATATCAGTAAAGTGTAGGTCAAACTAAACCTTTGACCAACACTCCAGCTGTCAATCAAAACCTAATACCTTGACATTTTACATCATCAATTAACATTTCATCACACGTCAAGACTGAGGGTTTATTTTTTTTTGAGAAAAAGTGAAGGGGACAAACAAATCATAGGAGAAAGGTGAAGAGGTGTCAGTATTAAGTTCTCTGTGACTCTTATCTGGCGTGCAAAGGGCCCCTGATTAAATTAGGGGTGATTTTCTTTTAAATAAAAATAATATAATAAAATCTATAAAACAAAGAAAGCAACTAAAGGTGTTCCCTCCTGGTTACAGGAAAATGACTAATAAGACTATTAAAAACAAAGTCAAGGGTAAATCCTGCATGTTACAGATAAGCACAGTGGGAAATAAGCATTCAATACAGTGTGTGAATTTAGACATCCTGAAGAAACTGGGGGGAACTGTAACCCTGAAACTAACCTGTAACAGGTCAGCAGCAATACAGATACAAGTTCTTTGTGCCCCGTCACAAAAAAGCTTCCAGACCCGTTACCAGCTTAACCCTTTCTAAACTAGTAAATGTTTACATTTTTGGGCTTGATCTACTGTGCTACCGCATTTTGTGACGTTTTCTTTAACAACTCTAGCGAGCTTCAAAGTTAAAAACAAAACAAAAAACTTAAATCTCAAAACTAGTTTGAGATATTTCTTGGTATAATAATGAAAGTAACCGTGGTGCTATAATGATATCTGGGGCAAATTTACTTAACCACAATAATCAACCCCTCCAGTGTGTTTGCATAGCATTTTATCCTTAACAGAGATCTTAACTCTATTACCACCTGGATGGGAATTCACGGTGAGATCAGTAAAGAGACAGAAAAAGAGAAAAGAGAGCCTCACTGAAATTCAAGTATCCGGCTGCCGAATCCCTATATGGCATCTGCCTCCCCTATTTCTCAGGCTAACCGAGTAATTGAGAGTTAAGCGTCAGCAGTCGTTATGTACTGAACATGGTATGTACACAGGAGGGAGAGTCTGGCACATGCATGTAATGCATGGTAACATGATATGTCCTCTATTATCATTTATGTATGATTAGATAATTCTCACAATACAAACATATACAAAGTAAAAAACAAAAACAAAATTGTGCCTCCAAGTCTCCATTCATGCAGAGGAATGTTGGAGAAGATATCTAACTCCACAATGTACAAGCTCCCGCCTTCCTCATGCCGACACATTTAATACAGACATCTGTAGAGTTGCCCCCTGCTTTGGCCCTTACTAATGTGAACAAATGTGGTGTCAGCACAGAGAGAGGTTGTGACTATTGAGATCCATTTAATAAGGCATTTGACTTAACCAAGACAGTGAGAGAAGCAGAGGTGGCATCCAGATTGAGAATGAGTATGAAATACCAAAGACAGACGAAGAACTAATTCAACAACCAAGGCATGTGTTGAAACGAGATAACGCTGAAAAGAGGGGCAGGGGGATAAAACCTTTTGACTTTTCCAACACTGACAGAAAAGAATCCTTGGCACGTTCTCACGTGACAGTTTCTGTGGCTAAGTGTCAGGTTTATCAACAATGGCATGAAAATGATCCATCTCAAACACAAATCTGGGACAAAAGTAGAATCTGCACTTCAAAGGCCTCTTTGTTGGAGAAGAATCTGTTGAATTAAAAAAAAGAGAAGAAGAAGAAGAATGGACACAGTGCCAAGACTCCAGGCATTCCTCTGAGAAAGATCCTATCCACAACAGGGTGATCCACACATGATTGAGTACTTCAGGATTCCACTTTGATATTAGTGTTTACAACTAAAAAACTCTAGGTTTCCCTTAAAGATTGTACACTCACCCTTCTACTGAGCAGCAATCACACACACCGCTAAAGCCATTTTTACTAGAATCCCTTAGACTCGTCTTTGGCTTCCCTGGCAGCGTCATGAATATTTTTTTTAGTTTGTACAAGTTTCAATGTATAAGGGAAACAGCACTGTGCAGAAAACCCCAACAAAACTGGACACTAGGCCTTGGTTGTTTTTTCGTGAAAGGTACCTCCTCTAGAGTGAAAATTAAGAGAGAAAAATAGAAAGGAACGTCTTAAGAAAGCATATCGCCCGATCAGGCTATTTCCTTTATCCTGCGCATGTAGTCGTGCAGTTCCTCTGGGTCCTGAAAGCCCATGTCTTGACATACCCACTGAATGTCCTCTTCATTAGCAATGGGGATGGAGTTGTAGGGTAAATCCTCTGTGGGAAGGGTAAAGGTGGTGAACTTGACACGTTTGCGCTTAGAGGTCGGCGAGCTGGCCTCTTCTCCGTGGTCTTTGGTGGAACCACCGGAGCTGCCATCTCCTCGGCCATGGACTTGGCTTTGTACGCTGGTCTGGGAGCTGCCACTGCTGTGGTGGTCCCCGTGACAACAAGTCTGTACCCCCTCCAAGGTGTTGCTGGGGCTCTCCACCGTCTGAGGTGAGAGGTCGCTCTGGGTGCGCAGGGGTTCCCCATTACCCAAGAAGACCCAGTGGTGGGAATGGTCCATGTTGGCTTGGCCTTCAGGAGGGATGCGCTTATGGCGATACTTCAACACGAACACAATGCAGTTTATAAGAAAGACTAGTATGGCGAGACAAAACACGCCGAGAAGAGCATACATGCCAATCTCTAGGTCAGTCATGCTACGGGGATTGTGCACGAACTCGTCATCCTCGTCATCCTCTTCAGTTGGTTCCTCCGGATTGCTTATTGTAGGGAAGTTGGTGTAATCAATGGGCACGCTTGCGGGTTGCTCATTAGATGGCTCATACCCTGCTCCACCTACGTTGGGATCGATAGCGGGCTTTCTCGTGTTGGCAGCCATTCTAATGTCTATTTCAGTCTCTGTATCCACTTCCTCCTCAGAGTCTTCATCTGGTCCAAAGCGAACTTTGACGAACACAGGAGATGAAGCAATGATACTCTTGCGTTTAGTCTTCTGGCAGGTTTCGCAGATGGTCATTTCCACGTGCACTACCTCACCTGTGCCTTCACCCTCTGCAACGATGACTGGCCACCGCTGCTGGGGTTGTTGAGCCACCGAAACCACCTTATCATCTGCTGTGGAGGCATTGAGGTTGTAGTCTTTAGGGTCGTACATACTCAGGGGGGCGGCAGTATTGTCGCTGTAGTAAACCCAGATGGACAAACTAGCCTCCTACAAACACAAAGCGAAAAGAAATTGTGAGAATGAAGTCAACCTGTAAACAAAGGTTAACCTTCGAATCTGACTTTGAATTCTTACTTTGATGTCTGTGATGGACACTAAAGAGGGCTCAAGTGTCACGTTGCATTGGTATTACATATAGAACACATCATTCTGTACATGCACACTCAAGTTCATAATCAACTTCTGATGAGATTTAAGGTAAGTTTTAACTTTACACTCTTTTTAATGCAGAACTACATGAATAGGACTCACTGGTGTGAAAGAATTTTGCATAGACCCTGAATTCGTAGCTGGGCACCATTGATGGTTGTATGTACAGTACCTTTGTACAGGTTTATTTTAATTTATGACATTATACGTCGTCCGCTTGCTGTGTCAAGTGTGTGAATCCCTTAAGGGGCTATTTTACCCAAAAATTAAAATTCTGTCATTAGTTACTTACCCTTATGTTGTCCCAAACCCATAAGACTTTCATTCATCTTCGGAACACAAATGAAAATCTTTTTGATGTAATCCGAGAGCTTTCTGTCCCTCCATTGACAGCTACGCAACTACCACTTTCAAGCCCCAGAAAGGTAGTAAAACCATCACAAAAGCATCCATGTGACTCCAGTAGTTTAACCTCAATTTATGACGTGACGCGAATGCTTTGTTTGCTCTTTACCACTTTATTTACAAAATATTAATCTCAAACGTGCGTTTACTAGAGCACCATGACACATACTTGTAATGTCGATGCGAGAGCAGACACTCAAGTCACTTCATAAAATTGAGGTTAAACCACTGGAGTCACATGGATTACTTTTATGATGTCTTTACTACCTTTCTGGGGCTTGAAAGTGATAGTTGCATAGCTGTCAATGGAGGGACAGAAAGCTCTAAGATTTCATTAAAAAAATCTTTATTTGTGTTCCGAAGATGAAGAAAAGTCTTTGGAAGGTTTGGAATGACATGAGGGTGAGTAATTAATGACAGAATTCTCATTTTTGGGTGAACTATACCTTTAAGGCAATGGCACAGCTAGCATTAACACAGCACAAAAAACATTGTAACTTTTAACACTTTTCTCTTAATACAAAGAGATTATTCATATTAGCAGTGTTTTAACCTTCATCTCTTGATTTTCAAAAATTCTTTTAAATGTTAATTATCTTGAGTTTACTGGTCCATACAAGATAACTGTCTTGAGTAAACGAAATACAGCTAACATCAGAGGTGCTTGCATGCTTTGACCGTCAGAAACACAAGCTGAGGGGAAGCGGCACTAGCGCGACACTTGTGTTCTTGTCACCTCATAACAAGCCAGAGCTTGACAGTTGTTTTCCTGCTCTTGCTCTCTGCTAAAGGAACAGCACAACACCTTACACCTGTTGGCAGACAGACAAAATGAAACCACTCTGGCAGAGTGCTTTTAGTCAGAAATGAAGTGTTGCTTTGCTTTTATATTCAGGAAGAGAAGTATTTATCTGCCTCCAGTCAGCAACGGCCTGTTGTGAGGCTGTAAAAAAAACTTTTGTCGCATCACTAACTTCAAGGTTGTTCTGACATTCGGGCTCAGGCTCCGTCAACACTGCTTGTCAAGATGAAGAGAGTCTTTGATATGCATGATCTGAATAATACATTGAAGACGACATGTTGTCCTCGTGGACCTTTCGAGATCACTCTAGCCACTAAATAAAATGACATCAATCACACATGGCCCTTGATTCTTCTACAAGCTTCAATCTTATAGATATGACACTGTAACTTTTACATAAATATGTCATTAAATTTCTAACCGCTAAAAGTTTTTGAGCTCTCTCTTGAAGGTAATTTTGAATTCACTGTTAGTAATGAACTATAAAAGTAAAGAGTTCTTGCATCCAAGACACTTGGAACTTTAAAACGGAATAATCGCTTACACCAGCATACAGCAAAATCAATTATTTAAGGCTGCCAGTAAGACAAAGGAAAGGGGCATCTAAAGTTAAAAGAAAGAGCAAGGAAATCAGTAACACTGATATAAAGTGGGACCCTTACATTAGTTAATGCAATCATGAACTAACAATTAACAATACTTTAACAACATTTATTTAGGTTAATGTTATTTATTTATTATTATTATTTTTTTTACAGACAATAATACATTATGACATTTCAAGTTTGTATAAATTAACATTAATTTTTGTCAACAAACATGAATTAACAGTGAATAATAGTATAATTAATGAACTCCATGACAAAATAATTTTTTACATAATTTTAAAATCTAGGTTAATATTATAAATTCACTTTTGTTCACTGTTAATTCATGTTTGTTCAATAAATTAATGATAACTTATACTAAACTTAATTTATACTCAAACTTGTATATACAGAAATTATAATTAACTTTTAATAAATTATTAAATTATATTAATACATTTAAACAAAGATGATGTACAGAATTGTTGTACAATGTTCATGATACCCAATGCATTAACTAATACCAACAAATTGAACCTTATTGTAAAGTATTACCAGGAAATCAAACGCAACTGAACAAAAAAAAAAAAAAAAAAAAAAAACCTGCACTGTAAAAAAAATATTTTCATAAATGTTTTATTTTGTTAAATAAACTTAATTAATGTGATAACATAATATTTTGAGTTTCTGTTTATTAAACCAATCACTTTCATTGTATTAACGCAAATTTTTAATTTCAATGAACTCAAAATTTTAATGCAACCACGTAACTTACTTTTTTAAGTTAAACTAACAATTCTTTTTACAGTGTGAATGCAGAAATGGTTGCAAACGGCTGTTATTTTGTGACTGCAGAGATGAAGTAAGTAAGTGTACTGAAGGATTGAAATTATGGACTAGTAGTGAAGGAGGAGGAGGGTCATCAGTGATGTTTATTGCACAGTCTCCACAAGCACTTAGGCTGATACATTACGCTAATTAAAACCAAAGGTGGTAAAGCAGAGAGGGGAGAACTGCTGGATTTTAATGCATGAACTAAAAGCAGCCACCCTCGTTTGATGTTGGATGTTGGTCACAGGCTAAGTACAGAGCAGGAAAAAAAGGCCCCAAGCTCTTGCGGCAGGGCTCCGTGACCTGCCCAAGATATTGTATAAATTAGCACAGCAGCATATGAGGTCCTCGCATGAAAATACGTGCGAATGTGCTCCAATTAATGCTTTGAGAAAGATTATACAGCAAATGCACAGAGCTCCCCTGATGACACTCGAGAGCGGCAGAGAACAGAGGTAGCGTTGGCTTCTTATTAAGCAAGATGCTTGCTCATTTGGTGTGCTGATATTAAAGGAGATTTGAATATGTCTGAATGCCAAACAAGCCTTTATTAAAGTAGTGAGGGCCGGCTGGATGACTGTGTTGAGGCTAATTTGCCAATGGTGTATAACCTTCATGGAGACTCGATTCATCAATATGAGGCTACGTTCAGCCAGTGTTAACTCTTGAGGTGCCGAACAATACTGAGTAACAAGGAGAATTTTCACATAAATGTCACTTGCATAATTAGTTGCAGGGGGGCAAAAGGTTAGAGCTTTTCCATGCAGAGGGGTATGATGACGAATGATACTGTCATATTTAGACACTTACACAAAAGATACAAGTTTGTGTTTTGTATATAAATTAATTCATATTCTTCAATGTGTTTCTTGACCCAAAACAAGTGTGATCATTTTAGTTAGGCATTCATTGTGAACTTTTGTACATTGTACCTTCATTCAGGGTTTATGAAGGTACAATGGTTTATACGTTGACTAGCTGAAAATTAGGGCCAGAATGAGTTGGTATACCATTTTGGACAAATTTATTAGAGCTGATAGATATTCTTGGAACAGTTTTATCTTAGTATGATTGATATACTATTTTATTTTTTGTTAGATTTTGAATTTGATTTTGTGTTTATATTTTGTTTTCACACACATTAGTTTTTTTTCCCTAAATGTCTATATAGTATTCATTATTTTTTATTTATTTTATTTATTTATTTATTTTTATTTATTTTAGAAAATGAGAAATATTGCATTGGCAACTAGCTTAACCCTTATTTTGTGTTCGGGTCATTTTGACCCGGAGAGGATCCTGAAAATGTTATTTATCGCATTGGACTAAAACTTACTGGCTCACACAGGGTGTAACTACTTTCCCAAATTTATGGGACAATTTTTTGGGGGGATTTTTTCCCACTTTGTTACACTTGTGGTGTTCCCGGTCAAAAATGACTTGCTTACAAAAAATAGCATATAAATCTCTTGTTATGCTACAGTATATTATCATCAATTATTATCAAAACCTGTCCTAATTAAAACATATATATATATATATATATATACAATATTTGGTAATAATATAAAATAACAAGAGATTTATAAGCATTTTTATTTTTTGTAGGCCTGTCCTTTTTGACCAGGAACACCACAAGTGTGACTTTGTTCCATTTTGTAAAAAATAAAAGCATTTCAAACATACTTCCTGGTTAAACAATAAAGCACACTAGTGTGATAAACAGTGTACATTTCTTTCCCATATTTTTGCTGAATATTGACTAAATTTCACTTTTTTCACTCAAAATAATCTCAGATAAATTAGGCCTATGATCAGTTCCAAAAAGAAATACAAAACCAGTCCTAATTGAAAGAAAAGAAGTTGACAAAAAGATCAAATCTAATATTTGGTGATAATATACCATAATGAGCGATTTACAATTTTCTTTTTTTTTTTTAAAGACCGGTCATTTTTGACCGGGAACACCAAGGTGTAACAGGGCTTTCAACACAGCGTAAGGGTTAAATAGAATAAGCTTAAGGTTTGTAAATTTTATTCAATTTCAGTTAACGTTTATGTTATTTCAAGTAAAAAATGTTTTAGTTATTGTTGTTTTTAGCTAATGATACCTTGCCTTGTACCAGCAACAAATCGAATATACTGTACATTCTAAAAATCTGACAACAAAATATGACAGTATTTTGTTAAATTTTTAAAAAAAGAAAGCCAGATGAAATGTCATTTATTCTAGAAGGTGTGAAAAACAATGACGGAATCAACTATACCTGCTTAAGAGTGGAGAGAGTCTGCAGGCCAGTTGCCTTGGCAACCATGGTATGGCTGTTGCCAGGGCTTGGTTGAAGATTAAGTGCCAGTCCCGAGATGGCATGAACACGAAGCTCCACTATGGACACTTTCTCGTCTACCACAGAGAACTGCGTTTCACCCAGTACCGCCTCCACTGCCAGTGGTGATTCAACCTGAAATCAACAAAACAAGATGCGCTTTTACACTACGAAAGACAATGGAGGTGTAAAGACTCCTATGGGGAGGAGTGAAATTACAATGCTTGTCAAACACAAACATTTAGTGAGTAATCTCACATATTCAAGATACAGCCCACTGAGTAAAGGAAGCATGGGAAAAATGCATCTTTTCTCCAGAGGACGGCCATCGCTTGGCCTCCACATAAATCCTCCATCTGACACTTCAAACCAATTATGTCACCATTTCTTCACCTCCTACCAGCGTTAAAGGTCACCAGGGACTTACCAAGTGAAAAGTCAAGTGGGGCGGCATGACTAGGAGGGTCAGAGAATCTAATTTTTTTTCTGTGTGTCTTTGCTGAACCATGAGACCCTGGAAATCCCAAGAGCCACACAGCGCCAAGTTAGATAAAACAAGCCTCAATATAGGGATAGTTTTTCTCTTTACATAATTCAGAAAGATTAACTTGAACTCGCATTTTGCAAGACAAGAACAAGGCAGCCTACGTGGAGCGTTTTTGCCTCAAGAAAGACATGAAAAGAGGGAGAAGTACATAGAGATTGGATGAATTTAAAAAAAAAAACTGAATCCTTGCCAGTAGACAACACTTCAGTCTCTCCATGAAAAACAGAAGTTTAAAGAATTATGACTAGTAAAGAACACTAAACCATGTTGACAGAAATTGAAGTTGTTTTTGCTTTCCTTTTACACCATCTGCAAATGTCAAAATGACATTTGAGAACTGAACTCATTATCTTATCTTTTCAATTACAGCTATACCAAACAAAGAACAATAATATTGCCTCCATGTAATTGTCTTAATGAGTCAGAGCTGGTTACACTTAACCACACAGGAGGGAGCAAAGCGAATTTTGCTCTTGATAATTTAGCCCAATAAAGTCCATAATGACTGTTAATGGTGTTCAAAAATCTCCAACCTCTACAGCAAACATTTTCATCCAACCTGCTATTACTTCCCTCTTCAAAATTATCCATCTCCAGCTAAAAGCCCTCAATGCTGATGTAGGTTTATGAACTAGCCATGCTGCTGATTATACTTCGTCTGTGAAGTGGCAATGCTCAACCATCTTTTGGCATTGAAAAACCATCCAGCCATTTTTAGCCTCATCTCTCGCTGAAGAACACAACGCTGTCTTGACATGCACTGGGCACCAGGGACCCGAACCCAGGCTTTTCCTGATCCAGCCTAGACTTGCAACCCATATGTCCCAGATGCACATTGTTTGTGTCCCGATGCACTAATGTTTTGGAGCAGGCTGTTACAGTTCATTGACCATCCAGTCCTATACAATCGCAGTTGGCAGTTGAATGTATAATTGAACTAAACTGCTTTGTTTCTGCATTTTTTATTTCCAAGTTCAAGGCAAGCTTCAAAGATACAGCTCATTTGAAGGATAGAAAAGGAATGACAGATAGAAAAAAGGGAACTAAAAACAATTTTTTGCCAAAATGGCTAGTTTGTTTGGTATCCAGGCTGTAGCAATTAGTTTTATTATACTTGCTGATATACCTGCTTTTGATGTTTGCATTACAACCAGAGCTTTGCATGCTTGAATAGAGTGTGTTCAAAGGCTAAAAAGGGACTGCCTATTCCCCCAAAACCTAATTACTGTACTTGGTAGACCTGGCAAGCCAATTAAGTCATAAGGAAAACATAGAATCAGGCTTGGAGAGTTAGTATGGTACACTTAATGCTTCTGTAGATGGATTCACAGGACCATAACAGCTCCGTCGGTGCTAAGAACTGGTCAACAATACCTTCTGCTGTTCATAAGATTCTCAAAACAATGTGTCATGAGAGATGTTCAAAGCTTAACGGCGGTGCGTCTTTGTGTTCAGGCCATGGTGAAGGGTGGAGGATGAGCGCTGTGGCAGAGAAAGATCAAAGACCCACCAAATAAGCTAAACAACCCTGGTGTGGTCGACTAATAAACAACATTATTCGTACCTTTCCCTTTGTTTCTTTTTCTTTCTTTTTTGGAAGGGTGAAATGATACTCTGTGCTCAGACTCGTTTATTTTCAGCTTGCATTCAGAAAAAACATTCGAAATCTGCATGGGCCATTAATTATTAATGACCTTTGCAGTTTTCCCTAGTTTAATTAGCAAACTTTTTCTTTTATGCTCAAATTTGTTTATGGGCAAAAAACAGACACTTTTTGAAGCCAAACAACAGACAACACTGTGGAGAGGTGTGATGAAGCTGTCATGAACAATGAAAACTCTCTCTGTTTGGACACAATGAACTGATTGTGTGCTGATTCAATGGAGAGAAAACTTCACTTTCAAGAATGATTCCCCCAATTTAACACTATTGAAGTTTTATAATGCATAGATAATTCTCTTCCCAAACATCCCAGTTTCTGAATAGCCTACTGGGACTAAATATGCATATGAATAGCTTTCTAAAGGGACATTAAAAGATAAAGACAACAGCAGAGCTAAACTAAATGTGCAAATTTTTAATGCTGATTTTTGATCTTTATTGATTTTATCTACAGACCTTTTGTGCCGGAGAAACAAGCGTGCAACAATCTTTAGAATTTTGTCTTTGAACTTCTATTTTTGCGGTAGCTCTGTATATTTCTATGGCAGCGTTGTCAAAGAGTAATTAGCTAGTGAAGTGGATTTACTTATTGTAGAGTTAGAGTTATTGTTTGAAGCGGATGTCATAACAAATGTCAGTAGACCGGGAAGATTTTAAAACGAGTGGTTCATTCATAAATCCCTAAGATCTTTCCTTCATGCTGTGGAAATACAAACTGGAACACAGAACACAATGAGTGCAGCACTGAAAAGGGGCGGGGCTACATAAGGTCTATAAACTACATTCATATTCTTAGCAATCTGTCTGTTTAAAAACAGTTTGCTAATAATTAGGTTGACTTTAGACTATGAGCAACTGTTGTAACATAAGAAAAGATAAAGAATGAGATGAAAGTTTTCAATCCCGTTAACATCATGGCCATTCAAACAAAACAAAACAAAACAAAACAAAACAAAACAAAACAAAACAAAACAAAACAAAACAAAACAAAACAAAACAAAACAAAACAAAACAAAACAAAACAAAACAAAACAAAACAAAAATCAAAGGCCACCCTGCCAGTGTCAAAAACATAACATCAGGGAAAAGGTGAAAGCAAAGTATATACTGTGGACTATGAGCAATTGTTGTAACAAAAGAAAGGAGAAAGGGTGAGATGAGAGCAAGTCTTCAATCCCATTAACAATATGACCAATCAAAACAAAACAAAACAAAACAAAATCAAAGCAAAGTAAAGATAAAATAAAATCGGCTACCCTGCCAGTGTCTAAAACATAACATCAGGGAAAAAGTGAAAGTAAAGTTTGTACTTGGATATATGAGACAGTAAAAGGGATTAAACAATTGTCCCTTAGACACTTTGCATCATGTCTTGACAGATATAAAAACTATGAGTAAGGACCAGTGTCCAATAATGCTGGATGAAGAGAATGTAAAATAGCAAAATGAAATTGCTGCATTGTAATATGGTATTGAGAGCTCCATTTACCTCTCCCCCCATTATTCCATCAATCCTATATTTATAAGGCCCATTCTTATTTGTATTCTACCTTCAGAGTGGATGATCCAAGCTCATTGGCCACTAGCACCGTCCTGTCTACCAGCTCAGCCACCCTGGCATCCACCACCTTCAGAGAGTCTTGCACCAGCTCAGTCACATCCACTTGCCAGTCAGGACCCAGCATAGTGATCATCTGGTTTGTGCCTTCAGTAGAAGTTGTGTGGAACTGGGTCAGAACCTTAACCTGGGCCCTCTGGTACTGAAGCGTACATCCTCGGCTCACTTTACGGTCATCTTCATCATCGTCATCGCTGTCTCTGGCCGTTCTGAGGAGATGAGTAAGAGGTCATTGTGAGTTAGATAAGAAATTCACACCAGAATTTATGTTCCATTCATGTGCATTCAGGTGTGACTTTTTGTCTCTCACTGTTTATTAAGTTTGCATTCAAGTTTAGTGAAACCACATCATCTCACAGAAGGATGCTCAACTGTCGTTATGAAGTGAGTTTGGAGTAAAAACATTATCAAATGTTGCCTTTTGTTGGACAAGATGTTAATAAATGCTTCTCATGTCTGGAACAATGTTTGACGCGTGTTGCTTTTTCAAATGTACATTATAAGTGATTTAAACTCGCAGTGCTTTCAGATGGATTAGCATTTGGAGCCATGCTTCATTGACAAGCTGCGAATAAAAAAAATAATCGCAGCATTTGCGATTTCATAATCGCACTAAGAATCATGTTTAAATGATAATTGCATTTAAGTTCAATGTTATTTTTTGTATCGTGCAATAAATCGTGCAGCCCTACTTGTGCCATTACCTAATATATTTGCACTTCTTAAAGGGATAGTTACAAAAATGAAAACGTCACCCTCATGTCATTCCTAAATTTTGTTCATCTTCGGAAAACAAATTAAAACTTTTTTAATGAAATTTGAGAGCTTTCTGTCCCTTCATTGACAGCTAAGCAACTGACACTTTGATGCTTCAAAAAGTTTGTAAAGAGATCTACGAACTAATCCATATGAATTGAGCGGTTTAGACAAAATTTTCTGAAGAGACAATCACTTTATATGATGAACAGATTGAATTTAGGCTTTTATTCACATATAAATATTCATCAACTCACACATTGATGCGCACGAGAACCAATGAGGTTCATTCTCGTGTGTTATGCAGCACATTTGAGCTTCCATAATAAATTTGTTCTTGTGCATCAAGCAGATTCCGTTAGGCTTCTGTTTATATTCACTGATCAATGTTTATATGTGGATAAAAGCCTAAATTAAATCTGTTCATCATATAAAGCAATCAAAATTTGGACTAAACCGCTCAATTCATATGGATTATTTTTATGATCTCTTTATGAACTTTTTGAAGCATCAAAGTGGTAGTTGCATAGCTGTTAATGAAGGGACAGAAAACTCAAATTTCATCAAAAAGATCTTCATTTGTGTTCCGAAGTTGAACAAAAGTCTTACGGGTTTGGAAGGGTGTGAGGGTGAGTAATTAATGACAATTTTTGGGTGAACTATCCCTTTAAGTGTTTTGGGTGTTAAAATAGCTAACAGAAAACGTGTGGGTATAAACAACGCTTTTTTGTAAATTCCCTCCAAAGTGTTTGTTAGAACTGCATGCCAGTATCAAAAAGTGCATCATCTGGAAACCTGTTTCAAAGAGTTTTCGCATCAGTGACTCTTGCGTGCCTCACACATACCATCACATTCAATCTATCTAATCTGCTCCCTCAGCAGCGTGTCACCATGTGAAGTAAGCGAAAGGAAGCAGGGCAAGGGCTGGGTGGATCCTGAGAGCTGAATGCCACTTCACCAATTCTACACACATAACTAATTAATCAGATAACTGGAGATGTAGAGACAGCTGTCTGCCTGTGACTGACAAAGCATGCCCATCGATAAGCCTAAATTGAACTCAATGTAAAGCATTGCGTTATCATGTGAAAGACACACTGATACTTTTCAGAAACAAAGAGAGATTGACAGGCACGCAGAAGCAGAAGACTCATAATAGTGGAAAGCAGTTGTTGATCAGCACTCTTCTGAGTTAAACACACGCTCCTGTTTCCATGGAGGTGAAAAACAAGAAGCTATTGCATCAGTTGAAGAACTCTGCAGACACAAGCTCTCAGTGTTCTTGAGGACAGTTGTTCTCCTCATACAGGTTAATGTGAGTTTCAGACCAGAAGAACACACCTCAACAGAGGAGCCTTGTTTGAACTCGTTAAGAGAACTGGAGATTTCATGCACAGGGACTTGCTCATCCAATAAAAATTAGTGTCAAGTTTTGCAGACATATCATTGTTTCACCGGTTTAGTGAGCTACATCAATCAATCGGTGTGGAAGGCCAATGTGAGAAACCTGCCCACTGACACGTCTTAACATTGGGCAATGTAGTGGAATGAAATGGACAGGGCAGTGGAGGGAGGAACTGAAAGAAAAAATAAGGCATTGTTCAAACTGGCAGTGGATTATTTGGCGCATCCAAATCCGGTTAATTGTTTAATAAAAATAAAAATCTGAGTTTCAGGTTAGATCAGATTTAAAAAATAATTATGATAATAAATATAGCTGCGAGCAGCAATTATCGGGGTTCAAGCGATTTAAGGCCTTTAGTTTAAGCACATGCATTGTTTAATTTAGCAAGCCTCTAGCCACCTCAATCATAGATATAAAAGGCCATTTACAGCCAACACAGGCAGTTTACCATAGGAAATATGGTTTTAAAGCTAACAATTATAGCACCACCTATTGTCCAATCTCTTTAAAAATTGACATGCTTCTTTAAAATCATATACTGCATGTGCTCACCTATTTTTGTGAAGTTTTGAGTTTTCGTTTACAATTTATAGGCTTTTGAGTATATTTTGCCACGCCCATTTTCTAAACGACCCTGTTATAGCTACACAAAAAGTAAAGTTCAGCATCTTTTTGATAATTATTTATCTAGAGAGTCCAGAAAATTATACCGCACTGGTTTGGTTCCGATCGAGCAAAAAACTAGGACTAGTTTGCAAAAGTAGTTTTTTTTTTTAACATAATCGTGAATATTTAATGAACGATTTGATTGACAGCAGTGGTTCTTGAGGCAAAGTTGTTCAGCATGAGGGGAACTATCAAATGATGTGAAACAACACGTGATTACAGAGGTGTAAAACTTGTTAGTGCCACCTAGTGGCAGATTTCTTTCAAAATTCTCACAGACCTCTAGGACCATGAGTCGAACATGCCCACCGAGTTTCGTTCTGATCAGCCACCCTTAACCTTGTCTGATAGCTGCTCAAACTTCATTGGATTATGGCGGCCATGTTTTTTGAGATACGCTAATGTCCTCATAGATAGACAATCATGACAACTTGCACACAGACACTGCATGCCAATATTCAAGTCAATCGGACTAATGGTGAAGTAGTTATAGCTGTTTTAAAGTATTTTTTTGCTATTATAGCACCATGAAGTGGCCATTCACCACGTCCTTTTTCATGTGACCACAGAATGAGCTCTTACATAGTTGTGCTGAGTTTGGTGAAAATATTTCATTCTGTTCAGGAGTTATAGCCATTTTAGTAAAAGTGGCTCCACTCACTTTGAACTTTTTGGTAGCCTTTGAGGACCGTAAATCGAAATTTTAACTTTTTTTTTTTTTTTTTTTTTTTGATTCACTTGAGCCTATGCCTAACGGTTCAGGAGTTATGAACCATTTCGTATTTTTGACCACTGTAGCGCCCCCGTCAGGCCGATTGGGCGCTATACACTTGAACCCCTAATAAATGTATTTTGGGATGTAACATGTATATAATGGCACACACAAAACACAGTAGTGTTACCACTGTGCCTGAATTCACTAATTTATGCTTGCATGTGAAATTCACTATGGATTAAATGGTGAATAAGTAAACGAATGTGTGGATTTTTGCACAGAATATGCATGAATGTGTAAGCAGTACAGAAATGCCTTTGATGCTTGTGTTGCCTCATGCAGTTTCCCATCTTTTTATCCTTTTATTAAAAAAAAAATCCTTTTATTCAAAAAGAATATATTGAATTGATCAATTTAATATTATATATATATATATATATATATATATATATATATATATATACATATATATATATGGTAAAACTTTATTTTAGGGTCTTTTAACTAGTTGATTATTAGCATGCATATTAATAGAATATTGGCAATTTATTACTACTTAAGCACATATTAATGCCTTATTCTGCATGACCTTATTCTACATTCTTCATCCTATCCAAAACCTAAACTTAACAACTAACTTACTAAATATTAATAAGCAGTAAATTAGGAGTTTATTGAGGGAAAAGTCGTAGGTAATAGTTTATATGTGTTCCCTATACTAAAGTGTTACCATATATATATATATATATATATATATATATATATATATATATATATATATATATATATATATATATATAAATACTAAAATACTAATGTGCCCAGGACTTTTGTACAGTACTGTATATAACATCAAATCAACAGCAAATTTTGTGCAGCAATACATAACTGAAGTTGGACTTGTCAGCTTGAATTTTATTAGGGTCTCTTATTTTTTAAATTTTTTTTGTATTTAAAAACTTTTTTTTTTTTTTTTAAATTAGTCTATTTTAAAAAGAACAGAAAATCATGAGATTAATCAGGATTAGCTGGTGCCTTGGTTGGGTCTTATGCACCGCAGCTCTGCACTGTGACAAGATGTCAAGATGAATATGAGCAGAGACACAATGTTCAGTTTTGTCATCTTCTCTTTCCTTCCATGGTGACAGCTACTCTCCTATGTCTTTTGGTGCCATGCTGACTTTTAAGTCATTACTATAGTAACCGGATAAATTCAATAGATCTGATTTCTTCACTTGCAAAATGACAGTGCAGACACTAGGATAGAGATCGCATCTGAAAAACAAATCAAATTTCAAGCTGATCACACAGAGATTGTATGTGTGAACAAAGCCTTAGAGATCTTTGGTCCTGGGTGGAAGCAAAATCAAAAGCACTCAAATTGAGGTCAAATGCAAATGTAATGACATGCTTGTATTGTGTGTGAATTGTCTGTATGAAACAGGGGAAAATACTGCACTGAGAGACTTTGCTTACAACGGTTTGATAATAGTGAACCATAATACACTATCTAGATTTAATTTAGTGAGCTAAATGCATGCTAGCAGCTATATATGATATTTTTAAATGCTCCAATGTTGATTAAGCTACCAAAGCTAAATCTCTATAGCTGAATTTCTAATGGATGACTTATTTCTACCGTTGTATGGTACATGCATCATACAGCCAGCCCTACATGAAGGCTAGATGTAGATTGACGATTTGCACCCAAATTGGATTAGCATAACCGAATCAGATCATATTTCCATTTTAATGGCCCATTTGAATGAATTTAATTAGAGATTTGCATCAAAAAAGAAAGACCTCTGTAAAGGGAAGCAATAATGATACTAGTGAGTTACCAGAATATTTTCCATCATGATTAATTCTGGAGAGGTTCCTCATGAAAAATGCCCGTGCTGATATTCAGCCGTGCACTGTACGCCAACACCACTGCTTCAATTTGTCAAAATCACAGTAAATGGGCTGTATGAAGAATGACATTCGGGTCTCATGCGACATCAGCTCTAAAGTCGCATTGTAACTAAAACAGCCCTTAGTGACCTAGCTTTAAGGCTTTTAACAAGTCCACTAATTAAACTATAACACTGTTTTATCGCTCTCACAATGCCTATAAGTATTAAGTATTAATAAACAAGCATAAAAATAAAAGAAAACATGCATTTAAAGTGCTACTGGGGAAATTAATATACATAAACAGCATTCAGAGTGAAAGTATATTTGAACAACAGATCGCCGGTGTGTCTTACCTGCGGTCGGGTAAGATTGGCACCCTCCAGCCCTTGATGAAGCTCAGTCTGTTGTCTGAGAGCTCCACTTTAAGGGGCAGTTTGGGCACCCAGACCGTGAGCTCAAGAGGGGCACTCAGGTGCTCATGGCTGAAAATCACCCGAGCGTTCATGGAGCCACGCGTCTCTTTTCCATTCACAAACACATAGTCACAGTTCATGGACACCTGTTGAGGAGAGCAAAGAGAGATTTGATTGCTTTCACTGCATTCTCAAGAGAGGCTGCACAAAACAAAAGCTTTTCATGGGCAACTACAAATGGATGTCGGTTTGAAATAGGGCTGTGAATTTATACACTTATTTGAATAAATAAAAAATAATTACATATCAATATTTGCTAACAAATCCCCCAAAATGATGCAGACTCAACAGCAGACTACTACCTGATAGCTCTGCTCAGATGGGAACTGAAAGGGCTTAGGGCATTTTTTTTTTTTTTTTTCAGCATCTCACGCCATGAGCAACATGCTTTTAAGAAGCTGTGTCAAGTACAAGCAGTCCAAGAGACCACTGCATTGTGCTACGTTCAGCTGTTTTTAAACCATGAATGCATCCTATGTGAACAGCTCCCCACTTACTCTGTAAGTATGGTTTGCCATGTCAAGTAGCCTGTGGTATTGTATGGGTAAGGTGTTAAATGAAGTATCAGCAGAGACTGAGTCAACTAGATCATCCATTGTGAAGGCCTCATTGACATGACAGCCAGTGGCACAGTTCCTCAACAAATCGTCCATACCGGCGTGATGAATACGATCCTCAACTGGATTGAACTAGAATAAATACTTTGAATGTTGCGATCCTATCGGGCTTATGATGAATCGTAACCAAGTACTGTTTGCCAGAGGAGAACTGGCCCCCCCGACTAAGCCTGGTTTCTCCCAAGGTTTTTTTCTCCATTTTAACACCTATTTGCCACCTGTTTGCCACCTGATGTTACTTGTTGGAGTTTGGGTTCCTTGCCGCTGTTGCCTTTGGCTTGCTTAGTTGGGGACACTTGACATTTGATATTCAACAGTGCTTTGCATCTGCCTGCATTTTCTTTAAGAGCTGCTGTGCAGCCAAAATTGTATACCAGTTATCACTGTAAAGCTGCCTTGACACAATCTGCATTGTAAAAAGCGCTATATAAATAAAGGTGACTTGACTTGACTTAAATGCATGATTTTTTTTAACCACATGCATCACATTATATCACATTAACACATTAAATTAATTGACAGGCATAGTTTCAAATAAATTTTTGTTAACACTTTAGTATAAGGAACATGTATTCACTATCAACTACGACTTTTCTCTCAATAAACTCCTAATTTACTGCTTATTAATAGTTAGTATGGTAGTTGTTAATTTTGGGTATTGGGTAGGATTAAGAATGAGGAATTAAGAATTAAGATAAAGGATTAAGGATTAAGTTAAAAGACGCCTAAAATAAACTTTTTTTTTTTTTAATCAATTAGCACCAGAAAGGGTTACTGAGTTACATTATGAGTCACTCTTAAAAGCATCAAGTAAAACATGAAAATAATGCATTCAAAAGTATTTTTAAATTACAAAAGAGATCTTTTTACTCGAAACATGTTTCCTAAAATAACACCCCATAGGAACTGGGTCTGACAGCTTTTTTCCTGAGGCAGTTTTTTTTTTTATTTTTCCCCAGAAGCAGCAGTTGTTATGCACACAAATGAACACTAATGAACACACCACACACACACATCTTTAAATCTCCAAGTTGTGAAGATTTCATTAGGGGTACCAAAGAAAACTAAAAGAATAGTGTCTCCCCCCCCCCCCCCCCCCCCCCCCCGCCCCCATTCATATGTACACTCAGCAATCTTTAATAATAAATTATTTACTGTAATGGATAGCTGAAGCTTTGCTTTGGGGTACCATCTATGATTTATCTAGGGGTCTAAGGCAGCTGACACTGTAATCAGAGAACGTAATCTTCCTCAAATGGAGGTCGGGAGCTGCAGTCTATCCAAGACTAGAGATTCATCATAGTGGGGGATATCTGTGAAATAAAATATGTAGGCCTGCTAGACAGCTCCCTCTCTTATCCATACCATCAATATGGGGAATTGATCAGAGATGTCTCTCTGCCCAGTGGCCTTTAGGAGAATCTGTGGGAAAACTCTGCTTGCCCACTTCATTTATTTTTTAAAGGGATTGTTATTCAGAGGGAAAAATTGAATAATACTGCTGAAAAATCTGACATACATTATCTCACAGTAGTGAGTACACCCCTCACATTTTTGTAAATATTTTATTATATTTATATTATATTTTATTATATCATTATTATTTTTTTCAATGTAAAGTAGTGAGTGTAAAGCAACGATTCTTTTTTTCAGATCCTCCGAGAGTTCTTTGCCATGAGGTGCCATGTTGAACTTCCAGTGACCAGTATGAGAGAGTGAGAGCGATAACACCAAATTTAACACACCTGCTCCCCATTCACACTTGAGACCTTGTAACACTAATGAGTCACATGACACCGGGGAGAGAAAATGGCTAATTGGGCCCAAAATTTTCACGTAAGGGTGTACTCACCTTTGTGGCCAGTGGTTTAGACATTAATGGCTGTGTGTTGAGTTATTTTGAGGGGACAGCAAATTTACACTGTTATACAAGCTGTACACTCACTACTTTACATTGTAGCAAAGTGTCATTTCTTCAGTGTTGTCACATGAAAAGATATAAAATATTTACAAAAATGTGAGGGGTGTGCTCACTTCTGTGAGATACTGTATGGCAAAAGAGCAGAGAGGATAACAGCAATGAGGGGGAGGTACAGAGAGCACTTTTCATGTTCAAATGAAACATTTCCTTACCTACACGCAATTCTTATAAATAAAATGCTGTTAAAATCTATTTTGAGAGTTGTCTTGACTGAACCATAAGTAAATAATTTTTAAAGGGATAGTTCACCCAAAAAAAAAAAAAAAAAAAAAAAAAAAATCTCCCCCTTAAGTTGTTCCAAACCTGTTTGAATTGTTGAACACAAAAGAAGATATTTTGAAAAAAATGGGTAACCAAACAGTTGACTATAATTAATATAGGCTTAAATGAAAATATTCTGATAGTGAGACTTGGTAACCACAGGTAAAACCATACATGGCTACTCACTACTACCACTGTCAAATGATATTATATTATGATATGTTATATAGGCCTATAAAAAAACGCCTAAATGCAGGTAAAAACTATACACACCTTCACAAAGAAATGATTTATATATTCACCTACCCACCTAATAAATATATTGCAATATAAATGGCTAAAACATGGTATTCAATATAAATATCCCACATTTCCACAATCCATGGTAAATTACTACAGTTCATTCATGGTAAATTTTTGTAAGAGTGGTTATTTTGTTTTCCTCATTATTGGGAATGTTGAGGCTGGTTCATCCGATTTAAAACTAGTTTAACCATCGAGTGTTTTGTAACCGAGAGGTGTGTGTCGAATTGCAACGTTTCTTACTGGATGTCGCAACACTGTTTAATAATGGTGACCGGGAATAAACGATCTTTAAGCTTTCATTCCGTTATCCACTGGTCCGTACTGCATAGTTCAAAAGTAAACTATTGAAACACATAAAAACAGCGCTTTTTGTTCTGTATTTGTTGTTACTGACTGAGAAACAACTTCAGATGATTCAGTGACAGAGTGGTCCGAACGAATCCAAATCGTTTTAGATAGTTATGCAAGTGCGTTTGGCCAATTCACGGAAAAGAAAGAATCGAGACAAAAGAATGATTAATTCATGAATGATTGTATTGCTGGTTCAGTTGACAGAAATACGGCACACACATAATAACTGCTGAAATATTCGCACAGAAAACGTTTTTCAGGTCAGTCGGAGATGGTCGTGCATGGTATGAACAGTGCAGCTGCAGGCGCCACTGTGGCCACCCAACCCGATCACATAAGAATGCGCATCAATAGTACGTGTGTGTAATCTCGTAGAAAATATACGCCAAAATGAGTTTTTGCGTGCATATGATACGCACTTTATGGCATGCATATAATACGCTTGGTAGTCTTGGGTAGGATTAGTGGTGTGGGTGCCCACGGGCCGGATGAAGATGATTGGCGGGCCAGACTTAACCCACGGGCCGCCAGCTGAATAGCCCTACAGTACACTCTACAGTCTCATAAATGTTTTCCTGCTGTGCCACTTCTGTTGATGTGAGCTCAGTCTTGACCCACTTGCTCCTGGGGCTTCTAATAAACTTGGATGGATAATTTTAAGTCAAAAGCAGTTAAGGACTGTGGGCGTCACTAGCCAGCAGGGGCCAGTTGAAAGTACTTTTTATGTGCCAGCCAGCAGTCAGAGTTCCTCGGAGTCACTAATCTGCCCTGGCACCTTGCGTGGTTCCAGAGGAGTGGCAGGGGCGAGGTCAGGATAGTGCTGCCCATTGAGAGGCCTTCAGCTCTACACACCCGCCAGCTGTGTTTAATCCAACAAACACCCCCTGTAACCCTCCACCATCTAGGCTGCCGTCACACAGTTAAGCAGATGCACTTTTATCCGTGTTGATGGTATCATGCGAAGGCCGACTATACATGGTTAAAGATGAACATACTGCCTACAGCTTGGAGCAGAAACTCACGATTTGATTTAATATGACAGCAACAGAAACAGAATGGTTTCACACTTAAAATATTGTTATAAATTAGAGAGGACCAGTCCTGAATGCTGATTGGTCAATTCAGCGTTCCACGCTAAATTTAGGCAATAACATTCAAGAGGCCAAGCTACAGTCAAACCAAAATGTATTTAGACACCTTGAACATTTAATTCAATAATACAGTTTTTGAACTATAGTTTACATTTTTTTTTTTTTAATAAAATATGACATGGTCTCAGAGTTAAACTGTGTCAGAAAAAAAAAAATCTTAATTATGTCAAATAACACTTAAGCAAAACATGTTCAGGTCAAAGTGTCTGAATAATTTTTGGTTCCAAATTTTTATCAATTTTACTGGTAGTCCACGGTATGAAGATTTTTTGGGTATAATATGTCACAGTTTACTTTATTTTGCTATCCTCACTTACATAAATGAACTATAGTGTCCTGACCCACTAGTAAAAATATATAAAAAATATATATAAAAAAAATGTCTGAATAATTTTTGGTTTGACTGTATATTGTGAATATAGTCACTGTGAAAGTGCTTGGTATTGACCGATATTGGATTTTTTATATTGCATGCTTATTTCTCCTATTTTTACATTTATATTTATTTGCTGTCAACACTCACCTAAAGTTAATCTTAAAAAAAAAAAAAAATAGTAATAAATTAACAACACTGTTAAATGTAATCTTTAGCAAATCTCAAAATGTTGTGATATCTAAATTCACTTAGGTAGCAATTCAATTACTGTTTTTTAATGTTAGTTTATATTAGACAAAATACTATTTTAATAAAGCCAAATTGTTGGTTATTATACGTAAAATAATTTTTTTAAATTTTTTTTATTGGCTTATCTGTATCAGACAAACTTTAAAACATTATTATATAAAGTAAATACATTAATTGCCATCCTTTCACCATGTATATTACATATGAAATGGTAAATATGACGCATCAAAGTGGTTGTTATTTTACGTATTTCATAGCACAACTGGAATTTTGTATTGACCAATCAGCACCCAGGACCGAAACTATCCATTTCATAATATTTATGCTTAACAAATAACCTGGGATAGGAGAGAGTATTTAAAAAACATCATCTTTAAAGGCTGAAGATAATAACATGACATTTGCTATTATAATACATTATATATATTACTCAGTCATTGCACCGGAATCAAGGTATCTGACTCATCTATACATGGTGATTCATGTCTAAATGCGTTTGCTGTGTTGGGAATGTGTGCAGTGAGGATTCCGGCTAAGCAGTGGAATGGAATGGAATGGGAACGTGTGCTCTCAGATGGCCTGTGTGACTCTCTGAGTCTTGGAGAGACTGTTCACAGCTTCCTGCTTCCGAACACAAAGCCCCACAGGGTTTCATCATTCAACACTCACATATATTACACAGAGCAATGTAGATGTTCATTACACACACAAACAAAGACAACAACAAATAACTATACCATCCAAATGTGTGCAAAAATTTCAAAAGATACACCTCGCTGGTCTTATAGGAGTGTTTTATTACCAGCCTGTATGCAGAACCTGCGGCAACCATGATTTTAAAAGTCATTTCCATGCATGCAGCATATAATGTCATTCTCACAGCTATGCATGTAACCAGGTGTCCCTATCCAGAAGTAAAAGCTTCGGCTCTAGGCGAATAAGCCCTGTTACAATAGATACTCGTGACTACCTTTTGAATAAGATAAGCAAAAAAAAGATGTTACTGGGCGCTGTAACCTTTGCCTTCTATATGACGCTTTTTTTGCCACTGCACAGAGCATTTTATTGAACTGTCAGGACTCATGTTGTCTCAGCTTGAAGGGCTCATCTTGAATTAGCCTCCAAAGTTCAATAGCCCAGGCGGCCAAGCAAACCCACTCAATAACACCAGAGCTAATGCTCTGCCCAGGCACTGCAGCACACAAGGCTATTCTGAATCTTAAAACAGATAAACAACGAATGCCCTCACGGCCCATCTCGGATGACTTATGGATCTCAATCTTGGCGGACAGATGACACTCTGAGGCATATTATTATTTCTCTACATTTTGGATACGGTTTATAGTCGAATTGGATTTCTACATTCAGATTTTGTCGTGCTATGGAACAGATGGTGAAGATTGTTGAAATTATTGTTTCCTTCAGCAAAGGACACTGCAAAATATTTTCAGCCTGTATTTACAGCCCTCAGGTGGAACCAACTGCCCCCTTGTGCAAATGCAGAGAAATAAAATTTACTCAAATACACAATCTTATGGTATTACTTGAGACAGAACTTAGTCCAAGACCCAGATATGAGCATTTAAAGCAGTTGTTCTCAACCTTTTTGACCTAAAGGCCTCTTACTAACAGAAGTTTCAAAGCACCCCCCCCCCCCCCCCCATAATATATTTCCACTAGTATTTCACCGAAAAATTATTTAAAAAAGTTATTTGTATAAAATCTATTTTAATAAACACAAACTAGGAAACAAATAGAAACAATGCAAACATTAATAATATATAATAAACAGTTATTGTAATCTAACACAATATAATCTTTAGTATGTTTTCTCTTTTTATTAGAAATGCACCAATAGCCGATTATTCAGAATGATATCTGCTGATACCGATACCAATAAAAATTCTCTCCCAAATAATGCTGCAAAATATATAGGGAACCCTCTCATTTGGTACACTGTATTATTAGAGGTTACAATTAACAACAGAGGTATTATATTCAACTGCTATTTATTTTCAGATATAATAATTACACTAATATAAAAACTGAAATGTTTGTATACAACTCAGTTGTATAAAGTAGTTTTCATAAGCACTTGTCTTCATGGCAAATTTATTCAAACATACAGTAAATAAGCACCTCTCTAGTGTTTTTTAAAAAAAATTTTTTTTTATAGCTAACTAACAAACTTGAACATTGGATAACTTTCCTGAGGTAAATGCAATGTTAAGTGACACATTGTTCACAAGCTGTTTTCCATGGTTTAAACACATTAGGTGATTACATGTGACATGATACAGATTTCAGTAAGTTGTACTGTATCTTTCAATATTCATGCATGTTTTTTGGAGATATACAGTAATTAAATAAATTATAATTAAAATGGAAGAAAAGACTTGCGTTCCATGCTGCCACTTGAACTGCGGCACTACAGCCATCTGTCACTTGACATTTAGAGCGTCAAAATGCAATTTATTGTTTGAATTTCGCGAAAAAAATGTAAAAGATGAGACTTTGTTTCTTAACAGAAGTAAAAAAGCACAAAGCTCTTTGCGATTATTGGATGGGAGGTGCGCTACAAATAATGTTTGGTGTAGGGAAAAACCACAGACCTGGCAACCCTGGCTTGAACTACGGGTGATTCATAGGGTCAAATAGAGCCTGCTTTAACGTTGGTATTTTTTAATTATTAATGCGTACTAGTTGCATTAACTTGCCCTAAATTTAACAAAAGAAATTTTTTTCACACACAGTCTGACACGTTTTTCCGCACCCTTTTTATTGACAGGATATAATCATCAGTTTTTTTAATCATCAAAATAATAGCTTTAATCGGTCGATACAAATTATTGGCCGATACATTGGTGCATCCCTAATTTTTAATCATACTAAAAATGGTATAGTATTGTCAACAGCCAGAAAAAAAAAAAATCTTCATAATGTTATAAATATGTCCATATTGGTATACGAACAAACCCCTCTGTACAAACCAAAGCTGAAATTACCCTGAACAATTTGTCCCAGGAACTTTTTTCCCAGGAACTATTTTTCCCCAAGACCTGTTGCTGTCTGCGTTTCCAACGCAGTCTAAAGTACTGTGAAGATTAAGTCCAGTGACGTCGGACTGCGCACAACTTTCCAGTTCCTGCTGGATTTCGTCCTTTGTATCTGAACTCCGTCGTCGGTACATTGGTCGTATTTTTTAAACTCCATTGTTGATTTGAATAGCAAACAACTCTTACTGCACACACCGCAACAGACTTTTAAAAATGGTGGTTTAACTAAAATGCTGCGTGGAGTCATCCAATCAAAATGCTGCTGCATGAACTCAACCAATCAGCATGTTCAGTGTCCAAGTCCCACCCCCTAAATGTTCCTGAACTTTGAAAAAGTACTACCTCGTGAGAAGGGACTTTCTGAGGGGGAAATTTTTACCTGTAATTTCATTTAGACCCTGGTTCCTGCGGTCGAAACACACCGAGTACTACACACCAAGTCCCTAGTTTCTGGGGAAAGTTCCTGCGGTGGAAACACGGCTTAAAAAAAAAAAAAAAAAAAAAAAAACTAAAAAGTTTTTTTATTCTAGTCTTTCTAGTAGTCTGAACAAGGCAAGTTTTAGAAGCAAAATAGCCTAAAATCTCAAAATTAACCAGTACCTGGAAAAAGCAATGGTTTTGCCTGTAGTGTCTTGCCTTAATAAAAATAGTGTTGCACTGCTTTCTAGGAAACTCTTCATTTAAAATCATTAAACACAGGTCAAGTGTGTGACCTTTGCTGCTGTTCAGTGGGAGATGTTGTTCTGCAGAGCGCTAAACACTTTTGATGTACTGTCTAAGACTGAAAAGGCATCGATCCCTCTAGGGGATCATTGAAGCAGTGGCCACAGGAGCATATATAAACTCAGCTTAAATGAGGTTTTGATGGTCATTTTATGGTCTCTTAAGCTGTCCGCAATTGATTATGAGAATAGTAGAAGACATCCTAGTTCACTACACCTCTCAACATGGGCGTGACGTACCTTGACAATGTCCTCATTGAATGACTTGCACTGCACAAAGGATGACACATCAGTGACTGCTCCGTTTATCTCTATGGAAACCACCTTGACAGGGATGGCCACAGTTCGGCCAGTAAGAACTGCCGTGTTGATAATCTCAGTGTCCTGGATATGGAAGAAAGAGAGAGGGACAAGAAAAGCGAGAGCATGAGTCAGGAGGTTAGTAGAAGTTCACTGCTCCAAAAATCTGAATGTTCAGGAAAGCCCCGGAGTCAGTGCTACACTGCATAAGAAAGTATAAAACATGGTCTGTATTCAATTCAAAAGCCATGAGCTTCCCTCTTTCAAAAGAAAATGTCCAATCAGCAATCCAGTCGACTGTTTTTTTTTAAACTCTTTAAAACACCTGAAATCAGAAGACCCAGGAATGTGCTCCCCCCGCAGATTTTCAAAGGCAACCTCTTTAAAATATGTGTATTTTTGATGATAATTACATTGCATGGTTATTGTAGAATAATTCGTAACATTCAGATTATGGAGCACATATTCACTATTAACTAGGAGTTTTCCCCTCAATAAATGGCAAATTATTGCTTATTGATTGTAAGTACAAATAGACAGCCAATATGCTAGTAATATGCATGCTAATAAGTAACTAGTTAATAGTGACTATGTGTTCCCTAATCTAAAGTGTAACCAAAAAATTCAATATTGTAGAACTAAAAAAAAATTGCATGACATGAATATTCATCACATAAACACTCTCAAGACAAAAAAAAAAAAAAAGAAAAAAAAAAGAAAAACACACAAAATACCTTAAGGTGCCACAAACGGATGTCAACGCTTTCAACATGAATCACAACAAGGTTTACAACCAACAATCATTTAAAAACAGGAACAAATTTATCCTGACATCACGAGACAACTCAAGTTACTACTTGTGACACCACTATCAACAATAACAACCGAGATAAAACTGGCAAACTGTCAAACAATGCAACCATATTCATCATTCATGCCCCAGTGCATGCTGGGAAGCAGGGCCGGAGTAGGGCCCATTTTCAGCCCAGGAGTTTAATGCCGCTTTCTGAAAATGAAATGGACACTTGCACTTTCTGAGTCCTGTGTAAAACTGCCTTTATTTTTAAATGGTACTGCTGGTCCAATTCATGAGCCCCCCCACTGGGAATTCTCCCGATGACCACTCTGGGCCTGCTGGGAAGAGTGCAAATGGGGATGAACCAGTACAGGCCAATTTGAAGAGGCATTAATCTAACTCAAAGGATGTGCTTAGTTTGTCTGAAGTTTTTTTTTAAAAGAGTAACTGAAATGCTGCATTTCTTGTTTTTCTGAAAGTCCTGTAAGTTTAACAATCAGTAATAAGTAAATATTTGGTTATTTTTCAGCGTTATTTTCTTGAACTCGCATAACTTTCGCAGAACCTTTGATTTACATTGAAATCAAATTTTGGTCGTATTCCGATTATGTTCCATGTAAATGTATTTACCTTAATGTCAAAACTTGATTAAGCTATTTCTGTACAAATGAATACAAGCATATTCCAGAAATAATTTGTACATAATTCTGTCATATAAACACCTTATTAACGGGATAGCCGAATGCACTTTAAAAAAGTCGCAAAACTATCACAAACTCTAAAGAATGCTGGGTTAAAAACAACCCAAGTTGGGTTGAAAATGGACAAACCCAATAATTGGGTTGTTTTAACCCAGTAAGTTGGGCAAATATTTAACCCAACCACTGGATTAAAACAACCCAATTGCTGGGTTTGTCCATCATTTTATTTAACTTAAAAATTACTGTATTGCTTGCTTAAAATGAACCCAAAGTATGTTGAAAATTAACATTTATTAATAAGTTTAATGAATAATAATTAAACGATACACCTTTATTAAATTGCTTATTAGCAAATGTTCACATTTGGATTATTATTGTTGCCTGTTTTAAACAATAGTTGTTTTAAACAATAGTTAGCTTAAATTAATGCAAATTATTAGCTCAAAGAAATTAATAATTAATCATAACTAGTTATAATTAATTATAAATATTTGGATCGGTTAATAAAATTAACTTAATGTAATAAAATTAATATCACAGTCAATTAACCTGTTTGGCCAATGAACACTCACTTGTTTATTAATTCTAAGAAATGTTCATTTCCAGGTCATGGGAAATAACATTCTTATTGTACTGTACTACTCAGAGCATGTAGTCAAGATCTGCATGATTAGGGACTTCCGTATATGAGCATGAAACACAGACAACTTTACGTGTGATATGAACAAGACTTTATTAACTAGACTAGACTCTTAAACTACTCTAACATTCACACACATGCATGCATACAGTTTACCAAGGGAAAGAGAAAGCTGAAGTAGAATATAGAAAAGCAAGAAGTTATTGCATTGTTTGAAATTCAGCAGATCAACAGCCTTGAGCAAACCATCAGTTTAGTTCTAACAACCCCCCCTTTTTTTTAAAGGGAAGGAAGGATACTTAATGTATCAAATAATGAGACAAAGTTTGATACTTGCATGTCTCTCCCATTTAAATTGAACTGTCCTGATGCAATTTGTTGAGGATCCAGTTGATCTTTGCTGATATTGTCTTGATGAAAGAGAACCAGTTGGATTCAGAGGATCTTTGGTGAATGGAAGGACAAGGCCGAAGCCTGGCACAAACTTGGGGTTCCTTAGAAGCTTCTAGCACAGCATCATCTTCACATCAGCATTTTTCAGTAAAAGAAGGGAAGAAGGGAGCTGTGATCCTGTGATCAGTAATTTTAAAGTGAAGATGTCACGCCCTCTTGAGGTGTCTGAGCCAATAAGGAGTTGTTCCTTCGGAGGGAACTTTTTTACGAATCTTTGTTCTCTAGTAAGATATTAGCATACGACATTGGATTGGATGTATGAGAGAAGAACTTTCTGGATTCTTATAATACTATTGTGTCACAGAGTTAGCAACATGTAACATAAATACCAAACATGCTACCCATGTGATTTTAGTTAATCATAGTATGCAACTCTGAAACAATAATACCAAAAGAGTTCAAAAGAGAGAATTAATACATAGGCCAAACCCTATAAAAGGAAAATCATGAGATGGGAAAATTGGATACATGTTTATACATTTCTCAAGTGGTTATATATAGAATATATAGGATTAAAAGGGTTTATTTTTCCTTCTCAGAAAGAACTAAGTCAGAGTCTCAAGCCTCTGCAAATTCTTTCTGATCATAAAACGGTTCTTATCAGTGTTCCTGTGTCCTGTAACAGGACACCTGGTTCTGTCCGTGTGTTAGCTTCATTTGGGATGCTAGTTGCAGTTTAGGGGGATGGATTCACAGAACTTTGAGAGAGAGAGAGAGTTTCTGGATTATTCATATATTAAATATAATGAATAATTGTGTGTCTGATTGGGCCAGACACTACATAAAACTGCCCAGCACGTTGGGCAAACATTTAATTACTGGGTTTGTCCATTTTCAACCCAACTTGGGGTGTTTTTAACCCACATTTTTTTAGAGTGCAGATTGATCCCATGCGACATGTTTATTCCAAGTGTTTTTGGGGTATACAGTAGGTTTTGGTTAAAAACAAATAAAAAATGTATGCACTATTTAACTAAATTCTTGACCTTGTCCGTTGGTCTTGGCTGACGTGTGCATTTATGAGTTGTGAGAAATCAAGATAAAAAAAAAAAAAAACAACAACATGAAACGTAATAACTTCTTGTTACAATGAGCTGAATTAATGAGAATTAATGAGCTGAATTACTAAAATGAATTAAAATAAATGGCAAAAGCATCACCAGTATTTCCACAAGAGATAAAGCAATATTTTGATTACATACAGGAATATTCCAATAGCTGTGAAGCATTTAAATGTTTTTTTCTGGAATAAAGGCTTAACCAGGATATGAATCTACATCTAAATGGTCAATAAAAAAGTAAAAGAGAAGGATACATACTGTAAAATGTATGAAGCTTACACTAGACTACTTCACAGTAATGGATTAACTTTTAAAATACTCTGTCCTGAGCTTCCTAATTTAAAAGTTTTCCTGTTAGATGACACATGCAAATAAATCTATGCTTTCAATTACATCTCAAGAACTGAAGCCAATTAAAGAGCACATTGGCTTCACAATGGCTTTCCAAGAAAAATCAATTCATTATTTTGGATAGAAATGCTGCAGGGATGTTGCACAACTAACTGTAAATTATTTCCCTTGTGGCCCACAGGAATAAAGCAAACATTATGCAGCTCTCTCTCTACTCTCTTTCCCTCATGCTTCAATCAAAACAGCATATTTGAGAAGAAACTTTCCACTGAGCCCCTTTGCTTTAAAACAGGCATTTGAAATAGTAGAAATAAAAGCATGCAAGTATGAATGAGAAATCTGCAGTCTTATTTGAACTGGTTTTCAATCAACATCAATTGAATGTTTTTATTTCTAGAGTGCCCTTTCAGGTTGTCAGGGTTGAACATAATGTATTCCACATAAAATGACTCGACTCTTCATTTGGAAAAACTTCTTTCTTTTCGCTTTGCTATGCTAAACTGCTTTCTAGCCTAAACCAGGTGCGGCGCCAGTCATTGATAGTGAAAACACAGAACATATTTGAGGTTCCAGCTGAAGTGTCATAGGTGGAACAGACAAAATTTTCTATAGGTGTGAATTTGTGTGTTAGTCATGTGATGGACTGGTCAACCATCCAGGGGTGGCGTAATAACTTTTGCTAATTCATCGGTTTGAAATCAAATTAAAGTCAAATTGTTACTGTACTACCAAACATGACATTTGAGGAATACTTCAATATTTCCGTTCACCATTGTTTCATTTTATTTACAGATTTAGTTGTGGGGTGCTAGAGCACATTTCCATGTACAGGTGCTGGTCATATAATTAGAATATCATCAAAAAGTTGATTTATTTCACTAATTCCATTCAAAAAGTGAAACTTGTATATTATATTCATTCATTACACACAGACTGATATATTTCAAATGTTTATTTCTTTTAATTTTGATGATTATAACTGACAACTAAGGAAAATCTCAAATTCAGTATCTCAGTATTCAGTATATGAAAATTAGAATATTGTGAAAAGGTTCAATATTGAAGATACCTGGTGCCACACTCTAATCAGCTAATTAACTCAAAACACCTGCAAAGGCCTTTAAATGGTCTCTCAGTCTAGTTCTGTAGGCTACACAATCATGGGGAAGACTGCTGACTTGACAGTCCAAAAGACGACCACTGACACCTTGCACAAGGAGGGCAAGACACAAAAGGTCATTGCAAAAGAGGCTGGCTGTTCACAGAGCTCTGTGTCCAAGCACATTAATAGAGAGGCGAAAGGAAGGAAAAGATGTGGTAGAAAAAAGTGTACAAGCAATAGGGATAACCGCACCCTGGAGAGGATTGTGAAACAAAACCCATTCAAAAATGTGGGGTAGATTCACAAAGAGTGGACTGCAGCTGGAGTCAGTGCTTCAAGAACCACTATGCACAGACGTATGCAAGACATGGGTTTCAGCTGTTGCATTCCTTGTGTCAAGTCACTCTTGAACAACAGACAGCGTCAGAAGCGTCTTGCCTAGGCTAAAGACAAAAAGGACTGGACTGCTGCTGAGTGGTCCAAAGTTATGTTCTCTGATGAAAGTAAATTTTGCATTTCCTTTGGAAATCAGGGTCCCAGAGTCTGGAGGAAGAGAGGAGAGGCACACAATCCACGTTGCTTGAGGTCCAGTGTAAAGTTTCCATGGTCAGTGATGGTTTGTGGTGCCATGTCATCTGCTGGTGTTGGTCCACTGTGTTTTCTGAGGTCCAAGGTCAACGCAGCCGTATACCAGGAAGTTTTAGAGCACTTCATGCTTCCTGCTGCTGACAACTTTATGGAGATGCAGATTTCATTTTCCAACAGAACTTGGCACCTGCACATAGTGCCAAAGCTACCAGTACTTGGTTTAAGGACCCTGTTCTTAATTGGCCAGCAAACTCGCCTGACCTTAACCCCATAGAAAATCTATGGGGTATTGTGAAGAGGAAGATGCGATATGCCAGACCCAACAATGTAGAAGAGCTGAAGGCCACTGTCAGAGCAACCTGGGCTCTTATAACACCTGAGCAGTGCCACAGACTGATCGACTCCATGCCACGCCGCATTGCTGCAGTAATTCAGGCAAAAGGAGCCCCAACTAAGTATTAAGTGCATACTTTTCATGTTCATACTTTTCAGTTGGCCAAGATTTCTAAAAATCCTTTCTTTGTATTGGTCTTAATTAATATTCTAATTTTCTGAGATACTGAATTTGGGATTTTCCTTAGTTGTCAGTTATAATCATCAAAATGAAAAGAAATAAACATTTGAAATATATCAGTCTGTGTGTAATGAATGAATATAATATACAAGTTTCACTTTTTGAATGGATTTAGTGAAATAAATCAACTTTTTGATGATATTCTAATTATATGACCAGCACCTGTACATGTGCACTCTTCAAAATGGCACTTTCATTTTCTCGACAAAATAAAATATGAATGAAATTGTATATATATGGATTGTATATAATTGATGTATACATATGGAATGAAATATATAGATTGTACTGAATGTTGCTTAATATTTTGCTCAAGAAGCCATAACTTATACTGTTATTATATAACCACAATAACAATCACAGCGGAATGGCACCATAGGATTTATCACTTGTCACATTATTGCATCACAAGTCATGCTGTAGACTGATTCATTTCATTAAAATAAAATACATAAAACACTCTCTCTCTCTTCATTCACATTTTTAGCATGAGAGAAGTCACCAGATGAAAAGGGTCATAAATGTTCGACTTGCAAATAACATCTGAAGTAGGTTCCCTTTAATATCTCCCCACTGAGCAAATGAGTTATTAGCCAAGAATTACTCTGACAGCCTTAGCTGAAACTGCATAATCATAATTTTCATTCAACGTGCATAACTGGCCTGCCTGCCTTGTTTAAATGGAAGTCTTGGGTACTTGCACTAAGAAACAAAATTCATTACAGGCCTCTGCAAAGGCTTTTCATCCTGCAGTCGACCAGCTCGATTCTTTTCCTGACATCTCATTTTTATACAAGGTAAACTTTAAAGGTCAACAACATCCACCCATTGAATTTATTTAATTCATACGATTCATGTTCAGAAAATGCCTATTGTGCTGGTGTTGCCTACTGCTGTCATTTCCTCCACTCCAAGCAAAAGGCTAAACAGATGGTCATGGACACACAGGGACTCTCAGCAAAGGAAATTGATTCAAATCCAGGTTTATTTTCGGCAAATAATAATTAAGCACAGAAAAGACTACAGTAATAACAACATTAAGATATAACTTGGAATTTATTGAGTCTCTTTGCAAAAAGCATTGAGTCTCATCCCTTATATAAAGCAGTGGTACCATGGTGACTGATCAGATGATAATACCATGGACTTTGAACTTTGATTCAAAGTATGCCATGGTATTACTATAATATATTATGATGAAATAATATTACTCTTAGAAAAAAAAAAAAAAAAAAAAGGTTAATTGGGGTTCTATAGAGAACCCTAGGGTTCTTGACTCAATTTTAAAGAACTCGTCATGCCAAAAGGTTCTACATAAGAAGAAATTTCTTAAAATATTGCTTAATACTTTAATGTTTAACATTTTTTTTTTTTTTTTGATTTTCTTGTGATAACATATGAGCTGCTTAATTTATAAAATAAAAATCCATGGGAACGCCTAAAATATTCTATATATGAAGTGCCTGACAGAACCCTTTAAAAAATTTTACAGACCATACCATGGTATTTTCTTTTTTTAAAATTATTTTTTAAACACTGCTACTTTGATATATATGATTCTCATTATAATACCGTGGTAACACGGCCTTTATTCTTGGACATTGATTATGATTTCATTGATCTCACTTGTGAGTAATTGTTGGTTCTATTAATGGTGTTCTCCATTTTGTAAGAAGTTGTACATAAGTTGTACAATAAAAATATTTAAGTGAGTGTGCAGTTATTCTCTGTCTTTACAAAATTTCTTTTTTAACTTGCACCTCAAAAGATGTGTGTTTGCTTTAGCCATTGCTCTACTTAAGAAATATACATAAATTCCATAAGAAATTGTTATTTAAATTAATGATCAATTAATCTTTAACTTTAACCTCTCAATCCAAAGAGGATACTAAGTTATCATGTTACTTAACAACCATTTGCTTAACCAACACAGAATAGGTGTCATTTTAAAGCTTAGAAGCTTGGCTTTACAGTGAACACAGGAAATATGACCATCACTTAAATGCTTTTAAATGAGCTATTTCCATAGTGTGAAAAAATAATTGCTTTACATTAAAATGTGATATGTACAAACAGACGTTGAAAAGGTCTAAATTAGAAGAATACAAGCATATTTATTACAGTTAGAGACCAAACTATACCACGTATTTGTATGAAAAGCTCCACTGACGCACATGTAAACAGTATCACGATGCTTTTGCGCCACATTTTTTGTTTGTAACCTCGTGAAACATTAGTAAACGATAGTAGATCGCAGGTGGTCTCAAATGAGCCCAAACACAATATAAGACAATGCATTAATCATGGAGTGACATTAATACACTTAGAATACATTAGTACTCTAATGATGACCTTGCTTAATCGACCATCGATACGTTTTATCGATTAAATTATTAAATTAATTAAATTATTAAATTAATACCATGATACAGGTAAAAGATGTGTGAGCGTGTGGTTGGAAATGCAAATAGAAGTATCATTCTCTTGTGGGCAGTATTTACAGTGACAGAGAGCCAGAGCCGAGTGGTCTCACATGATGGGTGAAACAGCCAGCTCAGATGGATACAGACAGCTTTAGCTGTAAATAACAGCAAGGGAGCTTTTGCAAGCCATTAAACACTTCACACACATTCAGAGCTAGGTAAACCTGAGCCTCTTATCCAGACATAAGGATACCAAAGATACAGGCTATTTGATATAAGACATTGCTGAGGTGACAGACTGCCTTTACGATGAGATTCTTCTAAGAAATTTATAGTTTTGTGCACTGTACTACGAATAACCAGCTTGGTGTATAGCAGCAAATGCTTTATGGGTTTCAACAAGGATGTATGTTGCTGTGGTCAAAAATATGGCCATTTTACAGTCAACATGAAATAGCTTTTGGAACCATTTTGACTTCCATGACATAAAACAAAAAATTCTGACTGATATTTCTGAGTGAAACAGGATTTTTAACCTTCAGTGTAAGGCAAGACTAGATTCTTTCCATTAGAAATTTAACAGATTGTAGAAAGGAACTGTTCCATACCAGAGTTTAACCCTAAAGCCATGTATCATATTTTTCATTTATTGTCATGATTGTCTAAGGTCATGTAATTTATTTTCCGCTATTACAAAGCAACATTGAAAGGTTACTTTGATTAAAAATTACTCCATAAATAAAAAATGTTTCAAAGATTGTAAATGTGATGACAATTTTTTTTTGCTATGATCAATAAATTACCATAAAAGCCTAATCTCTCTCTCTCTCTCTCTCTCTCGTTCTCTCTCTCTCTCTATATATATATATACAATCTGATAAAAAAAAATAATCGCTTTTTCTGACTATAATTTGTCAGACTTTACAAGATTAAGAAAGTAAATAAAGTCCAATTTACTTTAAAAAGGGGTCAACTTAATGTTAAAGTCTTAATCTATCCCTCAGGTTTAGAGGCTGAGGAAAAAACATAAGGTCATGATTACCTCAGATCTAGAATCCATCCTCTTTCATATACCAGGATTATTCCCTGGTCTGAAAGTGTGTGCATGTGTATCCATTATACTATTCCCAATTGGAAGACCATGTCATATTTTATTTATGATGTACTATTGAAACAGGAGCAGCAGTGAAGCCCATGTAGCCAACACATACTCTGTCCCCCGCGTGTATATCGAGGACTGCCTTCACATGCCAAAACTGAGCTATTTCAAGGGAACATGCAGAGCTGATCCTGTGTGAGTGTTAAAGGCCTCTCTCATTGGCCAGGCTTGAAAGAGCAGTTCATGTTAATGGAGGATAAGAGACGGGCTTTGTGAGGTAAGAGGGCTAATTGTGGCCAAACTGAGCTTGTTGGGAAAAACGGCTGAGGTTACACATAAGTCACAGTGTTTCATTTGTAGGGGCCAAATGTTTGAGACCACCTCTGAAAATGACTGAAATAGAAAAAAAATAAAAAAAAATAAAAGAAAAGACATTTGACATTAAAGAACAGAATTGTCCAGAATATGTCCTTCATTTGCAGAAATCAGTATGTTTACACGCTCCAATTTTCTTCAATCCATAGGAATCCAATTCCAATATCATTGCCGTTTCTACCTTGATGACATACAGTATAATATAATACAAGTGTCACTAGGGATGTCAATTTACATAAATTGGAAAAGACAGAGTACAACCGCACACTCACTTAAAGGGGGGGGTGTAATGCTATTTCATGTATTCTGACTTTTTTACACTGTTAAAGAGTTGCATTCTCATGCTATACATGGCCAAAGTTTCAAAACACGAATTGGACGTATGACAGAGTATTTCTGTGCCAAATACACTACTTCCAGTTTCGGACTGGGTTTCGGAGAGTTCTTTTTCGAGTATGGCCTGTATGACGTCAAAAGAGAGCGGAATTCCTTGTATAGGCACTCTCCCTGAAAAGCGCGCACACACACACACATCACCCAGAACAAGGGCGAAAGTACGCCCATCAACGCGCTTCGTTCGGGATACGGAAGCCAAGAGATTTTTCAACAATGGCTGTGTCCTAATTCAGGGGCTGCACCCTTCGAAGGCTGCATACATCATCGAGGCAGTCTCATTTAAAAAAAATAACCGTTAGATTGCAACGTAAGAAAGAAATTACAGTATTTTACACCTCAAAATGAATATTAGTCAATTTTTTTTATGGTTACTTTTCGTAAATATGACATCCTTGATGAAGTATTCAGCCTTCAAATGCGATCACTGAAGGACGCAGCCTCCGAAATGAGACGCAGCTCCTGTCACCAAAGGAGTGTGTTTTTGGTTGTGAGGGAAAGATGACCTTTTTCAGCTTCCCAAAGAACCCAGCGTCAAGGGAACAGTGGATGAAGTTTGTTTTTCCGGGGCAGCAACGGAGTTGTGCACGTATGTTTGTTTGTTCCCAGAATTTCGGTGATGAATACTTCGTAAACAAGTCCCAGTTCGGCGCTGGATTTGCAGATCGCGGGTGGTGAGTAAAGCTGCATAAGATGTTTGTGTTTTGTTGGCAATCAGCACGCAAGTGCATATAATGTAAACAACACGAACGTTTTTGTTCCCTTTTTATTTATAATGATGTCGCAGCTAGCAGACGATCTCTACACAAAAGCTGCATGCGCTCGTGACTCTTTAGCTCCACCCACAGCACTGACTGCAGGCACGCCTCCAGGAGCTCGGCTTTTTTCGGAAAGACTCGGTTTAGCATATCTATCTTTTATAAATATGACTTTTCGGAGATATGAAGGATGCATTGTTACTCTATATGTACTCAAGATTAACATGAGATTGGCAGAAACTGTGTGTGATACCCCCCTTTAAGTATTTTTATTATTTCCAACGTTTCGGCAGACAAGCAGCCTTTATTCTTGGACATTGATTATGATTTCATTGATCTCACTTGTGAGTAATTGTTGGTTCTATTAATGGTGTTCTCCATTTTGTAAAAATTTGTACCTGGACAAATGCTGCTTGTCTGCCGAAACATTGGAAACAATAAAAATACTTAAGTGAGTGTGCAGTTATTCTCTGTCTTTACAAAATTTCTTTTTTAACCTGCACCTCAAAAGGTGTGTGTTTGCTTCAGCCATTGCTCTACTTAAGAAATACATAAATTCCATAAGAAATTAATAATCTTTAACTTTAACCTCTCAATCCAAAGAGGATACTAAGTTATCATGTTACTTAACAACCATTTGCTTAACCAACACAGAATAGGTGTCATTTTAAAGCTTAGAAGCTTGGCTTTACAGTGAACATAGGAAATATGACCATCACTTAAATGCTTTTAAATGAGCTATTTCCAATACTGGAAAAAAAATAACTGCTTTACATGAAAATGTGATATGTACAAACAGACATTGAAAAGGTCTAAATTAGCAGAATACAAGCATATTTATTACAGTTAGAGACCAAACTATATCATGTATTTGTATGAAAATCTCCACTGACGCACATGTAAACAGTATCATGATGCTTTTGCGCCACATTTTTTTGTTTGTAACTTCATGAAACATTAGTAAACGATAGTAGTAATATCATTATTTAGAGCAGGTGGTCTCAAATGAGCCCAAACACAATATAAGACAATGCATTAATCATGGAGTGACATGACGTGCTGCCTGGCAGAAGTTATTGGATTTAGGGGATCCGATCGCGTCACGATCATGACACAGTGTTTTCCAGCGTTATTTGAAAGTTCAACCAACGGAAACTGTAATTTTAAAGACGTGGCGCGCCGCCGCGCGGCACTGAGCTAAAGTGACCCCCTTTAGAATACATTAGTACTCTAATGATGACCTTGCTTAATCGACCATCGATACTTTTTTTTATTTTTATTAATTATTATCTGCAATTAATCGACTGATGATTAATCGTTAGCATCCCTAATTGTCACATCTGGTCTGTGATTGTTGTTTTGCTTCAGATGGACTTTGAGTTAGTTTTGCACTGTTCTCTGTTCAGTTTCCTGTGCTTACTTTGTTCATTTTCAGCTGTTGCCATGGTTTTTGATTTGCCCTCATGTGTCTCACCTGTGTCTCATTAATTACCTTGTTTAGTTTCTAGTGTTTCTTGGTGTATATACCAGTTTCAGTTGTTGTTTGTCAGATCTCGTCTCATAATAGGTGTTGTTGTTTCCCGTGTTTTTGTCTCCAGATAATCTGAAGTGTAATTTTGAGTTTATTTTAATTAAAGAACTGCATGCGATTAGATCCTGCTTTTATTCTCTGTTTTTATTACCACCCTTGCCGACAATAATATAATATAACATATCTTGTTCATTATATTTTTATTTTACATCTCTGATTTTCAGTGTGGTCTCAGACTTTGGATCCCATTTTATATACACCCTCTCTCTCATACTCTGCTTTGTATCCAGGGATTTATACATGTGATAATTCAAAAAATTTAAAAGAAATGCATTTGTGCTGTCTATTGTGTTTGTACATGCACAGTGTTGTATCTTTATGCGTGCGTTTGCTCTGTATGTAGGATACTCATTAGATGCTCTGAACGTGAATGTGGCTCTGTGGGTGTATGAAGTGGGATTTGTTCGCCACCAGTGCAGGATTCATTTCATGGGCTTGGCATACAGCATATAGGTTCTGCCATTGTTGTGTCTATAAACACCTCTTATATGAGCCTCTCTGATTGCTTCCTACATACAAATCCCCCAATGAGGGTGAACAGACCTCTTGAGTATTTAGAAAATGTATAAAAAAGGTCTTTTCATGCATAAAGCCCACATAAACACATGGCATATTGTGTATATCCCATATCTTCCAGCTATTGAACACATCCGTGTGTCTAACACTTTAGCTGCAAAACCTAGTGAGCTGCCTCTCTGTCTACTGCCTACATAGACAACTGCACTTTCTGGCAGTGTCCTAAGTGATACAGACCCTCGTAATGACTGATTTGGAATGGTCTACATAGCCTAAAAATGTATACAAAAAGACCTGATATACTGGTAAATTTCTGTTAAGAGATCATGTGTGAACAGGACCTTTTCCAAAATACCAGTAAATCAGCTCTAGCAATTTCCTGGTATGATAGCATTATCAGTAAATTACTGGTATGATGCTGCTTGTGAACAAAGAACAGGATTACTGGTATGAAGGTCAGAACACGCTTATTTAAGAAGTCTGCTTTGAGCCAATCATAAAGCTCTGTCAGAGCTGTTTACGGTAAGTTCTGCTGCTTTTAATGGAGTGGTGTCGGAAACTAATTTTAGCACTTCTGGTTCCATTACCCTGAAGTCAATGGGTTTTTGGTTAAATGCTTGAAATAAGGTCTGTGGTGAACACATGCTCAAGATATTTTCACATTTTATTCTACAGTATAAAATACATCAGTAATACCCTCTTGTGAGTGTATCATAAATATTTTTTAAAGCTTTTACTTGTCTTGTACAAGGCAGTTGCTAACAAGTGGCATGACAAGCCTCCATGAAATGGTCGCTATTTAAATCTCATATTGTCCGTAAACTCTTGCATTTCCAAAGACAATGTCTACGTTTACATGTGCACCAAAAATGTGATTATTTCTCATAATCAGAGTAAGATCTTAATGGCAGTAAGATGTTTACATGACACAAGGAGAACTCTTCACTCCAGTTTACATGCAATTTTCATTACTCTGATTATTCGTTGATAAGTATGGCTATTTACATTTACATTTAATCATTTAGCAGATGCTTTTATCCAAAGCGACTTAAAAATGAGAAGAAAAATAGAAGCAATCAGACCAACAAGAGGGCAATGGTATACAAGTGCTGTAACAAGTCTCAGTCTAGCACAGTACACATACCAAAGTTTTTTTTTTTTTTTTTTAAATCATAAAAAGACAAATAAGAAAGTGCTAGTATTAATTAGTCAGGTGCCTTAATTAGGAGTTTTTTTGTGAAAATGGCCAAAGCTGCTCAAATAGAGACAGGCAGGTCATTCCAGCTTGGAACACTCCAGGTAAAGGTCCGTGAGAGTGATTTTGTGCCTTTTTGGGATGGTACCACAAGGCGTTGTTCACTTGTAGAACGCAAGCTTCTAGAGGGCGCATACAGTGCATCTGGAAAGTATTCACAGCGCTTTACTTTGTCCTCATTTTGTTATGTTACAGTCTTATTCCAAAAGGGATTAAATTCATTATTTTCCTCAAAATTCTACAAACAATACCCCATAATGACAATGTGAAAGAAGTTTGTTTGAAATCTTTGCAAATTTATTAAAAATAAAAAACGAAAAAAATCACATGAACATAAGTATTCACAGCCTTTGCTCAATGTTGACGCACCTTTGGCACCAATTACAGCCTCAAGTCTTTTTGAGTATGATGCTACAAGCTTGGCACACCAATTTTGGGGCAGTTTCTCCCATTCTTCTTTGCAGGACCTCTCAAGGTCCATTAGGTTGGATGGGGAGCGTCGGTGCACAGCCATTTTCAGATCTCTCCAGAGATGTACAATCGTGTTCAAGTCTGGGCTTTGGCTGGGCCACTCAAGGACATTCACATAGTTGTCTGTAGCCACTCCTTTGTTATCTTGGCTGTGTGCTTAGGGTTGTTGTCCAGTTGGAATATGAACCTTCACCCCAGTCTGAGGTCCAGAGCGCTCTGGAACAGGTTTTCATCAAGGATGTCTCTGTACATTGCTGCATTCATCTTTTCCTCGGTCCTGACTAGTCTCCCAGTTCCTGTCACTGAAAAACATCCCTACAGCATGATGCCATACACCATTTTATACACCATTTTATACACCATGCTTCACTGTAGGGATGGTATTGGCCAGGTGATGAGCGGTGCCTGGTTTCCTCCAGACATGACGCTTGCTATGACGACGCTCAGGCCAAAGAGTTCAATCTTTGTTGATCTCATGGTCTGAGTCCTTCAGGTGCCTTTTGGCAAGCTCCAGGCAGACTGTCATGTGCCTTTTACCGAGGAGTGGCAAAATGTGGAAGTGAAGCGTTGTGAATACTTTCTGGATGAACTGTAAATCTGAACTAGCAAGCTTAGGTACTTTGGAGCCAGTGGTTGTCTTATAGGCAAACATCAGTGCCTTTAATTTGATGCGAGCGGCTATTGGCAGCCAGTGCAAACTGATGAAGAGAAGTGTGACGTGCTCTCTCTTTGGCTCATTGAAGACCACTCTTGCCACAGCATTCTGGTTGCAGAGGCTTGATAGTACATGCTGGCCCACTAAGGGAGTTATACCACACTCAGATTGGAATACAGTATGCATGTTACCAGCTATCGTTTTAATCAACTCACATCAAATTCAAAATACATTTTTATGGACGTACTGGATATTATTTGGCGCCGTGATGAACATTGCAGTGCCGGGTTTGCCTACACTGCCATTGTGTTCTTCGCGCCGTCTGGATGAAGATATAAAGCAGAGACTGCGCAGTGAGTTGTGTTGAAGTTATAAGCTACTTTTTGAACTTTTGTGTTGATGTTTAATCGCAATATTTCAGAATCCCATTATAATCACATTATGAGTGTGTATGTAAACGCGCTCAATGACTGACACATTTTATCATTTCTCTGTTATCAGGGCAACAGTGGAAAATGAAACCATATCCATAGCGGCTGGCCCACATTGGCATGGAATGGAGTGGTTAAGCAAAGAGAATGGTTTGGCCGATGGTGGAAAATCTGAATTTTCTGTTCCGATTTGCCTAGTTTACCTTTTCCTGCTTAGTTCCCGTTTCATTTGTTGTCATAGTTATTCATTGTTTAATTGATTTAATTGAGTCTCACCTGTCCCTAATTGGCACTGTATTTAAACCCTCAGTTGTCTTCTGTTCTTTGTATTGTGTTGAAGTTCATGCTGGTGTTTCTATGTATTTGGGTGTTTATTAAATGTTATTTAACTCTTCCTCTGCATCAAACATCTTTGTCTGGATTATCAAGTCAAGTCAATGCGCTGCGCTGCAGCTTTGCAGTTATTGCATACTATAGTAAAAGCAATACTATAGTAACTATTATACGTCTTGTGTTTTTAAGAGCAAAACCACATTCTATGTGATCATCACAGAGTTTACAGATATTTTTGGGCTGATGTGTGAATGGTATCTTACCGGTAAAAAGATGGAATGATGTGAACAGCACATTTGTGTCTTTACTGGAAAAGTCGTTCTGGTAATTTTACAGTAATTTACCGGGATGTGTGTACTGTGTGAGGGAGGTTGTGTTTGATTGAGGATTGCTCGATTGCTCCTGTCTGCCTCGCTGCTCAGAGTGGTTTGTGTCTGTAACTCCGTATAGCTTTGTTTTGAATCTCTTACTTTACTTTCATTCATTGTTGCTTATATTATCATTACCTTATATCTAATATTGCCTACCACATTAATTTAACATCGCTAGCTTTTAATCTAAATCGCCATTACAACGCGTCTGCATCTCACTAGCTTGTTAACTTGTCATCAGTCTCTCGTGCACTCCTTTTCTTTTTCTACATGTTCATCAAACAGCTGTGGTAAGTTGGAGAAGTCTACAAACACGGTGAGTCATGTCATCCTCTCCTAGTACTGTATCGTGTTCTGCTTGTCACATGTTCAGTATAGCTTTCTCTGTCAGCGACGAGGGATTTACATGTCATAAATGTAGGGAAATAGTCAGGCTGACAGAGAAAATCTCAGAATTAGAGACACGCATCCAAACTTTAATCGAGGACAGTAAGAATGTAAGGGCTTCAGATACTGTTTTGGATGCGACTAGCTTAGTGAACTCTGTACATTGTTCGGTTCTGGCTGTAGAGCCTGTGCAGCAGGACAATTGGGTAACGGTGAGGCGGCATAGCCACGGAAAACACCAATCTTCCGTTCCAATAAGAACATCAAAACAGGTTCTCCCCACTCAGTGACACACCCACTGAGAATCCTGTTGAAAGTGCCCTAGTTATTGGCGATTCTATTACACAGAACGTGAAAATAGAGACACCAGCCACCATAGTCACATGTTTGCTGGGAGCCAGAGCACCTGACATCAAAGCAAATTTAAAAGTGCTGGCTAATGCTAATCGTAAATACTCTAAAATTATAATGGCACAAATGATGTTCGACTTCGCCTGTCGGAGATCACTAAAATTAACATTAAAGAGGTGTGTGAACTCGCAAGTACAATGCCAGAAAAAGTAATTTGCACTGGCCCTCTTCCTGTTCGTTGGAGTGATGAGATTATCATCACTCAATGGCTGGCTGTCCGCAGAATAATATAGGTTTCATAAACAATTGGAAAAGTTTTTGGGGCAGACCAGACCATTCATCCCTCCTGGGATGGTGCTGCTCTTCTCTCTAGTAATATGGCACATAGTCTTAGAGCTGAAACATGACAAACTGGGGCCCAGGTCACGAAGCAGACAGACCGGCTAAACCGACCATCTGCTAGCTGCCTCACGTTACAGAAGTCAGATAATTCCCAACACATAGAAACTCTTCCACCTAGATATTATCACATAGAGATTGTGTCTGTACCCTGAATTAGTAAAAACAAAAAACTTCCAAACCCATTTAAGGGTAAAAATTTTATTGATGTTCAACAAATAAAAAATAGAGATAATACTGATAAACAAATGATAAAGCTTGGGTTGTTAAATATTAGATCCCTTTCTTCAAAAGCATTTATTGTAAATGATCACAGACAATAATCTATATTTGCTGTGTTTGACAGAAACCTGGCTAAAACCGGACGATTACATTACTTTAAATGAGTCTAGCCCTCAAGGTCGAAACACAATCCTCGTCAGAAAGGCAAAGGGGGAGGTGTTGTTGTAATTTATAGTAATATTTACAGTATTAGTCAAAAGTCTTTCAAATATAATTCCTTCGAAGTGATGGTACTTTATGTAACATTATGTAAGTTGACATTTGTGCTGGCTACTGTATACAGGCCACCAGGACACCATACAGACTTTATCAAAGAATTTGCTGATTTTCTTTTGGAGTTAATACTAGCTGCAGATAAAGTCCTTGTTGTTGGTGATTTTAATATCCAAGTAGATAATGAAAAAGACGCATTGGGATTGGCATTTACAGACATTCTAAACTCTACTGGAATTAGACAACACGTGTCAGGACCCACTTATTGTCGTAATCATACTTTAGATCTAATATTGTCACATGGAATCGATATTGATGCCGTTGAAATTCTGCAGCAGAGTGACGACATCTCAGATCATTATCTAGTCTCGTGTATACTACATTTAGTCAAGGCTGCAAAACTGCCTTTCTGCCATAAATATGGTAGAACCATCACTTAAATAATCTTCCTGATCAGTTTTATCGCCTTAGCATACCAGACAGCTTAGAAGACCTCGATGTTGCAACAGAAACTATTGCCTCTGTCTTTTCCAGCACATTAGACTCAGTTGCTCCTTTGCGCTTAAAAAAGGTTAAGGAAATGAATCCAATGCCGTGGTACAATAAGCACACTCGGGCCCTAAAGGGAGCTGCCAGAAAAATGGAGTGCAGCTGGAAGAAAACAAAACTAGAAGTTTTTTCGCATTTCGTGGAGAGAGATAATGATTGAGTATAGAAAGGCCTTAAAAACTGCTAGATCTGCCTATTTTTCAAATCTTTTAGAAGAAAATAAACACAACCCGAGGTATTTATTTGATACAGTGACTAAATTAACAAGAAATAAAGCTTCAACTTCTGATGTTTCCAAAGAGCACAGCAGTAATGACTTTATGAACTTCTTTACTTGCAAGATTGACAATATTAGAGAGAAAATTATAACCATGCAACCGTCTACTACAGTATCACGTCAGGTAGTGCATTGTAGTGTCCCTGAGGAAAAATTCAATTCATTCACTGCTTTAGGAGAGGAAGAATTGCCTAAACTTGTTAAATCATCAAAATCAACAACATGTATGTTAGACCCTATACCGACTAAGCTATTGAAAGAGATGCTTCCAGAGGTCATAGATTCTCTTCTTAATATCGTTAATTCGTCTTTATCACTAGGATACAAACCACAACTTGATCCTAGAGAATTAGTCAATTACAGGCCGATCTCAAATCTCACTTTTCTGTCGAAAATACTAGAAAAGGCAGTATCATCACAACTATGTTCCTTTTTTAGAAAGAAATAGTATCTGTGAGGATTTCCAGTCAGGATTTAGACCATGCCATCGTACTGAGATTGCTCTCATTAGAGTTACTAATGATTTCCTCTTATCATCAGATCGTGGTTGTATCTCTCTATTAGTGTTACTGTTACTGTAGTGCTGCATTTGACTATCGATCACAACATTATTTTAAACAGACTCGAAATTAGTGGAATTGCATTGTCATGGTTCAAATTATACTTATCTGACCATCTGATCAGTTTGTAGTAGTAAACGAAGAGATGTCATAGCGATCATAAGTTCAATATGGAGTACCGCAAGGCTCAGTACTAGGACCGTTGCTTTTCACTCTGTACATGCTACACTTGGGAGATATCATTAGGAAGCATGGCGCTAGTTTTCACTGTTACGCTGATGATACTCAGCTCTATATTTCTTTGCGCCCTGACAAAACTTACCAATTCACAAAATTAATGGCATGCATAGCTGATATAAAAAATTGGATCACCAGTAATTTTCTACTACTAAATTCAGAAGAAACAGAGATTCTAATTTTTGGACCAAAAACTTCTTCACGTAATAACCTAGAATACTGTCTAACACTTGATGGCTGCTCTGTTAAGTCTTAGTCGTCAGTTGGGAACCAGGGTGTGCTCTTTGATACCAATCTTTTATTTGAAGGCCATGTTTCTAGCATCTGTAAAACTGCATTCTTCCATCTTAAAAATATATCTAAACTACGACATATGCTCTCAATGAAAAATGCAAAACAGTTAGTTCATGCGTTCATGACCTCAAGGCTAGATTACTGTAACGCTCTACTGGGTGGTTGTTCCGCTCGCTTGATAAATAAACTACAGCTCGTACAAAATGCAGATGCTAGGAAGTATGACCATATTAGCCCAGTTCTGTCAACACTGCATTGGCTTCCTGTTAAACATTGTACAGATTTTAAAATCTTGCTAATTACTTACAAAGCACTAAATGGCTCCCCAGTACCTGAGCGAGCTCTTAATGCATTATAGTCCTTCACGTCTATTGCGATCTCAAAATTCAGGCCAGCTGATAATACCTAGAATATCAAAATCAACCACAGGCGGTAGACCCTTCTCCTATTTGGCACCTAAACTCTGGAACAATCTTCCTAGCATTGTTTGGGAAGCAGTTTAAATCTAGACTAAAAACGCATCTCTTTAACCTGGCATACACATAACACATTATCAATTTATATTTTCAAATCCGTTAAAGGATTATTAGGCTGCATAAATTAGGTCAGCCGGAACCAGGACTTCCTATAACACCAGATGTACTCGTTACATCAGAAGAAGAATGGCATCTACGCTAATATTAGTCTCTCTGTTTATCCTGAGGTTTACCGTAGTCAGCCAGATCCGGGCCGTATCCAGGTGAGATCGAGGACCTGCGCCTTGACGTGACCACAACGCAGCCCTGAAGTATCAGCAGAGATTGAGTATCAACCTCTGTATCAACTAGATCGTCCATTGTGAAAGCCACATCAACACAACAGCCAGTGGCACAGCTCCTCAACAAACCGTCCATACGATCCTCAACTGGATGGAACTGAAATAAATACTTTGAATGTTGCGATCCCATCGGACTTATGATAGCTACCTGAATCTTAACAAAGCACTATTTGCCAGAGGAGAACTGGCCCCCTGACTAAGCCTGGTTTCTCCCAAGGTTTTTTTCTCCATTTTAACACCTGTTTGCCACCTGATGTCACCTGTTGGAGTTTGGGTTCCTTGCCGCTGTCACCTTTGGCTTGCTTAGTTGGGGATACTTGACATTTGATATTTAACATTGCTTTGCATCTGCCTGCATTGACACCATTTTCTTTAAGAGCTGCTGTGCAGCCAAAATTATATACCAGTTATCACTGTAAAGCTGCTTTGACACAATCTGCATTGTAAAAAGCGCTATATAAATAAAGATGACTTGACTAATATTTTATAAGCTATTTTTATAAATTCTTTTCAGTATTTAATTCATTATAAATATAATTAAAGGATCTTAACAATCTTTTCTCAACAATCTTGGACTTATTTTTCTGTACTTTGTTGTAGTGCATTGCCTTCTCTACATTAGAATTTGGCCAAAATAAAGTATTTTAGGAAGCAGCATAATTAAATTGACCACATTTTGGAACAGCCTTCATGTAAGGAGCCCAACTATATGATGTCTTAAAATACTGCCTACTGATGCAGCTGACTAGGTTTTGGAACAGAGCTTAAACCTGTTCTTGGATTCTCTCTCTGTGTGTGTGTGCATGAAGGGAGGTAGTGAAAAATTGAGGCCTTAGCTCTTGCACTGCTGCAGTTTTTAGTATTTCCCTCATGACCGTCTTGTTTTGTATTCACTTCTTGTTATTTGAACCGCTATATTCTGCCGGCACAGGGCTTTTGAAACACACCGATAGGTTTCAGGGGGGATGGAAGATACTGACAGGTCAAAGCAGCTTCTCTAGATGAAGCAAACTGTCTTTTCTGCTGCACCTGGTCCCCATGTACTGAATCATGCTAGAGTTTAAGCATACACAAATATGGGGGAAGGCAAGTGGCCTCAACTAACCAGAGATGAATTTTAATAGGTGAAAAATTGAGTTTCTTACTGTACTTCTGGCATGAGCATGACAAATCCTTGCTAGCCCTTTATATAGACATATTACCATAAAAATCCTACAGTGAAAGTGTGAATGAGGTCTTTTCTGGCATATCTTATAACACCCTTGTGAAAAATAATTCACTTTAGCATACTTTTAAAGAGAGTATATATTACAGAAATAATATATATCAAACGAATATCCAGAGATGTGAATTTAAAGGGGCAATGTGTAAATTTGAGGAGGATCTACTGACAGAAATGCAATATAATATGCATAACTATGTTTTCAGTTGGGTATAAAGACCTTAAATAATGAACCGTTATGTTTTTATTACCTTAGAATGAAAGATTTCTATCTCATACACCGCGGATCCCCTTACAAGTTAAGTCGCCATTTTGAGTTGGCATGTTTCTACAGTAAACCTAAATGGACAAATTGCTCTACAGAGCATGTTTGCTTGTCTGGCTTCTCTCTGCTGTCTCAGACGACGACATGTTTGTCCTGTGCTGGTCACCGTAGCTTCTCTATATTGCAATTCACAACCCCACCGCTAGATGCTGCTAAAATTTACACACTGCACCTTTAATTTTCAGACATAAAATGTACTATATATAAATTTATTAAATGTACTTAGTGGAACTTTTTTTTTTTTTTTACCCACTTAGGAAGCGCTTAAGCACATCTTTATTTGAAATTTCATATTTACTTCTATTTGCTTTTAAGAACATAGTAAAAATATACAAATGACAAGGATTTATGGTAAACTAAAATATATAAAATATGCAATCTCTATTGAAATTTATGTCATGTAAATTAAATATTTTTAATTACATATTTGTAATGATGAAGTTTCAATTTAGTACATTTAAAATATATTAACTAAGTGTAATACATAACACACTACAGTTCAAATGAACAAATACTTTACATTTAGTACTTTATGTTAGACACATCAAAATAAGTGTACTTCTTTAAAGCATGACAAAAGATAAAACAATGATTTAAAATGTACTTAAAAGTAAAATTAATTTGATATGATAAAGTTCACTTTATAAAAGTGTCCTTAATTGTGTTAAGAAACATTGTCATGCAAGTGTACTCTCTTTAATTACTCTCTTGAAGTACACTACAAACTCACATTCAATACAATTAAGCACACTTCTTTTGATAAGGGCAGTGGATCAGAAACTACTGTATGTGACAATAATGGAAATATCCACATATAATCTCAAATGATAAAAATAGATATAAATGTATGTAAATGTGTCTATTGAAATAGATGTGCTGTAGACTTTCTATGCAGTGCTAATGTCTAATAATAGTCCATACGTAGTATCTATCACTCAAAGGCACTGTAAACATTGTAAGTGGTTGGCAGTTCAGCAGAACAAATGGATTTTAGAAAAAAATCTCATTTAAAATCTTTATATTAATAGCTGATTTTTATTATTAACTGGGCCTAGATGGAATCTGCTGACCTTTATTTTGGAGCTGAAAGTACTGAACTCTCATTGGTAGTTCAATGTTTCATCAAATAAGCCAAAATTATAACAAACAAACATGCAAGGGTTATGTGCGTGATATTTTGTGATTGACAGGCATTCCAATTATGTGTGGCCACAGATGTCATGTGGGCATGCTGATAAAGTATAAACCTATCAAAACCTATTAAAGTCGGCCTACCCTGAGCTCTAAGGTTGTTGTGTTATAGAATATGTAGAACTTCTGTAGAACCCAAACTTCAATGTGATTTCCATATCATTTTTTAAAATTCAAGAGCGACTGCAGATTTACTGATGAAACAGTTGCCGTTACCATAAAAATGTAATTGCAGCGAGCAGAACTGTCATTAATTTTTGCAGGCTGATATTTTTTTGTCTGATTTTCAGAAACTTTTTGCTTCTTTTTACATTTTTTTTTTTTTGCTTCCAATACAATTTTGTGGTTTATGACTCCTCATTATAAAGCTTTTTGAAATGCCTAAGAAGAAAATGAATGGGGAATATGATTCCAGTACCAAGGCTGCTGAAAAAGTGGGCGGTAACTGTTGTGATCTATTGTATTACTGATTTGACAAGTTAAATTACATTTTAAAAAAGTGCAATCTCATTTCACATACTTTACGACCCTAGGTGTCTGATAGGAAAAACTTCTTACCATTGAAAGTGGAATGATGGCTTGAATGTCCTTCTGCACAACCGTCAGCTCTGTGACCACCTTCTCTGCATCCGGGGCTGGATTCTGACCCCGGTAATCAATATTCCAGTTGATTCTTCTGGTGACTGATTGGCTGGTGAAGTTCTCCATCTCAAAGTCTAGCTGCATAATTTCAATGCTGGCAGCCATGTCCCTGAAGAGATACAACATGATCATGTGACAGTGAGCAGCACATTTAAATGATCAATAATAAGGCTGAAAAAAAAAAGAGAGGAAAAAAAAAATGGCTAACCACCAAATGTAGCCATTACGATTATTTAGAAGAGTCTAATTAGGGTCAGGCATGTATTTAAAGCTTAAATAGTTTAATATACTGGTCATCAACAAAAACAGATGTTCTGTCATGCATTAGGTATTATATATCCAGGAAATTAATCAATCAGAGAGCCGGGAAAGGCCCATCTGTTGTTTAGGACTGGATTATAGGGGCTAAAAATGGATTTACCAATTACAAATCTCAGGAAAGAAACGCAAAAATTCTAGTTGTATCACTCTGCTTGTCTCTGCGCATTCTAGACAGGCAGCATTTCTCCCAGCGAACCAATGACAAAGGAGAAAACTCAAACCCATTATATTTTTCGAAATACCACTGTTGTTGTGTCATGGAATGTAGTTTTAAGAGTTTTTCAGGCTAGAATGTTGTTTAAACCGCAAATCTGCCTTTTATTTATAAAGACAGCACCTATTTTAAAATTTGTTCCGACATTTTCGGGCAATCCAGGTGATCACTGGGTGCTCATGTACCCCACCAAGAACAGCCTTATCTCGACAAGTCCTTCTGACATTTACCACTGACTCTGATGTCTCTGTAGTGGTTAAACATGAGATATAATTTGTTCTGGGTATATCTAACAGGCATTTTTTTGGTCTCATGAATCTATTATTTTTTCCTGGGCAGAGAACAAAGTTCATTTTCATAACTATAATCATATTTAACTTTAATGCTGTACATTAAAGCTGTCTTTTACTTTTGTCTGAATTGTTTGCTTGTCTATTTCCTATTTTACAAACTTGTTATGCTTGTATAAAGGCTATATATATTGGTATACCCGGTATTGAGAAATGGTCTGTGTTAGTGGGGATTTTTCAGCTACTTCAGTGCAGATTACATTGTTATGCCAGTAGGTGGCGTTTCACAATATTATTTGTTTCTACTGCATTTTTTGCTCAAATAAATGCAGCCTTGATGAACATAAGAGACTTCTTTCAAAACGCATTAAAAAATCTTACCCTAAATTTTTGAACAATAGTGTATATATTTTCTGATATATTTTTTGTGAATATATTTTTGAATATCATGTGTGTTGAATATCCATGTCATGTGTGTGGCTGTATAGATATTATTCTTTTAAAGGTGAAATCTTTCACTTCTGCATTTCTGAGGCCAACCAACCTGTTTTTCCAAACACTCCCTCTGTCTTCCATTGTTTGGCCAAACAGAATTTGCCCCAAACTATCTCCATAGACCGAACCAATATTGGTGTATGGGGCAATTCAAACAAACAGAGCACTGCTTTTTATAGCGCCAGAGAGAAGTGCTTATACTTTTCGGGAGAATCAACCTATAAATGGCTTACTTATAGTTGTCTCTGCATATTAAGCTGGGATAGGGAAAAGTATTGTAGCATCTGAAAAAATAACACATCAAAAACACATCAACAAAACAATAAAAGCAAAAATGCTGCACATTCATATAACAATAAACATTGATTTAGTGAAATGAACGCAGATGTAGTCATAAAACAGCTGAGCACAACAGTTCAGCAACATACTGGAATTAAATTGGTGACACAGGGAAAAAAACGGCAACAGTGACTGGCAGATTGTTTCTTCAGAGCCTCTGCAGGAAACCTCCATAATGGATAGTGACAGATTAAATGAGTTCTGTCTGTTGATCTCATGCACACTCATCAAGTATTATTTCCTTTAACTGAGACTCCTGTTCTACAGGTAGATGCGCTGATAGCAGCTGACAACGACACAGAGAGACGGCCAAAAAATAAATTCCCTTGCTGGGAGTGGAAAAATGCTGCAGGGTTATCAAAATGTTATCTGTGGGGGGTAATTAATGTGTCAGAGCTGGTAAAACCAACAACTTCTTCTTGTGTGGAATAAGAAAAATCATTCTTTTAGTTTATTATTGTCACATATATTTAGGCATTTGTTAGTTTAGTTTCATTTTCATGGACTTTATAATTTATTTATCATCAGTCACCTGTTTCCTTTGTTTCACGCTTTTATCATTTACCGTAACATTTCATTTGATCATCACACCTGTTAGTCTTTTAGTTCATTATCACTGTATACTTAAGTTCCTTGGTTTCCTCTGTTCATTGTCGTCTATTGTTTGTGTGTAGAAATGCTGTTACACTGTGTTGGATTATCTGAGTTTATTCTTTTGGATTGGAACTTTTGACTCATCTTCATCTTTGGACTCTTTAAACCGTGACAATTATATTTTTTATTTATTACAGGAAATTAGATAAGTCTTAGTGTCATCAAAACATTTTAGATACTTAAGCCGCACTTCAGATGTAGGAATGTCATTGAATTGGATAACAAAATACCAATGTAACACTTTATTTCGATGGTCCCCTTTAGGCATTCTGTTTACTATAAGTAACGTTGCACCTATACATCAACTAACTCTCATTAGAGTATTAGTAGACTGTCTGTTTAATACAGTTGCAAGAAAAAGTATGTGAACCACTTGCAGAATCTATGAAAATGTGCAAAATTTTAACAAAATAAAAGAGATCATACAAAATGCATGTTATTTTTTATTTAGTACCATCCTGAGTAAGATGTTTTACATAAAAGATGTTTACATATAATCCATAAGACAAAAAAATAGCTGAATTTATTAAAAATGACCCAGTTCAAAAGTTTGTGAACCATTGATTCTTAATACTGTGTGTCATTATCTGGATGATCTATGACTGTTTTTTTTTTTTTTTTTTGTGTGATGGTTGTTCATGAGTCCCTTGTTTATTCTGAGCAGTTAAACTGAGCTCTGTTCTTCAGAAAAAATCTCCAGGTCCTGCAGTTTTCCACCAAATCACTTTTGCATATTAGAACCCTTTACAACAGTGACTGAATGATTTTGAGATCCATCTTTTCACATGGAGGACAACTGAGGGACTCAAACACAACCATTAAAAAAGGTTCAAACATTCACTGATGCTTCAGAAGGAAACACGATGCATTAAGAGACAGGGGGTGAAAACTTTTGAACAGGATGAAGAGGTCCAAATTTTTCTTATTGCGCTTGAATATCATTTTTTTTTTTTTTTTGTCATTTAGGACTGCCCTTCGGAAGCAACAGAAGATACTTGCATGTTTCCTGGAAGACAAATTAAATACAATTTACCTTGATCTTCAAATTCCAAATGTTTTCACCCCCCGTCTATTAATGCATCGTGTTTTTTTCTGGAGCATCAGTGAATGTTTGAACCTTTTTTAAAAGTTGTGTTTGAGTCCCTCAGTTGTCCTCAGTGTGAAAAGACGGATCTCAAAAAAGGGTTCAAATATGCAAAAAATACTGGAAAACTGAAGAATCTGCAGGACCTGGAGATTTTTTCTGAAGAACAGAGCTCAGTTTAACTGCTGTTTAGGACAAACAAGGGACTCATGAACAACCATCACAAAACAAAAAAACTGTCGTAGATCATCCAGGTAACCACACACAGTATTACAAATCAATGGTTCACATACTTATGAATGGGGTTAATCAGCAATTTTTTTTTTTTTGTCTTGTGGTAAACATCTTTTATGTAAAATATCTTACTCAGGACAGTACTAAATAAAAAATAACATGCATTTTGTATTATCTCCCTTATTTTGTTAAAATATTTTAACATTTTCATTGATTCTGCAAGTGGTTCACATATCTTTTCTTGCAACTGTATCTACTTACACTTTATTTTGATGGTCCACCTACAGATAAACTGTAAAAAGTAACTTTGCAAGTTCATGTCAACTTATTCTACTAATCCTAACCCTACACATATCAGTCTACTAATAATCAACTAATTCTCTAATGAGAGTTAGTTAACATGTAGGTGCAACGCTACTTATAACAGAAAGTACCACTAAAATAAAATGTAACCAATATGAAAAAGAGACATTTTGAAACAAATGATGCAAGATCTTTTATAAGAACTAACCAAAAGTCCTTAATACATTTTTTTTTTCAAACCTAATTTCAAACCTAACTTGCAATACATGTTCATTTTAATTTTGTTCTGTAGTACAATGATATTCACATACTGTATTTTAAAGTGATTCTTAAGTGCCTACATTAGTGTATATCAGCTGTATGGTTGCAATGCATTTTCACTTCACGTTTGCATTCTGTATTAGAAACCAAATGTGTATTTAGTTGTTTAGTAGTCCAGCATACACTAGTACACTACAGTGGCCAACTGTTATGGTTTGCAAACCCCCTTTGTTAGGAGATACTGTTTTGTCTATAATTGTTGCTTGGCTAATTTAAAATTGATGTGACCAGTTAAGGCCATTAAGTGTGACTTCCCTACTAAAAGTTTAATTACTTTTCCTTTTGTTTGGAAGGAAATATTTTAAGGCAACTGGGAATCAATCTCTATCAAACGTGTTTGCTTTCTTGATGTCTATTCATTGGACACTGCATTAACAAAGTTAATATTGCCTTAATTATTTAGCCATTGCTGAGAATTGATTGTCCTGCACAACAGGAGAGGAGGCCAGGGAAGAGTTTTGCTAACAATCAGTCATTAAGCATTGCCAGAGCAGGAGCCAGCTTTCAAAACGCCATGCTTTTAGACTCATTTTAGGCTTGCTTAACTCTGAGTGCAGAAACATAAGGAGAGAAAGAACTGGCAATAGTGTGTAGCAACTGAATCTCTAATTGAAAATACACTAATGGAATAATGAGGCTTGTCTTATATTGACAAATAATGCTGGCATTGCCTCCAAGGCCTGCCCCATGCCACGTTCGCCGTGTGTGCTTCTAGCAGTAGAGTCACTCATTAAAGCCGTTAGAAAAGATAGATGGTGAAAGAATATGGGCAGCATATGCGAAGAAATTTGCAAGTATAAGAAGAGAGCTGCAGTCTGTGGACAGAATGAGCCGTGCTAACAGAAAATCTATACGAGGAAACGGCATCGACTTGCTAAAAATTATTAATCTTCCTAGACAAAAAACTCATGCAGGCATTAATTTGTTACGATACAAAAAGCCTCCAGCTGCATCTAGATGTATATTCTCCAAAACAAAGAGATGAGTTCAACTGTGAAATAGTCCCAAAACAAGCAGTAAATTCTGTTGGTTGTGGTGAAAAGTGCAAAGCTGTTTAAACTCGCATTAAAAAATAACAAGCAACACCTCTCTATAGTCTGGTGTCACATTGGCGCTTGACAACATGTCAGAGACTGTTGCAATGTGCTGCACGTAAATAAACTGTGATAAGTTTTTATGGCAAAACTTTCAGACTTTGTCATTTAAATTCTGTGTAAAAGGAGCAATTTCTTGCGAGTACAGACAGTATAATAAATTGGTTAAGAAGTGAGAGAGTGCAATGAAAAAAATTAGAATAATAGTCATAAACAAAGCATGTAAAACACTGTATAATAGTATCTGTAAAATAGTATGCAGTTATATTTAAATATCTAAAGCTGCGTATATGTAAACACTTCTATATTTTAGATGTCGTCAATATGCCCATATTGTATGTTTCGGTGAACATCCAACTAACAGCTCAAAAGTTTGGCGTTAGTAAGACATTTTTAAAAGAAAATAATACTTATACAATGGATAATTCCAGCTGCATTTGAAGCCGTTGTTAAAAATAATCCCCGAAAACATATAGCTAACTGCATTACATAAGTATCGCTGCGCCACTGAATGTCTATGTTGCTGTGTCGGTCTTAGCAACCACTCTTAGAAACGTAAACATATGTTTGTTCTCAACTAATTTTGTTCATTGAAGCTTACTGCAATATGTAGAAGAGTATTATGAGAGAGATATCAGGTGAACGAGTGTATTACCTGCATTCAAATTTAGCAATTTCCTTCAGGTCAGTCCTATGTTCATAATAAAAAAGAGCATTTGAATGTCCGCTGCGATCTTGTCCTTTTAACATTTAATTAATTTCCCATGTCCTGCTGACAATGACAGCACTAGTCAAAGTATTTGTCATTTGTGTCTTGTTCAGCGTTCACAATTCGATATAAAAGCCTTTGTGACTGAGTGACTCACTCATAAAGACAATCTTTGCCGCCAACTTCTGTTGCTGTTCATGGTCAGAGACTATTTCCTGCATTTTCCAGCCTTTTAATGATTTTACTTCATGAAAGTTGCATTGATACATATTTTTTTGGCTTTAATACTGTTACAAAAAAAAAAAAAAATCCATTTAAAAAATGCTGTTCTTTCGAACCTTCTATTCATCAAAGAGTCCTAAAAAAAATTATTAAGCAGCTCAACTGAATTCAACACTGGCAATAATAAAAAAATGTTTCCTAAGCACCAAATCAGCATATTAGAATGATTTCTGAAGGATCGTGTGACACTGAAGACTGGAGGAATGATGCTGAAAATTCAGCTTTGCATCACAGAAATAAATTACATTTTAAAATATATCCTAATAAAATGTTATTTTAAACTGCAATAATATAATTACAATATTACTGTTTTTACTGTATTTTAGATCAAATAAATTCAGCCTTGATAAGCATAAAATACTTATTTTAAAAACATTTAATATATCTTACCCGCCCCAAACTTTTGAACAATAGTGTACAACAAGCAATCAGTTTTTTTTGTTTTTGTTTTTTTTTTTGTTTTTTTACTAAGAGCTGGTTCTATATTTATATAAAAATTCACATACTGTTAAACCATTAAAGTTGATTTCCTATTCTGTTATTGAATAGCATTAGTATGCTGAATCGCATTGCTTTTTCAGACATTAAAGGCTATAGATACTGGATCAAACAACAGACATTTTATATTTACCATATGAGATTTTGGTCTTATGCCTGCAACCTGGAAAATAATATCTATATAAAAAGAGGGCTGAATGGTCTTAATTGGCAGTGTGTATTTTTTTTTTTTTTTAACTAGCCTTAAAGGGTTCACCCAAAATTTCTGTCATAAATTACTCTCCCTCATGTCGTTCCAAACCTGTAAGACCTTCGTTCATCTTCAGAACACAAATTAGGATATTTTTGATGAAATCCAAGTTAAAACATTTTTTTTATCCCCCATAGAAAGCAACGAAATTACAGCATTCAAAGTCCAGAAAAGTAGTAAAGACATCATTAAAATAGTCAACGTGACTACAGTTGTATAAAATACACTGTATAAAAGTATAGTTTTCCTAGTAGCAGGGTTGCAGGTGAGTGACGGTCTTTTCACATGTCAGACAGAAAAATTGTTTGCTAGGGTCCACTTAATACAGAGGGAAAACGAAGGATAGAGGCTAAGAGGCTTAGAAACATGAACAAAATAGCATGATGTTTAATTCAGATGACCTCTCTGGTAATCTCTGTGTCGACATCTCCCCGACAAAGGGTAAATAACACTTGACTCTACTGGCTAGATGAATCACTCATGTTCTTGAAGATGAAATGGAAGATAAAACCCTTCTAGACAACAGTTTTGTAGACTTCTAGACTACAGTTTTGTATACTTCTGTGGACTGAAAATATATATCAGCTATTTCTAGTTGAATTTTTTAAGGAATGTATACAAAATCAGATATTGAAATTTGATTTGAAATCAATCCTACAGGATGCTAACGGAGCGAAATAAGAAGCCTCTAAGAAGCAAACACGATCCTACCGGAAAAATCATCATTTTTAATTTGTTTTGTTTTTGTTACTTTATCCAAGATGACTTTATTTGATTCTTTTAGGACTGATTTAAAATTAAGTTTCAATTGGAATCCTGTAGATGTCTTTATTTTTTACTACAGACTGAGCTGGCTCTGTCGTAAAGCCCTGCAATAATAATTTACTATGAATGAATACACAGGAACTACTAATTAATAAGACTACAAATGTTTCATTGAATATAAGCCTCTCCAATTAAACAGTAACATCCTTAAACAAAGGTCTTAACTGAACAGGCGGCGTTCTGTTTTAGTTGAAGGTTATTTGGATTAACTAGCAGATGTTTGAGTGGGTGAATGTGATGATTCAAGCATGAAAGTTTAGGCCTTTTCTTTGCTGATTTAAAACCAGACTGCCATTAACTATGCACTGCTTAGTTTCTCACTAGAGAAGCTTGCCCTAGATCAGTATACAAAATGTAAGGAAGCTGACTTACCCAGTGACTCCTTTGATCTTGCTGGCTTCCACGGTTGCAATCGAATGTTTGGCTCCGGACTGCACATCCCATTCAACCTTCCACTGGTCACTCTTCGACTTAGTGCTGAGGAGGTTCACCCCTTTCTTTGCTTTCACCCTGTGAAAGAGACACAGAGGGTTTTATGGCTGGAGTCCAGCAAGACTGTTATGGATTTTAGTGTTCAGCACCAAGAAGACTATCCCTTTAACCGTTTAATTTTGCTACTCAAATGAGCAAGCTATGCATAGCTATGCAAAATAATAAACAACAATAATAACAACAAGATAATTTAAGTAGAATAAAAGACATTTTAACAATAATGTAAAACAATAAAGCAAAATAAAGACTTGCAGGAATGGTTACTGTTATATAAATCCACTCCTTCAGATGCTCATTTATACAAAGATTGTCAATCTGTGCTGGAAACCTATTTCCCATAGATAGCTCACATGACTTCTGCAACTTCATTATAACCTCTGAGACCTTACATCTAAAAAAGCATCTTCTGTGCATCAATTTATGCACGCTAAAGCTCATACTCATCATACATTTCCCCTCTGTCCATTAATATTCAAAAACATCAGCCTTTTATCTGATCCGCAACCAGGTTCCGATGATAAAATCCCTGTGGAACACCCCCCCGCTCTTTCAGAGAAGCCATAACTTCAAACACCACAGTCGTGTTGTGTTTCCAGCACTGTCATGTTTCAATGGATGGAAGCTGCTGCTGCTTTAGGATCATACATGTGCTGCTTAACACCTTGAATAGGTGCAGTGACACAAGACACAGTACATGATGTATGCTTTAGCCTCCGGATTACTGACCACTCTCTGAGTTCCTATCTGAAATCTACCTAAAGCATGAGTAAAATCACTTTGATGTCTGCCCACCCCAATAAACTGATTACGCTGAGTCCATTAACACCCCCAATGCTTGCACAGTCCTATACCTCATCTTGGGTCGGCATTTCGATCTGTAATGTCATGCAGTTTTGTTAAATATGCTGTTTAATATTTGCTGATCAATGTATTTTACATGTGCATAAACAATGCTTTTATCGCTTGTTTTTGCTTCTTTTTCACCTGTGTTTTGATCTTTTTTCACCTGTGTTTTGATCCGGAGATTCTGTACTCTTTCAGAAGATGTGTAGTAGCGCCCCCTACCGTATAACAGTGAAAACATGGATTGCCAGTCAATGGCAGGGAGGCATTGTGTCATAAATGATGGAAAATTGCGTCAATGGTGGGGAAAGAGTTAATGTAATTATTTATTGAACACAAGTGTGTTTTAGCATATTGTTTTATATTGAGGTGCTATGTTTTTAAATGTTGCCATCCACAGCCAACATTTTGGAAAATTTTCACAAAAATTGCATGGCCTCCAGAAAATGTTGTTTTATGAACATCTGAACATGCAATATATCAGAAGAACAAACAAACAAAAGTATTATTCTAGCTTCATGCATTCTTTTTTTAATCAACATTTGAATGTGGATAAGTTTAATAAAAAAAAGGCAACATTTTGAACAAAAAGCTGAGAAAATCATTTTTGTTTTTCTTCAAACACTATAATGTGCATAAGCAATGCTTTTTTCGCTTGTTTCTGCTCCTTTTTTGCCTATGTTTTATCCGGAGATTATCTACTCTTTCAAAAGTTGTGTAATAGCGCCCCCTACCATATAACAGTATACCAGTTTCATAAATGTCGGAAAATTCCGTCGATGGAGGGTATAGAGTTAACTGTGATAAAATCGCTGTAATGCATGGCCTCACATTGATAATTGCTTTCATTTAATAACTAGCTTAGAACTTAACAAGAAAGTTCTGTAAGGCGGCTGTCCTGCAACTGCACTAAATGGTTGACCAAACACTCATAACGTGACGAAACATTCATTGATAGCTAAATCTGTCTCCAGGATTAACCTCAGACCGGTTAACCTCAAAAACTCCTTCCTTTCTCTTTGAACTGCTGCTTCAAATTGCACTTACCTGATAAAAGGCGGCCCCTGCTTTGAGGACTAGACCATGACCAATAGCAGAGGCTTCAGTCGCCCATTTCAACAACTCAGTCAACAGAGCCTTATCTCAACCCCTCAGCCCTTCCATCAAGCACGGTATTGATGATCATAAGCTGTACTGCACTTTTATAAATATTAAATATGAGGAAAAAGCAGGTCTGACAGCAAAGCCTGGCTCGTTTTCAAATCAAACACAATATCTTTTAGATGGAGCGATAATAACAGATTTTTGATGTAGCTCTTCAATTTACACTGTGAAAAGCTGGAAATGTAGATGACTTGCAGGCAGTACCGTGCAACAATTAGATTATTCAATTTATTAAGCATAGCGCTGAATTACTTTATCTTTAAAGCCTTACGTTGTCCACATTAATTAACAGTTATCCACACTTAACAGTCAAATTTAACAAATGTCTTATGTCTTCAGGCCATATGCTACAGATTTTCATTAGTTGGAACTTTTTTTTAAGAAACAAATTAGCACTTAAAGGGATAGTTCCAACCCAGTCTGGGTTGGATAGTTCACCCAAAAATTACTCACACTCAAGCCATCCTAGGTGTATATGACAATCTTCTTTCAGATTAAAAATATCCTTAGTCCTTCAAGGTTTATAATGGTTGTGAATGGGGGGCCACGTTTTAAAAAAAACAACAACAAAAAACAAACAAATGCATTCATCCATTATCAAAGTAATCCATACGGCTCCAGTGGGTTAATAAAGGCCTTTTGAAGTGAAGGGATGTGTTTTTGTACAAAAAATTTCCATGTTTAAAACTTTATAAATTCAAATAACTAGTGTCTGGCAGATGACTGTACACATACTGCGCAAGTCGACTTGCGCCAAGTGAGTAACCACTGACGCGATGTATGCCTTAGGATGTAGGAGTATCATAAGCTTTGACGCCTCTCACAGTTCAAACAAATCAGGCTGTGCAACAAACTCAAGCTGCTCTTCTCTTATATTGAAATCCTCCAACATTTCTCTTTAAAATTTCTCGTTTTAGACTTCTAATTCGTGACCGGTGTTTTGTTTCGCTCTCTCCTCTGCGCCTGCGCCAATCGCAGCATGCATAGGTTCATCTGCCAGAAGCTAGTTATCGAATTTAGAAAGGTTTAAATATGAATATTTTTCTTACAAAAACACATCCCTTTGCTTCAAAAGGCCTTTAATAACCATCTGGAGCCGTATGGATTACTTTGATTATGGATAGATGCATTTTTTTTTTTTTTTTTAAACGTGGCCCCCCATTCACTACCATTATAAACCTTGGAGGACTAAGGATATTTTTAAATATATCTCTGATTGTGTTTGTCTGAAAGAAGATAGTCAAACACCTATGATGGCTTGAGGGTGAGTAAATCATGGGATAATTTTCATTTTTGGGTGAACTATCCCTTTAAAACCACACTCCATACTCCACACAAAACAAGTTACCACAGTGCCTCCTCTTTATATATATATATATATATATATATATATAGATATATAGATATATGTGTGTGTGTATATATATGTATATATATATATATAAACATTGTATAGTGCAAATTTTAAAACAAATGTGAGCAAAATAATCTGTTCAATTCCATTAGGCCATTAGGAATGTGTACTAATGATGTTCACTTCAAAGTCGACATGAAATCAAACCTCACCTGAATTATTTCTTAAAACACGCTCTTAGCCTTCCTGTGAAAGATCACTGCATGAATGTAAAAAAGTTTTTTTGTAACCTTCTATCAAAACGTTCCAATGGAAGCTTGTTTCCGCCAAGGAATAAAACATAAATAAGGTGTTTTTTTTTTTTTTTTTTTTTCACAATTCTGATTTTTTTTTGTTTTTTTTTGAGAATTGTGAGATAAAAAGTTGCAATTACCTTTTTTAATTGTGTTCGTATCTTGAAATTCTGACTTTTTTCTTGAGTTTATAACTACACCACTTTTTTCAGTGTATTAATGAGTTGCTACAAACAATTAGAACGTTAAACAGTCTACAGCTAATTAATTTAGTTAATGAGGCTTATTATTTTAATATTGTTTTTAATTAATGTAATTAATTATTGAAAACAGTTTTATCATATTACTGTTATTTTTATCAAAAGGGCTGCAATGCAGTGCCTGAAACATCCTTAACTGTGATGAAATTGTTGTAACTAATGACCTCACATTGATTATTGCTTTCATTTAAGAACTAACTTAGAATTTCACAAGAAAGTTCTGTGAGGTGGATGTTCCACCTCTGCAAAGACTTTGTATTTCAGAATTGCTTTCTTTTTTCTAAGGATAATCAGTAAGAAATTTTGGGTTCAGTCATTTAAAAAAAAAAAAAAAAAAGAAAGAAATTAATACTTTGATGCAGCAAGGACACAGTCTTATGCAGCATTCAACTGATGACAAGTGACAGTAAAGACATTTATAATGTTACAAAAAGATTATATTTAAAATTAGAGTAAATCTGTTTCCACAAAAATATTAAGCAGCACAATTGTTTTAACATTAAAAATACTGTAATAAACATCCTGACATACTGTAATGAGTATGTTTCAAAAGATATTTACCATTTGACAGCCTGTACATAAACAATGAGACTTAAACTTATAGGGCTGATCTAGTATGTTTTCACAGGAACGGAAACTATGATTTGGCTTTCTGTATTTAGAACAATGACCAGACACTAAAGTTGCCTACAGCAGCAGTGTGAAACACAAGCAGTGATGAATAACTCTAGCCTTCACCGTAGTCTCTTACCATAAAAATTACCGTAAAAAACCCATAAACAAGCAGGATGAGAAATGTCAGCAGATGCATGTCTCTAAGGCATTAGGCACTCACTCCCTCTTTCTCTGCATTACTGCAAAAGCTGTCCCTCTCTTCAATGTCTAAATCTGGCCAGCAAAGATTTTTTTTCCACCCATTTGTAGAACCAGGGCTTTCCATTAGTTCCACTAGAGAAAGGGCCACTTGACATGAATAAATGATCGCTGGAGGTCTGCAGGCATACATATCGAGTCACAACACACAAAGATTAGTGCATGTCACTAGAACCTCCTCTTTTAAACATTAAAATTACATCTTTAAGTGGCACATACTGTATATGTAAAAACCTTGTCCAAACAGACAATAATAATTTTCTTAAAAACACCAAAATTCATCTAAACATCTACAGATGAAGTTGCATTTTTATCACTGTTGTGAACTACACTGAAATCAAGACGGTGTCAATGTCAGACAGCATTAGTTCCACCAACACCTTCCTGATACTGGCCAATTCTGTCTTGAATCAGTATTTTTAGATCATATAATTGCATGTATATGAGTTCTGCCTCCCATTTAGCGCCACATAACATCTGTTCCATAACAAGTGCTCCATATGCTCACCAGCTCACAATTATGAAAACACTAGCAATAACATGTCACTATAAGATGAGGATGCCTTTGAGTCTCTTTGGATTCATTTCAGTTGGGTTTGAGTTATTTTTGTTTATATATATATATATATATATATATATATATATATATATATATATATATATAGCATTAGTTAATTAAAGGGATAGTTCACCCTGAAATGAAAATTAAGTCATAATTTACTCATCCTGGTGTTGTTCTAAAGCCAAATACCCTTCTTTCTTTTTAGGACCACAAAAAGCTTTTTAAAAAAAGACACAAAAGTATCACAGAATGATCCCATGTGACAAGTGTCATTTATTCCAAGTGTTCTGGGGTTTGGTGAAAAACAAACTGAAATTTAATGTATTATTTAATGAGAATCCTGACCTTGACCACTGGTCTTCTGTGCACGGATACATGACCTTTAAGGTCCAAAATGGTTTAGCTCCTGTGTATTTAACTTCTATTGCCCTCAGTCTCAGCGGTCTCCAGAATGTGTCTGTGAAGTTTCAGCTCAAAATATCCCACAGATCATTTATCATAGCTTTTAAAATTTGCCCCTATTTGGGTGTGGGCAAAAACATGACATTTTTTGTGTGTCTCCCATTAAATGCAAATGAGCTGCTGCTCCCAGCCCCCTTTCCAGAAGAGAGCGGAGCTTTAACAGCTCACGCTTTGGTTGCTCAACAACAACAAAGCTGGAGAATCTCACGCAGCCAAAATGACGAATGTCAGGTGTTCAGCGTTACATTGTTCAAACCGGAGTCAGACACTCCTGCAACTGGACGTTTCTGAATAGTTAGTGGATACATTTATGTAGTTGCTGTGGAGTTGATTCAACTCATCGTCTAGCATGTGGTATCATGTTAATCTTTTGTGCAAATCCAGCATTGAATTGACCCTTTTTTGTGAAGTAGTCTAGCGTAAAATGACGGCATGGCAACAACATGGCCTCACCACTTTGTTGTGTGTTCTCGGGGGCAGGGTTTATGTAAATTTTAGGGTTAGTGATGTCACTAACCAGGGAAGAAGCTCATTGTAGTCCCTACCAGCCATTTGTTGTAGTCCTTAAACAGCGAATTCTTTAAAGAAAATATCTCCCTTTGCATTGAACTTTGAGCATCGTAACTTTGCAGATGTTGTTTATGCTCAAACAACATTACACTAACTAAAGTTAAAAAATTGAAATCATATTCAAGGACCCCTTTAAGGTCACAAAACTCTGGACATTTGGTAGTACCTAGGATATCTAAGTCCACTAAAGGAGGGAGAGCATTTTCACATTTGGCTCCTAAACTCTGGAATAGCCTTCCTGATAATGTTCGGGACTCAGACACACTCTCCCAGTTTAAATCTAGATTAAAGAGACATCTCTATCGCCAAGCATTCACACAATACATCTAATAACCTTGTACAGTTATATGAGATCACATGCACATGATTATATTTTGCTTGAAATGTTATGAACAGCAGCTATGCTAATTATTTCCCATTCTAGTACACCAGCTCTAGTTTGGATCCAGCCTCTTATGAAGATTCCAGATGACCCAACACATGTGATGACACCAACCACTGCCAGGACTTCAGATGATGCCAACTCTGAATCAACATACACAACTGCCAAATATCTATATATTGTAATCATTATGATCACGATTTGTAATAACTACTTTAATGACCTCATTGTTTCTGCCTAAATGAATACATGATGTTAGCTATCTGCATGAATTGTATTATCTTAGAACTGTACATTTCTGGACATATGGATATTACTTGGACACAGTCACCTCTGATAACAAATTACTCTAAATTGTAGAAACATGCATTTTCTGTAAAGCTGCTTTGAAATTACACACACACATGCATTATGTAAACACAAACTTTTATGTTAGATTCGATTAATCACGATTAATCAATTTGACAGCACAAATTTTTTTATTTACATACTCCCGCATGCAAGACTGAGTGTTGTCCTTGTTAGACTGGCCATTTGAGACAAACATCAATAACTCATCACATGATCCGACTTATTCTCTGTGTGTGATTGTTTCGTGCTATTGACTGGGAAGCTTCCATAGTGACAGATGTTTATTTTGCACAATTCAGAATACTAAGATCTGTACTATTCAAAAAACTGTTAAACTAAGCACAATGAAAATGACAATGTGAGAAAGAGACAGAAAGAGGGTATGCTGGCACCGAGTGGAAAAGAATTATAGTGTTTCTCTGTCACTTCAGAAGAAGATTTAGAACGGAGTGAGAGAGGGATGAACCTGCCAGCGAGGATTTGCGCAAAGATGACAATTCATCAAAGGAGAAGAGGCAAATATTCAGATGAAAATGATTCACCATTTAACTTAACAACACAAGAGCATTCAGAATGAGATCATATCTAGTCAATCTATTTGACTTCCACCATATCAAACAAAAACGCAGGCAATTCGAAAATGTGACATCTGCTAAAATACAAAGAGGATATACCACCAACCATATTCTTTCTGACAGTGTAAAATGCATGTGGACTATATATATATATATATATATATATATATATATATATATATGTGTGTGTGTGTGTGTATATATATATATATATATATATATATATATATATATATATCAAATAAATGCAGCCTTGGTGGGCAGAAGAGAGAGTGTTGATTTTAATAATAAAAACAAATCATTATTCTGTCTGGCTAGGTTGTAATATAGAGATGAAAATCATCTTGTGCATATTGATAATTATTATTATTATTATTTTTTATTAAAATACTCATAAATTAAATGTAGTACAACAAACACTACCCATAACTAAAATAATATATCATTTTTGATTTCACATTATTACAAGGTGGTTAATTTTAATGAAAATAATGTCACAATGCAAAAAATCCTAATGGTAAACTCTATCCAATGTAATCAAAACAATAAACCTTTCATATCAACATGATATTACATAATAAGCCTTGATACAGGAGTGACGCAGATACTAAAGCAGCCCCCTCTACCCCTGTTGGAAAGGTCCTTTGCTCTCAAAGCAGAGAGAAAGACAGAAAAAGAAAAAGAATGAGCCAGAACGATACAGGGAGAAAAGACAGAGGGCGAGAGACCCTGAGCAACAGTGTAGAAGAGAGAGAGAAAGCCATGCAGTGGTTTGCAATCCTCCTGCCTGGAACACAATTATTCTAAGTAGTTTTCCCATCAGTAGCAGGCATGAGCGGAAGACCCTCGGGTGAGCCAAAACCTTTTCTGCAGAGGCAATAGGGGAAAAAAAGCAGCTCTCCAATTTATTTGATAAGGCAAGCGGAACTCAGTCCTGCCAACTGCTGCAAAGAACAGGAAAATCACCCTCATACCCTCAGCCAACTCTCGCCAGGCAGCTGACATTTCATTGGCCACTTCAAAATCGGGATATGAAGTTCATATATGATTCATATATATTTGTGAAGTGTGGGAAACTGATGGGGAAACAATAAAAAATAAATAAAAAGAATAATCTGAAAATGAATCCTAATCAAGAGGAAAGCTAAAGCTAGCACAGCAGATTTATAAATGTCTCAAATCTTACCATCCAACTCTTCTTGGACCACACAGAGATTCCACTGGCTGACTGAACTTTTTTTGGGAACTCATTTGTAAATATTATACATCTTGTTAACCATCTTTCTCATCAAAATATGACTACAATTTTAGATTATATCTTATCAGATTATGTAACCATATCTACAAATGAACATTTCTCTTTCTTTATGTTTACAGCTTGTGTTTAGGAAGGTTATGATTAGCCTGATAGCTTAGCATAGTGCTAACCGATTAGCCTGATCACTTGGCATTACACCAAATCATGCTGTACATAATTTTCCTATCTTATTCAAATTCTTACATATTTCAATGCAAAATATTTCTGGGATGTTCACAGCCACCATTGTCTGAAATAATGATTGATGGTTTATTTAACAGAGAAAATGTGTGAAAATTACAGTTGATGTTGGAGGAGTGTCATGTCTTTAGTTTAAGGCACGTGTGTTTCAGACCTTATTCTAAGTACCTCACACTCACAATTCAATAAAATGTCCAAAGATTTTTGTTTGGACATTTCCTCAGCTTGGCTGCCTCACTAATGCTGCTTACACTGAGAAGACTGCAGGGAGCAGCAGCAAGCATGTTATTGTTATGGCAACCAGATGTATTGCTTGCTGATTTGCTGAACGAGATGGAAAGTATCAGTAAATCAACTAGCATTTTCTATCATCAATGTCATCCACTGAGAACAAAAACAATAGGACATTGTAGTTAGAAGTTGAAACAAGGACATTTTAATGAATTATTTGGACAAACCTTTGAAACGGATGTCTGGTCGCCCTATAACTAAAATATTATGAAACATGAGGTCTGTGATATAAAGCTACAAATTAATGGCATGCTGTTACATCAATACTAGCATACTGTCTTTCTACACACTCATAAGTATGTGCTCATCATCTGTAAAGTACACACTTTTAGTGTAGAAGTACATGAACTGAGATGCAACTTTAGCATCATAGTCTCTACATGAGAGGGACCAGATCTGTCAGTGAAAACCACAGGAGGACACACATTGCGATTAAGTACTAATCAGATCGGATTTTTATGCAAGTTCTAAGAGATTTTTCATCCACATTTTCACAAGGCCCCCTTGTTTTCACCCACCCCCACTCTCTCTAGCCTCACTTTCAAAACTGAGAGGCTGACGCAATAAATTAATTTCATGGGAGGATAAATGTTAGGCCGAGCACGAAGATCAACCAAATATCAGTTTCTTTTCAACACTGAATCAGTGTCAAAAACAATAAGAGAACCAATTTAACAGGACAGATGAAAAAGCAACAGATGATCAAGTGAAATCATATATATACATATATATATATATATATATACATATAAACAGATATAGTCAACAAATCAGAATTGGGCATCAAGTCCTGCAGTGTAAATGTGACCTAAGAAGCAAAACTTTGAGGCAAACTGTTTGTGTATTGTGAGCATGTTTGCCACAGGGGTTTGCACATTATATGAAAGAGTGTCTGAATGAGAAAGAAAGAATAAAATATAGATGTAAGGTGTGGGAAATAAAAGTGTAATGTGAAATTTGAAAATGTAATTCCGGTAAGGACTACACACAAAAACACTCATACATCTCATTGTCACTTGAGCCCTTCAAGTGGATCAAGCCTCAATAGTGAGATGACAAAACTAGCACAAGAGCCTTTTCTAATTAACTCCTCATGGCAAATGCAGCAAAATACCAGTATCTCTCTTCTTTCCATTCACCCACTTCCCATTTCTTTTCATTAAATTAAATCAGTGTCCAAGACAATAAGAGAATCAACTGTGTAACAGGGCAGATGAAAAAGCAACAGAGGACACTGCGAGACAGAGAAAGGGTGAGTGAGAGAGGCTTTTGACTTCTGAGAGCCCTTTACAGACCACTCTGTGAAACAAAACCTTATCTTGGTCAATGACAAATAGTAGGGATGCACTGATACCATTTTGAGTATGAGTACCAATATTTTTTTTCTAGTATTAGCCGATACCGATGCCTATACATTTATTAGCCTGTTTTTATTTTTGGTGATGTGTGAGACTAATGAATGTAGGACAGCTTCTTTATTCTTACTCCAATGAAAAAAAGTAATAATTTTTATGTGCTTGTCAGTTGTCACAAACTTAAAGCACACATTTCACAGTGTCCAATAACCTTTAAAGGGCATAATTACCAAAAACAAACATCGTCTTTTTTAACCTGCCTTTCAAAAAGTGCTAAACAAATATTACAGAGCATATGTTTATAGCATAACACTGTGAACCAATGTAAACACAACATACCAGATTTCTCATAGTGGAATACAAGACGAGTGGGCAAAATGACCATGATATGAGAAATTTTATTTCACAATATATATATATATACATTTATTTAACATCTTTTTTTGTTTTATTAACATTAATGACAGACAAATATTTAATTAGACTACTGTCATTTTAAGACCGAATCCATGGATGTAATATACTGACACATCCTTTTTTCACCGACCTGTTTACGTCCACTAAAGCCATAACCGACTGTATTTACGTGAAATACTCCATACGATTGACAGCTAGGCCTATTTGTGCATTTGAACATTCAGGCGCAAGGAGAACTGATCACGCGCTGTCTGAGAAAACTGGTATGGCGCATTTACGTTACCTAACAACACAGTTGACTTACGCTTCCAATGATGACGAAGCAAGGTTTTAGCCGGCAGACTCCAAAGTTGAATATTCATCACAAAATTAGATTGTGTCCATTTGTACCCCTCCAGGTTTTTGTAGGCTTTTAAAGAGTCTTCGGAGTAGAACAAGGGAAAGTTGATGATGTAGTTGTACATATCAGGATACTGCAGGTCAGAAAAGCTATCCGTTCCTTTATCGATACACGTTAAAAGCAACCCGATGGCATTATAGGGATCTGTTATGTTTAATCTATTATGTTTTGCTATGTACATGTCTATATTTTTTTAATTAAAGTGCGCAGTGAACTCTGTTGCTTGAAACTGGTGCTGGCGCCATTCATTTCATATTTGCTCCCGGCTGCCCCTGCCTGCCAGAATGGTGGTGTAAACAGAATGGGTCACGTGACTGCCGGAGCTCTATATGCATGCTAATAAGCAACTAGTTAATAGAGAGAATTGGACCCTAAACTAAAGTGTTACCAGAAATGTTTATACCATTTTCAGGGGAGTGTAAATTTAAATATTTAAAATGAACCATTTAAAAAGTAGGTCAATATTTAAAATTAACCATTTAAAAAGTAGTAATACATTTTCTTTGCACTTTACAATCTTAATTTTTTTTAAAATTAAATATATATTTCATGGTAAGGAGATTAAAAAAAAAATCATGAATTATTAATTCATTCATATTATGTTTTTGGGGAGTCACAACCTTAGGACATTTTACAACCTGAACTAACTTTGCCATGCAAATATTACTAAGCAGAGAAGAAGTTTTCTTAAAATATTTATTTTCCTAAGAAATAATAATAAAAACCAACCTAGGTTCATTAAAAAAATAAAAAAATAAATAAATACATACATTAACTACTATACATACATTTCTCTGCAGTTTCCAGCTGAAATGAACGGTAAATGGCAGTAAAACACATGCAACTTTTTTCCTTATGATTACAGGAACAGATTATTAATTAATAAAGACATATTTACGCACAATACTATGTTATAGCCCCAAAATGCTTTTGCCACAGTCCATAACTAATATATTTTGATGTTTGCATCACACAACCAACCCTATGGCTTTTTTGACATAGTAAACTTGCTCTGTAGCTTAGCTTTGCATTTGCGATGTGGAGAGTCCTGTGAAAAATGAGTCACGACAAAAGTGCTCAAAGACTTGTAGAAGCAAGCTAAAATGTCATAGCTGCTTCAGTAATCTCACGTTTGATTTTGTTAACACTATCGGTTAGGTTTAGTGCAGGGTTTCATGTAGCTGGTATGTTATTTTCAAACACGATAGAGCATTAACATTTTAGAGCCACTTACCAGAAATGTCACTTTCAAAGAGTCACGAAACATGCAAGAAGCAATGTAATATCATTACCGAAATGTCGCCACAGGCACGTTTTTCCAGTCTGGTTTGAATAAAACATTGTATTTTTTTTCAAGAATAATGAGGTTTTGTTATTTATTATGATATCAGTATAGTTGTATCACCCCCCCCCCCCCCCCCACCACCACCACCACCACCACCCCCCCCCCCCCCCAAAAAATATATAAATAATTTCTGTGTATGACCTGCATTTTTAATTTATTTAAGAAAATGAGCATTATTGACCCATCTCATGCTTACAGTTGCTTTAATAGCACAACATTGCATGACAAATGCTCATTTGCAGGTGAAAAGGCATCTCTACCACTCATTGCTTGTCAGACTAATCAGACCTGTATGTCGGAGTGTCAAACCAGCAGAGGTGTGTGTTTATACAGCACCAGCACAAGAGCCTTTTCTCATTAACTCTTCATGACAAATGCAACAAAACGGCACATCTCGACTGTGAGAGCAGACACATCTCTCTCGCTCTCTCTGTCTCTCTTTCGATTCCCTTACTTACCACACATCAATAGTTATTACATTCAGACCACTATCTTTCACCACCCACCCTTGCCCAATCTTTTTCTTCCTTCCTTCCATCTCTCCCACAGTTTCTTGTGTGTATTTCTCGTTCATACATGCTTTTCTTCTTAAATAAATCACCTCTTACAGCACAGATGCTCTATGAAACTTTCACTAGGCTTTGCTTGTGCCTCGTCTTGATAATCAAGCCTCTTTATCTAGAGGTGCTGAGAAAGGCTCTTTGCATTTATTTTTCATTGTTTCCATTGCCTGGAGTGTTATAGGGTCTTCGTGGACCAGCTTTATGATGGAGTCCACTTAATCATTTCTTGTTAAGACAGATCCACTCTAGTGGCAGTAATATTACAGTTACATTGGGGAGTCATTTTCTATGTGTTCTCCTAGGATAACCAGATGTCCCGTTTTTCCAGATACTGTCTTATATTTCAAATAAGCTGAGACATGTGAAAAGCATCACATGTATGGGACTGTCCTAGGAGAAACGGGACATCTGGTCCTTTTTCCTTTATTTGGTGTTGTGCAGTAAACCTAATTGTACAGCAGAAGGCTTGTTGCTAGAAAGGCTCTAGTACAGCACAGTTGCATCAGTTCAAAAAGACCTGGACCCCTTTAACAAGGTCAGCATCTCGATGAATGCAGTCAGGCCTGAGTCAGATTTTTCCATTTTGAACACCATGTCATAATTGTATAAATGCACATGCAAAACCATGAATTTCAAGGTGTAGTGTCTCACAAATGGATTTCAGTAGATGTAAGTAGTTATAAAGTATATATATTTGTGTGTGTGTGTGTGTGTAGGACTTTATTGTAGAGTTGCTTCAACCCTGAATTTGTCGTAAAGTTTTTTGGTGTTAACTATAACTATAGTTTTTGCCTCCTAATTACTGCTTATTAATAGTAAGGTAGTTGTTAAGTTTAGGTACCGGGTAGGATTAAGGGATGTAGAATATGGTCATGCAGAATGAGGCATTAATGTGTACGCTAATAAGCAACTAGTTAATAGAGAGAATTGGACCCTAAACTAAAGTGTTACCAAAAACGTTTATACCATTTTTAGAAGAGTGTTAATTCATTCATATTATGTTTTTGAGGAGTCACACCTTAGGACAATTTTATAACCTGAACTAAGTATATATATATTTGTGTGTGTGTAGGTGTATAGTAGAGTTGCTTGAACCCTGAATTTCTGTCCTAAACTTTTTGTTCTAACTAGCAATATGCTATATTCTATTTTAGAAACGGCTTCTATTTCAGCGAAGTAGCAGCTGGAACAACAGAAATACAAAGTATGAAAATGATCATCTCAGGTACTGTTTATGTGACATATTTAATGTTAAATGCATCTAATGTGAGTTTGAATATAATTTTGTATGACCTTCATAGCCAAACTGAAAGCAACAATGGACAATTTACCTCAGATCTTGTAAATAAATGAGAGAAAACAAGAATGTGTACTAAATGTGAACCATTTTAACTGTCAACTCAATGTGAACAAACAAGTATATTCTATGACTATATATTAAAATGGTGTAATATTTATGAATTTGATTATACTTATCCATTTTGTTGCGAGTGTAGTGTGCTTGCAGAGAGACTCCACCCATACTCTCTTCTGATTTATTCTGATTTTGATTTTGTTGCATCTCATAGTTGTGTCACATCTGGTGTGGACAGACAAATTGCTTGTTGCTTGCATCTTATCGCATTGTGTCTGGTTAGGACATGGTGTTAGAAGGTAGCATAATTGTGCTGCCTACATTTAGCATGCTTATGTTGTGTTAAAATTCTAAATAGACAGTTCACTGTTCCCTTTCAAAAGGGAACTCAACACTGCGTTTGAAATGCTTTGGGGAACGCCTCCTCGTGAACCAGTGTCTGAAAACAATTATCAAATCACGACAATCCTATTGGCCGGTGACAGCCTATGACGTCATCATAGCGCGACCCTGAAGTATATATGGTGCACCTAGAGGACCAGTCAGTATCTTTTCGTCTTCAGGGATTGTTTTGTTTGAAAGCAAGCGATATCAAACTGGTATTAAGGTAAGACAATTTATGTCTGACAAATATTTCAGGAAGTGTGTGCATCCATGTCCCATATTGTTGACATCTGATCACACACATAACTTTTACGTTGTCTTTTATGAGAACAAAAGAGCAGGCAGTTTTTGTGGGATCTGTCTGTTTTTATTGTGAGCGTGTTTTACTTGTAAAAATACTTCACTCTCTTCTGGTTTTCTCCTCGAGAGGAGAAGGACCAGCAGCTGTGCCTAATGGGGTTCTCAGCTGGAGCTTGTCGAAGAGTTGAGAGGGGTTTAAATTCCCCGGTTCTTTTTTGGCCATAATCCTCCAGCCACTGTGAGCCTTCCATTCCTTCTTGATCTTCATACTGAGATCGAGAAGGCATGGAAGAACCTGTACACGGCAGCAGGTCAGGCTGGTGCTGCTTTACACACAATGTCTGTTTGTAAGCATATCAGTTGGACCTGCTGAAGGTGACTTGGTAGGTTTCTTTATATATTTATAAAAACCTAGGTTTTCTGTATAGGATGTGGTTTAAGGGCCCTGAAGTTCCATTAGGTTGGCTGGAATGATATAATTATTAAGGGTAGTACTTTGTTAGTCCCCTTTATGAATGTGTTGGCTTCATTCTTTGCAGAATTCACTGAAGACACTGAAGCTACCATTCATATGTATTCAGATGTGGGCTTTAACTAAGCTGCACTGTTAGCCACCTTATGGTAAATTAGCTTTCTCCTCTGGCAAATGCTAGAGTTTTGAGATTAGCTTTCACTAACTTTAGATAAATCTATGTCCTGACATTGTATGCTTGGGTTGAGCTCTGCTCCTCTGAGCTTTATTGTAGAAATATAGTATTCTCAGAGTTTGCCTCTTCTCAATTGAGAGTCGTTGGTAGAGGCTGCTGTTTCTTTGCCCCAGTCAGATCTATGCTTATGTGTTGGCCTTATAGGCCCACAGCTATAGCTAGCCTAGGCTAGAACTAGGGTTTAGGCAGTCTGCTAGAAGCAATTTACGCCCCTTTTTATACTACCCCTGTTATGTGAGTGTAGTTTTTCCTAGTTCTGGCCTCCTCTTATCAGAGTTGTCAGGCCAAGGCCCATTGTCCCTTTGGTGTAGGTGCAAAATAGATAGTAGCTAAGGTAGAAGACTATTGCTAAGTCTCCCTGGTGCCGCTGTCTCAGGCGGTGTAGGCCCCTTTTCACTATGTGAATAGAAACTTTGTTGCTGTGGCCCCGCTCCCCCAGAACCATCTACTTTGACTTCAGTCTTTCCCCTGAACCCCTTGAACTATGTTCAAGCTTGAGTCATATGGTTGTAGCTTTTCATGAAAGCTCCTGTTCCCTAGGGTTCAGTACAGATTTTATCTGTTTTTGGTGAGAATTTCTGTTGTGAAGTACCCACCCTGCATTTTTCAGGATTGGATTTAAAAGGTGTACATTGTCTGTTGGAATGTGTGGATAAAATTAAGCTCAGGTTGAGTTAAATAGTTAACCTCACTGGATAGTTTGGTTCTCAAATATGGCTCCCTTAGAGCTTAGACACTGCCACTAGCTGACGCCACATGTCTTTCTGTAGTCGCAGGCCCTGTTTGGGCCTTCTTCAGAGCATGATGTCATAAGTTTGTACTCCTCTTGCTTAGGGATTAAAAAGTGTTTTTACTGTGTACATTGCCTGTTGGAATGTGTGGATAAAATTAAGCTCAGGTTGAGTTAAATAGTTAACCTCACTGGATAGTTTGGTTCTCATATATGGCTCCCTTAAAGCTTAGACACTGCCACTAGCTGATCGCAGGTCCTGTTTGGACCTCCTTCAGAACATGATGGCGTACGTTTTTACTCTTTAAGCAAGAGGAATACAAAGTGTTTTTACTGAGTACACTGCTTGTTGGAATGTGTTGAGGTAGACTGTTATGTGGGCGCTCTACAGTCTTATCTGCTAGTTAAACTCAGTTTCAATCAGAATGAGTTCCCATGTTTTGTGGGCTCTTGCATTATCAGCAATTGAGTTGCTTTTAGGTGTGTGGCCTTTACAGGCCACCCTGTAAGCGAATCCCCCACATCTGGGTGTCTTTTAGCAGATTAAGCATGTAGTTTTCACACGGCTGGCCATTGCTAGGCCACTGTGATAATAATTCTACATTGTGGTTATATGTATCAGAATTAGTTCATGTTGTAGGCTCTCTAAGAGGGAGCCTCCATGATTTTGTGCCTACAGTATTATTTACCTGTTGGGCTGAGTCCAGTACTTCCCTCGTTTAGAGGGTTGTTCTTATAGTACTTAGCTCCCTAAGTCTGGTCAGTGGTTGAAGGCTAGGGTTCCTTCGGGCCCTCTGGCTACATTCCCTTAAAGGTACTCTCTTCTCTTTGAGGCTTATAGCTTGGGCTGTTGGCCATAGGGAATGCTGTCACTGACAGCCTATATATGACCCATGGGGGAGTGGTTCTGGCATTTAAGTTGAAACTGCTAGTTCTGATGTTTCTCTGGCCATTCTTTAGCATGCACTCCCCTCAAGCATGGCGGCGTTGGTATATCGTTCCCCAAAGCATTTCAAACGCAGTGTTGAGTTCCCTTTCGAAAAGGAATGTCTCAGGTTACGTATGTAACTATGGTTCCCTGAGAACACGGAACGAGACACTGCGTTTCCTAGCCATGCATCGGGGCTGCCTGCTGAACAGTTTTTATACTTCCGGGTCGCGCTATGATAACGTCATAGGTTGTCGCCAGCCAATAGTATTGTCGTTATTTGATAATTGTTTTCAAACTCCGGTTCACGAGGAGGCGTTCCCCAAAGCGTTTCAAACACAGTGTCTCGTTCCCTGTTCTCAGGGAACCATGGTTACATACGTAACCTGAGACGTTTTCTGGAACTATTTTCAAAGCTAAGGTGTCACTTTAGGTCATGGTTTCTTCATTTAAATAATGATTTATTTTGTTTATTCAGGAAACTATGCCACAAAGAAAGATAAATTATTCAAGAAAACAAAAAGTATGTAATTGAGCAGACTCAAAGACTACTACTCTCTTTGATCTTTGGCTCAACCCCACATGCTCGTTCTTCTGTTTAATATACTGAGCTGTCCTCATGGTCACCTCTATCCTAATCTTCTTCCCCCGGCACTGCTTAAACCGTTGTGCATCAGTTCCTGTTTCTTCATTTTGTCCCTTCTCTTATTTGCTTTCACGTATGGATGCACAAATGCATTTGTAATGTGCACAAATGCATGCACACCCATAAAACATATACACAAACGTTATCTTCACTGCCTTTGTCTCTGGTTGTGTGTGTGTGTGTGTGTGTGTGTGTGCGTGTGCGTGTGTGTGTGTGTGTGTTTAAGTAGCTCTGGTCTAATCAGCCCACAGCAATGATGCAGTGATGACTCTGCACCACTGTTATTTAAACTCATGTGGACTTCGAGTGTGTATGCTTACAGGGACATTTTATTGCTCAGAGGTTGCACTTTTATAGCTCAGAAAACCTAATGTTGATGTTTCAATAGAGAGAATTTGGTCCTGCTTTAATTTGATAATTTGTGAGTTAATATTTAAATCTCTGAAATTGAAAGGATTAGTTCACTTCAAAAGTAAAATTTCTTGATAATTTACTCACTCCCATGTCATCCAATATGTTTATGTCTGTCTTTCTTCAGTCAAAAAAGAAATTAAGGTTTTTTAAAACCCCACAGGAAAATCTCAAAGGAACCAGTGACAAATTAGACTTCAGGGGTCTGATGTCATACCTATTCGCAAATGGATGTATGAGTCTGAATTTTATCAGAAGTAATCGAGAGCATGACACAGATGCTCTCGACTGAGCTCAAACCCGGAATATTCTTTGAAGATGAAAAGCCAAAAAAGAAGAAATGATGAAAAAGTAGATGAGTAATCTAAAAGACAAGAGGCAGAAGAAAGCGATAAAGAAATGTAAAGGCAACTGGCCTCATTTCCGCAATCTAAAGTCTGCATTCCTTCAAGAGATCAGACCAGATTACCATACAGAGCTGATGAAGCAACATTTACTTTTCACACGCTCTGAAGACAGATGCGCTTTATACAGTAGCATTTGCTCAAATGGAACAAAGCATTCTTTTCCTTCTTTGTGTGTGTGCGTGTGTGTGCGCATGTGTGTTTTTGTGCTGAGGGCCAGGAACTGTGGCAAGGGTTCTCATAACTGAGTTTGAATGAACTGTCTTCATAAAGGTCTGTTTTATCATATGACCCCCCCTCATAAAACGCATTGTTCTCCAACACACAAAAAAGGCTCATGCAGTATGGATCTTGATGTTGACATTAAGCAAGTGACTGGCTTTAAGACTCCAAAACAATACAGCTGTGTAAAACTAAGGCATGAAAACAGCTATAAACAGTTTTCTGATGGTATTGTTTTATTTCCATGAGCATGCATTTCTCTGACAGAATGAAGATAGTGAGGCTCAAATAACACTGGCACCTTCAGCTGCTCAATCATTTCCCTCATTATAGCAAATGAATCTAATGATTCATTAATGTAGAAGCAAATGTGCCACCCAATAAGTTTCCATAGAGACAAATGATGCCATGCACCCAGCAAATTATAATATAATGTATGCCAATTTGAAGGGAATTGAGTGATTTCACTCATTTTCTTTTTTTTCTTTTTTTTCAAAGCTACAGAAGATTTAAAATACTTTTTAATTAAAGAAAATTCTAAATGCTGGGCAGCTGGGTTTATTTTCACTCCAGAAGTATTTTATATTATAAAATAAATTACATTTTTTCCACATCTCTACAAATTTTACAAAAATCTTGGCAAAGAGACTGTGAGACATATTAATAAATAGATTGTGAATCCTGACAGACTAATACATATCAGTATTCCGAACTTTGGAACAAAAAGGTAAAGTAAAAGTATAGGCAATATAGACAAAACTATAAAGAACGCTCCATTGGTCATATGAAACAAAAGCTCAGATGCGGATACATAAGACACAAGTGTTACACAATAAAACAGCTGCAGTTCTGCGCACCCATAGATACAGTGGGAGCTATATTCTGAGACTTAACATTTGCATATCTACATGCACCTGCATGCATATTTTGCCAAGAGTACAAAGGTAAGCTCATTCCAGCACTTTATGTCTACCACCTCTCTCTCGCATTCACACACACTCCAACTTTTATAAGTGTGAAACTACCATACTGCGACTTACCCCAGAGTTCACTCTTACCCAGCACACCATGAGGTTCAGACATGCGAGAGCCATCCATAAAACACAGAGAGGGAGAGCGCAAGGCCAGTGAAAAGCTGTTTTCCTGAGGCAAAGCCTGTCTTTTCCCATCAACTTACTTGCTCACTCTAAACAGGGTTTAGGTCCATAAACCCACTCATGGGGTTGATAGAGGGGGACAAGTTGAACTTGGTGTATCTAGTTGTGCTTTCAGAGAAAATGGAGACCTATTAGTTTTAAGGTGCATTCACATAGACAGAGATTTTATCTCTGGAAATCGTCAAGTTTTGTTTGATGCAGTAGCCGTTAATACAGCTAAATATCATAATGTTTTTGGTAAGCAGCATTTTACTGACCACAGCATTTGAAAAACTGATCACAAATGGGGTGTAATGCCAGTGTAATGCCAGTGTAAAAAAAAAAAAAATATGTATACATATATATATATACACACACACACACACATTATACCATTATCAGAGAACTGTGAACTTCCAAAGCCTTGTTAAATTATTGAAGAAAAAACAAAAAACAAAAACTTAAATGAAATATTTTAGGCAAGAGGGGTTTGTTTGATAAAAAACAAAAATGAGCAAAAAACAAAATGAAATAAAAATTAAACAGTTTTACAGACTTTTGTCCAAATCAGTAATTAGTGAAGGTCACTGGATATGATCAAGACTGTGTTTCACAGCTATATATCAGCAGTGTTTAGTAACTTGCATAATTATTAATCTTTCAGAGGTGCTTTTGGCCCCCAAATGTAGAAGCATCACAAATTTATTACATGACATTTACAACGGTGAATTTTAAAAGATTAAAAAGAAGAATTAGGGAGAATCAATAAATTATGAATAAATTACTGCCACTGTGTCAATAATATGTAATTGTGTAATCCATAAAAAGTAACTGTAATTTGATCAGGAGCATTTTAAAACGTAATATGATCTAATTAGTACTACAATTTTGGGATCTGATTACATAATCCAGATTTCACGAGTTTGTGTGCCCATATAATTTTAGCGTAAGTGGTAAACAGATTTGGCTTGCTGTCTGCTATAGAGGGGCTCGGAGAGGATATTCTACTCGAGCTCCGATTGCCCCCCTATAACAGGCAAAATTGTACAAAAGGAGGAGAAGGGATGCCGAAAGAATTAACAACAGGAAGAGGTAAGATGCTGGTTTTATACCTTGGTATTAATTGGAAGATTAGATGGGCCTACTCCTCACGAAATTACATTTGTTAACTTCACTACATGTAATCAATTACTACCCAGCACTGCTCATATGTCACTCTAATTCGACTATCAAAATGTTTATTTGACACTAAAAGTAACATTCTGGTGAGAAAAGTAGTATATAAATCACAGCAGTGTATAATATAATCTATCATGAATAAGATTTAAGACTATCAATGCATGAATCAAGATCATTCAGAATACAAACAATTTCTGACACTGTTTTCCATGCATAATTTTATTTTATTATACCCCTTTATGTGGGATAACAAATCATAGTGTTAGCTAGATCATATAAATTAGCTAGGTAGCTAGCTACAGTCAAACCAAAAATTATTCAGACACCAGATATAATTTTTTTGATTTTTTTTTACTAGTGGGTGCAGGACACTATAGTTCATTTATGTAAGTGAGGATAGCAAAATAAAGTAAACTGTGACATATTACACCCCAAAATTCTTCATACAGTGGACTACCAGTAAAATTGATAAAAATTTTGGACCAAAAATTATTCAGACACTTTTACCTGACTATGTTCTGCTTAAGTGTTATCTGACATAATTAAGATTATTTTTTTCTGACACAGTTTAACTCTGAGTTCTTGACATAATTTATTACCTTTTTTTTTTTTTTTAACTATAGTGAATAAACTGTAATAATGTGTGAAATTTATGAATTTTGGTTTGACTGTATGTGACACAAACAGATGCTATAGGACAGACAGACAGAGAGACAAGATGGATGGACGGACGGAAACAGACAGACAGACAAGCTTGAAAGGATGGACAGACGGACGGATGGATGGACAGACGACAGACAGACAGGATGATTGGACGGACGGACAGACAGACAAGCTTGAAAGGATGGACGGACAGACAGACAGAATGGATGGACAGACAGACAGTCAAACAAGCTTGGATGGATGGATGGACGGACGGACGGACAGACAGGATGGATGGTTGGACAGACAGACAGACAGACAGACAGACCAGCTTGGATGGATGGATGGATGGACAGAATGGATGGATGGACAGAAAGACAGAGAGACATGCTTGGATGGATGGACGGATGGATGGACAGAATAGATGGATGACAGACAGACAGACAAGCTTGGATGGATGGATGGATGGATGGATGGATGGATGGATGGATGGATGGACAGAAAGACAGAGAGACATGCTTGGATGGATGGACGAATAGACAGACAGAATGGATAGACAGACAGACAGACAAACAAGCTTGGATGGATGGATGGATGGATGGACAGAAAGACAGAGAGACATGCTTGGATGGATGGACGAATAGACAGACAGAAGGGATAGACAGACAGACAGACAAACAAGCTTGGATGGATGGATGGATGGATGGATGGATGGATGGATGGATGGATGGATGGACGGACGGATGGACAGACAGGATGGATGGTTGGACAGACAGACAGACAGACAGACAGACCAGCTTGGATGGATGGATGGATGGACAGAATGGATGGATGGACAGACAGAGAAACAAGCTTGGATGGATGGACGGATGGATGGACAGAATAGATGGATGACAGACAGACAGACAAGCTTGGATGGATGGATGGATGGATGGACAGAAAGACAGAGAGACATGCTTGGATGGATGGACGAATAGACAGACAGAATGGATAGACAAACAGACAGACAAACAAGCTTGGATGGATGGATGGATGGATGGATGGATGGATGGATGGATGGATGGATGGATGGATGGATGGATGGATGAATGGATGGATGGATGGACGGATGGACAGACAAGCTTGGATGGATGGACGGATGGACAGAATGGATGGATGGACAGACAGAGAAACAAGCTTGGATGGATGGACAGACAGAGAAACAAGCTTGGATGGATGGATGGACAGACAGAGAAACAAGCTTGGATGGATGGATGGACAGACAGAGAGACACGCTTTGATGGATGGATGGATGGATGGATGGACAGGGAGATAGATGTTAGCTAGTTAGCAAGCTATAGATAGTGAATTGCTGTACATGTGAACTGCCCTAGAGTCATAACAGCATATAGACATGACTTAATGATGACGGATCATAAATACAACAACACAGAAGCAATTTGTTTGATCAGTATCCCCTAGGAGAAATTACACAAGAGAACAGACTAATGTGATTATGACAAAGCGGAGACTCTTCCACCTACGTTCTGTGAGCACCCTTAAGTCCTGGTTTAATAATGAGTTTATCTTTCACTTCCTAAAGCAGATCTCCGAGATCTTTGACCTTAAATGACTTTATTTAAAAGAGAAAGTGGCCCTCTTAGGATTAGGGCGCAGAGAGGCACGAAGCACTAAACAGCCATTAGAGATGAGCAGAGAGCAGTAAAAGCCAGAACGACTGTGGCCCAGTTGGCTGGGAGGCGTCCCATAACAAGGCCACACTAAGATTCTCCCTCTCATTTAAACCAGCCTCACGGAGTGGCCTCAGTTGCTGTGGAGCCTAGCCACGGAGAAGCGAATGCTTCGCACACACACACTCGGTGGTTAGAGCTGTCATAGACTTCATGCTAGTTGTGAGGTCTGTTGTATCATCCCAGACAGAGAAAGAGAGAAAGCACTAAAATAAAACAAGAACCAAGGAAAAAATTCTCAGCAGGGCTTGTTGGCTGAGACAGACTGCAGAGATGTACAAATATGTTTTCTAACATACTCCTACTGTGAACAGCATAAGATAAAAGTTAAATGCACAGTTCATATATAAAGTCTGAATACATTTAACAACCACGCATACACATATAGACACACACATGAATCAGTGTTTCTTCAACTATCAGCATTTTTCTAAACCAACAATTTTATTTTTTATTTTTTTGGAATAAAATATCCCACTCCATTGTTTTATAAGGCTAATATAATTTATATATATATAAATTATATTAGTATAATTTATATAATTTATATATATTTCTATATATATATAAAAATACATCATAAATGTATCATAAATACATACAATTAAATAATATTTCAGTAAAAAGGTTTAGAATATATTATATTGATATACAATATATTATTATATTAATATATAATTAAGTTATTAAATAGTTTAATTATTTAATGTTTTATGATGGATTTTCATATTTTATGATTGAAAGTCTAGGTAAAACAAGAGTAAAACAATAACATTTATGTAGCAAAAATAATAAATGATGCATTGTAAAATACATTTTAAAAAGTTTTCATCTTTAATTTCCCATATGATCAAAAGAAAAAAAGTTTAAATCTGTTTGAATAAAATTCAACCTCTGGGGCATAAAAGTACAAGCAACACCTATATATGTAGATACTGATGAAATATTGAGCGTGCTCATTACTACGCTACGATAAAACACATATATAAACACAACAACACATTCTTGCCTGAATGTCACACTTTAGAACCGAAGTGTCAAAAAATGCTGGAAACTTTCAATTTTAAGTATAGCACACTTTCAGCGGAAATGCTTGCAGGAAAGACTGGAATAACATTATGCCTAGGATCACTGCACTTTTCTTTTCCCATATTTTACAGGTGAATCCTTTGGCACTGAAATGAGCAAAGATAAGGGGAATGCCCCAGGGGTCTGTACTTGGCATATCACCATTTTGGCAGGCAAAATTACAAAGTAGTGGAAGAAATATATATTTTTATACTGTCTATTTACAGTACTATTGCACTGACAAAAATCTGTTTAAAGGAACGCTTGCCATGCCTCGGGCGGCAGAGATCAGCAGCTCCGTGTGATCATCTATTGGCGTAAATATATTAAAGTGAGCAGACAGCCATATCTAGGGCAACATTCATATGCTTCCAGTTGTTATTCTAACCATTTCTTTGTTGTGAAAGCTTCTATGTTAACAGCATAGGTTCAGGTTGAGTGTGTGTGAGATTTGTGAGCCAAAGTGATACTGTGCTTTTACAGGTAAAGGTGAAAAACTGTATTCTGGGGTTAAATCAGAGTGCTTAGAAAGCACTGCCTCTGAGTGAGTTTAATGCTGCCCTGACACTATTTGATCTGAACAGCTATTTAATAGTGGTTTCACACAGTCTTCGCTTGCCGCAACTTTGATGATTCTATGCAGCTACTTCCAAAACACTGCGTGAATTAAACATTCATGCCATTTTACTTCACCTGTGACTGCTGGTGACTTCATCACATAAATAAAAAAAGCCTGAATATATAAATACAAATACAAATATGTATTTATAGGCCTGGATATATAAATGAAAATCCAAATATATAGTTATAAGTCTAAACATAATTTTGATCATTGTTTACTACATAAAGTCTATAAATGTCTATTTATTACATTTGATGTAAGCCTAATAAAATCATGCACATAGTTTTAATAAGGGCCAACCGAATGTTCACTTTATCCTGTTATTTGACAATTAGCTCATGGACTAAATTAATCATGACAATGGCACTGGTAACTGAAACAATTGCATTGCGTTGCAGCATCAAACCAAGCCCTCTTTTTTTTAAACCCTCCTTTCAAACCACCTGTCATTTAAAGACCACCATCATAATGATCCATTCAATTCCCACTTGTAAATAAATCAAACTATTTATTTTAAATCAAATCATTTAAATGAAACTATTTAAACTAAAGTAAAATGGATTGCAAATGCAGTTTCATGTTGACTTGCAATATCATTGTTATAAATGCAAATATAGCTAATTATTGTGCAATGAAACATGCAAATAAATACTGAACTGTTTGGATACATGTTCACATACTTATTTCTATCAGGGAAAAAGAAATGAAGAAAGTAACCACTTTCATCTTCTGTGCAGGAAATGAAAGTATTTCTACGCGTTATAATTACAAAAATGAAAAGCTAAAATAAACCAATTATTCCTCTAATCTTTCCACCTTAAACTGGTGTGATTAGATTTATCAGCGCCCCGCAAAGTGAGATGCTGAATTACAATGATCATAATATTTCCTGTATGCCCGTTAAATTGCGAAATTCATTTATGGCACAGTGAGAGGCCTCTTAGGCAAATGTACGTGCCCCTCAAAAGAAGCCGGAAAAGATGAAAAAGCAAAGGAATGAAAGTGAAGTGTGAGAGGCAGTGTGTAAGAGGTGTTGCGGCTGCAGTGCTGTAGCTACAGGGGAGCTGTGAGCATGAGGGGTCTCATCCATCACATCTCACCCATCAGATCCCAGAGGACTGGACACAACCCTCATGCTCCAGCTATGCTGGATAGTGGATACTGCATGAGTATGAGAAATTAAGCACTTGTTTTATAACAACAGCATTTCTTGATTTGCACCAAGGGTGTGTGGATCGTTTGTAGCTTGTGATTAATACACCCATGTGATAGAATCAATTTGAAAGCTTGTTTGCTGCAGATTTGTAGGCATCACTGTCTCTGAACCTCATTTCGCTGGCTCTGCTACTGAATATGAATTTAAAATGTAAAGAATATCCTAATATATATGCTTTTCAACATGTTTACACTTTTAAAAAGTGCTTTTGTGTCTGCATGTATAAAAGTGTTTTGGTTGACTTTGGAACAAATTTGTCTAAGACAAAACCTCCATTTGAAAAAGGATCCTGATTGCTTCAAATAAAAAAATAAGGAATTGTTGATTTGTCAAAGTTCAACATTATGCTTTTTCAAGAAATCATGGAAAGATGAGTGAGGAGGAGAAAAAGAGCCTACTTCACCTTTCCACAAGGAGACAGCGAGTGAAGTGGCACCTGAGGCTTCCCGTTTTCAGGACAAGCATATTTCATCACTGGACTGTAGTAGTGAGACTTCTACGAGTCACGACACAAATTGGCACAATGCCAAATGATTTTGTCTCATTATAACAGCGGAAACAACTAATTCCTTGTAATTTATGGTCATATAGATAAGATCAAGACATTCGGAACTGTCTGTTTTTATTTGTGTACACTCAAATTTTTGTAAAATAAAGAAAACAAACAGGATGCCGATTTCCTTTCCATGAAGCTTGTGGAATGTGTCACAAAAATCAATCGAAACTTAGCATATAGGCTACTAGCAAGCTCTTGCGTGCCATCTATACTCTTGGGCTGCGTTCCAGTTAATTTTTTAATGCCCTTCCCTCGCTAACTTCCCTCAGTCTCGTTGACTCGGATGTACGTCATTAGGTTGCCATGAGTGCCCACTACTGGCAGATCCTTTGCAATGGGCTGAATTGGAATGTCCTAAGCCCTTGATCACTTGGAATCCGCTATGGAGTTGATTTATTATTTATTTTTTTCCCTTACAAAATTGTTTAATGCAGCATTCTACTGTATATGTATATATGTGTTTTAAATATTTAAATATGTCACAATCGTGTTACATTGTGGTATATGGAGCTGCCTGAAGTGTACATATGAAGTGGACTGTCCATACGAACTTCTCTCGTCCACTTCACGAAGTAGAATGCACTTCAAAATGGTGGCAGGGATCCCCCTGAGGGGAAGTGCTTAGGGAAGTTTGTGAGTGCTTGTCTAAAACTGGAGTGGAACGCAGCATTGTTTTGGGTTGGTGCATCGACTGTCTCTTCTTCTTCTGCTTTTTTCCCGTTTTGGTGGTTAGCAAACAGCATGCATTACTGCATACGCCCCCTTCTGGATTGGAGTGTGGATCGCCTGTGACTGACTGTATCCGTCGTTTGACTGTACGCACCGAACCGTGACGTCCATACTGTGATGGTTCGGGACAAAAACAGGTATCGTTACACACCTAATATATATATGGACACATCTACAAGTGTCATTATGCCTTAAAATATTTTTATTGTAATTCTAAAAATGCAAAAATTGTCTGTCAGGGTTTGGGTTAGACAGTAATATTTATTATTATTTTATATTTTACAAATATTTTTATATAAATCTGCCCCATGCGCAGCGAGATAACCCGGAGTGCAAATCCATAATCCACAGGAGAACTAGACACCTATGGTATGTAATTTAAACAGGTAAACAGTAAACATGTAATTTGTGCGTGTACTTCAACATATCTGTGTATATGAGGGGACATGCAGTGGTGCCCAAAGCCAGAGTGTCAGGTCTGACTCTTTTGTTAATACAGCTGCACATAAGACTACCTTATCTCTGGGCCCCAGGCGAACCACCCTGAGGATTGTGTGTGTGTCTGTGTGTGTTGCGAGGACACAGAGGCAGGAAGGACCTCTCTGAGTAAAGTTGTTCAGACTGCAGGACAGTATGTCAGTGTCAGGGTAATTACTGTAATGCACTCCAATTACTTCCCTTTTAGTCTCATTCACTGTCTGTCTGTTTAAACTGATACTCGCTACATCAATAGACAATGCAACAGCACATGGTATCATTACTGTAATCTCATTCAATACTATCACAAATCAGAAACCTTCACTACTGTATCACATGTAGCAACTGTATAATCATGTCTCTCCAGTGGGGAAAATAGCCTGGTTTACTCGGAGGATCCTAGTTGGAGAGTCAGGGGGCATTTGAAAAAAAAAAAAAATTCTTTCTTTCTTTTTCTTTTCTTTGCATCATTCTAGGACACTTTCACATGACTGGAAAAAGAAACACTTTAGAAATACACAGTGTTGCATGTATATACACAACTGCAGATGTGGAATGTTTATGTGCGTATGTACAATTTTCTGCCTATTGAGTTGAAACATAATTTTGAGGAAAATCTGTGGAATTCATTTAAATATGGTAAAATCAGAATACAACACCTTTGCCTATGTATAGATGCCATAATTATTTAATCTTGAATGCAAGCAAGGCTGTCTAGGACAGAAGTACAGTTTGTTCAGTTGGTTGTACTTCAGTCTGCTGGATTATTCAGTTGATGGAATATCGAATAATATCTAACCAAGGACCTTAAGTCTGTACTACCCATTGAACAATCTGTATTTGCATGAGCAACAGTCTAGTTTTCATTCACATTAAATGGTGTCTATCCTGATTGAAGTCTATTAGTAGATATAAGCATAATTAAATGTTACATTATAAACAAAGAGAATAGGAAGACGATGTGGAGAACTTAGCATCCTAATTCTGCGGAGTTCACGGGAGCAGCTTTCGTGTGGGCCTGCGATGAGTCATAATGAATTTAATCATGGAGAAAAAAAAATCCTGCAGTGTTACAATTACCAGCTGGATGGCTTGGCGTAGAGCAACACCACGGTAATCACCGGAGAAAAAAAACGAAGTGATCTTTTCTTAAGCGAACACCTACCACAGACTTTCTAATAAACATACCCTTTCGACAAGCACTACAGCAGAATACAAAAACTGTGACCTTTCAGTCTTTGATAATTGAATAATAAAGACCAGTTCAGAGGCTTGTATGAATATCCAGCCATCTCAGCTCAATGACATCCATCGAAAGTGCACAGCAGAGAGCATTAATCATGCAGGCGTTTCTTACACGCCAATAAGGGGGCCGAGTTCAAGAGTGTCATCAGCACAGGCATGTAACAGGAGATCTCAGTATATTTGCATTTGTATTTATACTCCGTGCCAGCACTAGGAAGGGAAATGCATTTATAATGTCACCTTTAGCATGCATCCACCCCCGTCTGATCTAAGCATATACCCACACACACACATACCAATGCACGCAGACACCGATGCACAGAGTATACCTCGAAATTAATCTAATATTCATAAAAGATAACTCATTTGTGGGATCTTTTTGCTGGTACACGTAATGATTTGGACACTCAACCAATGGGCAATCCTTCTTGGCACTGTGAAGCATAGCATGTGCGCACTGGAATCAATTTCGATGTCAGCCAGCGGCCCTCTCACTATGTCATTTCATGCTATTGTTTGTGTCAACAGAACAGTGCCATGTAATAGAGGAAATTATAGAGAAATGATATGCACAATTTTATGTCATTTGAGTGACAGTAAAATGAGTTTGAATAGGTGATAAAATGACTGGAAGTATTTTGTAACAGCACCCACAAAATTTGCGCTTTGGATCCTCCTGAGATAGTAAAGGAAAACAATTGTTGTAAAGAGTTGGGAGGCTTTTTCACCACTTCTTTTGGTGCGAGAGCTTGCAAGAAGGAGGGTTTTGGGGGCTTAGAAGGCTTCTTTTGAGATTTTATTGATCTGCACAAAAACGCAAGATCAAAAACATGAAAATGAAATAGCTTCAGGGAGCCTAAGAAACGAGTCGATAAAAAATGCTCAGGCAAAAATGGGTTGCCTATTGTACTCAGAGTCCCTCTTGCTGTGGTAATAGTAGATGATGTCAAGCAACTACCAGGAGTGGGAGGGGACAGTATCCTCCCTTCTCTGCTGGAAGTAAAGGACTTCTATATGATAAAATCCACTTAAAATGTGGATGGTTTGGGATAAAAATTAACCATACACTTTAGTAAACCACTAATGTAGAAGCTTGTTTTTCCCAGATGGTTGCACAGAGGAATTTTCATTTGTCTTTCAACATGACTGACTGATTGAGAAGTTAAGTGTTATTTTGTGTGTTTTTGCACAAGATTAACATAGGAAGACATAAGTTAGTGTTTATTGTTGTGTTTTGTTGGGATTTACAAGGTGTTCTGTTATGTTAGTTTTGTAGGGTTACCATTGTGGTGAAGAGCAGAGCCTGTGGTTAGGTTGAGGATGGGCTGCAAAACCTTTAAGACCACATATACTGTATGTTGTTTAATTATATACATGCAAGTATACAATGACAGTCTCTTTGATAGTTATAATAGCATGTGTTATTTGCTATCTAACATTTAACCAAGTTCTGAATGTGATGTTTATGTAAATGAACTGTATGTAATTAACATTATGATGAGTGGGGCGAGGCTGAGAATTGTGGGAGTGAAGGGATGCCGGTGACGTGATTGTTAATGAGAGACACCTGTGCACCACACTGGCCTTGTTCCGCTTCCACAGCTCTCGGCCTCACCCCACTTGTCACAAAAAGTTCTACTAACTCAAAAAAAAAATGAGTTAGTTTACTTAAATGTTTTGAGTGTTCTGAACTTATTGAGTTTTAAAGTGTACTTAATGGCTTTTTTAACAGACTTACATTGCAGTCACATTTCAGGGAAATAGTGCAGTGACATCTGAAGCACTGGCTACACAAAAGTTACTTTGAAACCAAGCAGCTTTCTGTTGGTCAGCAGAGCTAATTTGTTCCAACAATACGAGCAAAATCTGTGAGGGGAACTTGTTCGTCCTAACACGAAACTCTTGATCAAATGGATTCCTATTGGAATGACTGGATATTGCCTGCAAAATTTTGCAGAGCAATCGTAAATGTGACTGCTCCTTACACCATGTCATAACCAGACACGATGCAATACTGTCCACACCAGATGTAATCGACTAGGAGACGCAACAAGATCAATCAAAAATCACAGCCAATCAGAAGACTGTGTGGGTGGAGTCTCTCTGCAAGCCCACAGTACCCACGATAAAATGAATAAGTATTCAATCAAATTCATAAACATGACACTATTTTAAGATTATTAAATATACATACTGAGTGACTGAAACAATCTTTGTCATAGAATACACTTGTTTGTTCACCTTAAGTTATTTTCAAGATTTCAAGATAAATAATCCATTGTCGCTTTCAGTATGTCTATAAAGATCAAACAAAATGATAGTCAAGCTCAATTTAAATTCTTAAAACATTTAATAAAGCACATAACCAGCACCTTAGATTGTAATTTTCATACTCTGTATGTTGGTGTTCCAGCCGCAACCTCGCAGAAATAGAAACATTTTCTAAAATAGAATTGTAACCATATCACTGTCACTACTGATCAGGACAAAAAACTCTGATTAACATTGAAAAGATATTCCAGTGTTGTGACACGTCTGGTTATGACACAGTGTTAGGCCCTGTCCCAAATGCCACCCTTAGTTCTTGTGGTCACACTTTGGTGCCTCAATGCAGCATAAACTAGTAGAAGTCCTCTGTAGAGCCAGCATCAGCAAAAAGGTACATCAAGGGCACATAGTGGCCACAGTGGGGTGCTTATGAGCACCCTTCTGAAACCTAAAATGTCAAATGGGACACCATACGGTCTTGTGGATTTCAAGGACACAATGCAAACCCCCAAGTGCAAATTAAGATGCTGAGTCGAGCTGGTGGGGACACTCAAACAGAGCACTGTTTTGATTTTGTTTACACTTTTCTGGGAAATAAACCTTAGTCATAGTTGCCTTTGCATATTAAACTGGGAGAAGAGAAAGCTGTATAACATAGGAAATGTACACCCTTTTACCACAGTAGCCACCTATGAGATGATTCTTTCAGGACTGAAAAAAGGGATAAAGAAATAACAAAAGTTTTTGAAAATACAAGAATGGATTTGTGTAGTGTCAACTTCATGACAGATGAACTAATTATTCATCAGGTAGTGATCTTTAAGAAGGTTTGTAGTCGGAATAACAGCTTGATTGCAGTACATAAGCACATGCCGAAATTCACTGCAGAATTGAAGTGTTTTTTTATAGCTATAATGATTCTACTCACTGGCTCAAATTCTTTGGTAAGCTAAAGCTTTCAACAATCTTTATTTAGGTCGCTCTTTAAAGACCTCATGAAATTACTCATAGAGTGCAATTCTTTCCTGTGTTACAATATTTCCTGTTGGAACAGGACGTTGGCGTGAAAGAGAAAGTCTTTTTTTCTTCCCGTAGAAAATGCAAAATTGTAAATGTGTATATCTGCTACAAATGAATTGTATTATATTTTTTCCTCCAAGAGTGACCCCTTTGTGTCTGTGATACACAACAGTCTGTTATATTGCCAGCAAAGTGAGGATAAGCTAGCCTAGCTTTCTTTTTAGCAGTGAAGGCGTTGCTGTTGGTCACATTCAAAGTATATTACTGCGTAAAGTGCACTACTATTAAAAATAATAAATAAATAAACACTTGATCAAGCTAATATTCACGTCTGTGGTTGTGTATGTAAAACTGTATCAGGGAAAAGAGAAACTGTATCTGTGATGCATTTGCATGAGGTCAGTGTAAAAATCTGTTTCTGCATATCACAACAGTGAAACATATGTTGGTTAGTGTCGTGAGAAGCGTTTAGCTTCTATCTTGGTCAGGCTTAACCAAGCGGGGAAGAAAATGTCGTAAATGTAGCGCAATAAGATTTCAATTGACTTTGACAGAATGGTGCTGCATGACCAATTTGCTGTAATGATATAATCCTTGGCGGCACAGACGGCCGTGTTTTATGAGCAAAAGAACTTGGCAAGTAAACTGTACTGTTTTGCCAATACTGCTATTGCAAACATAAAATTAAGTGGCATCCTCAGGTGACAGCAGTTGCGTTGCTTTATACAAGTTCTGTTTGAGCAAAGCTCTCAATTCATTTCTCTACAGACCACATTAGAATAACAAACATCAAGGTTTTGAGTTAAGTTAACAAACCTTTAAGCTCATTGAGCTATTTTTTGTGTGTAAAATACTGTAAATCAGAAGGTCTCTGTATGATATAAAGTTAAGTAAACATGTGCCTGACCTTGTGTGTCAAATCGATGTGAGTTTGGCAGGATGCAAGAAGCAGGACACTCTGCATTTACTCAGATATGTCAAATGAAAGGATAATGACTGCGGTTGACTGAAATCTGTCCGTTTTAGTGCTTCAATTTATCTTCTGAAGTATAATACACACGGGAGAGAACAAGAGACCTTTCTCCTTCGGGTATAATAAATGTCACGTCGCATTTCAAACAGTCGATCAGCAGTTCCTAAACGTTATAGCCAACATTTAAAAAGTTCACTGTCTTTAACAAAATAATCTAAAAAATCCACAGGCAAAAAAGACCTTGCATTTTTCATCATTCTTTTTTCGTTAATGTAGTTTATGGCTCATTGTATAATTGATGTTCTGTCAAAACGCTACAAACTTGTCTCGTGAACACAGCATCACTTATGAGCAAAATTGGGCATACTGTACCAAAACATCCTCATGTGTAGCAAATTTGATTCTTTTTAGTGAATCGTTTTGTTTGGATCAAAAAGAAATTATTCACTAGTCCTTGCATTGTCTTTTTTTAAAGTCGCAATGAAACAGAAGTAGCAACAGATATTTTGAGTGTCACGAATTATCAAAAAAAATAAATACATAAATAAAATGTAGGGCAGGGACTTGTTTCAATCTGTCAGTTCATTAGATTTTGAGATGTTGCACTCAAAAAGGAATCTGAGCTTGCAGAGAAACATTTTTTCTCAAAATTGCGAGATATAAACACAATTGCGAGTTATAAAGTCAGAATTTCGTGATATAAAGTACGAATTCCATGATATATAGTCAGAATTGCGAGTTATAAAGTAAGAATTGCATGATATAAAATCCGAATTTATTTTATATTAATTTTTTTCCCGCGATTGCGTGTTTTTATCATGCAATTCTGATTTTATATCTCGCAATTCTGACTTTTTTCTCAGAATTGTAAGATACAAACTCACAATTGCATCTTATAGTCAGAATTGCAATCAGAATTGTCAAATATAAAGTCAGAATTGAGTGATAAAAAGTCACAATTGCGAGAAAAAATTTAGAATTATAAAGTCGCAGTTCTGACTTTATAACATAAAACAATTCTGACTTTATAACTTGCAACTGCGAGTTTAAATCTCGCAATTCTGAAAAAAAAAAAAAAATCAGAATTGTGAGATGCAAACTTGCAATTACCTTTTTATTTTTTTTATTTAATGGTGGAAACAAGCTTCCATAAATATTACATGGTAAAAGAAACTTAAAATGAAACTGTAATGTAGGGTGAACTCAAAGGCGAAGGAGAACTGGATTCAAATGCAAATAAGGTATAATGGTGAAATAACAAAAATATATACAACAGAACACGAGGAACAGAACTGAGGAAATCCACCAACATACAGCCGTAACAAAAGTCCATGAACTAGCAAGTAGAACATATAACACATATAGACCTATATCATGAAGAGGGTGAATTTTCAGTTGTATATGGAGTAAAATTATCTGATTACATTTAATGCCTCCATTCTTATTCAAGATTCATTCATAATTACAAACCCCTCACTGTTTTTGAGCCAAGTTCAATAAATAATTAAATAGAATATATTGCTTGTTTAAATAGCTTCAATATAGTGGTTAACAGCTTGTAATATAGTTAACAACTTGCTAATTGCTTAACATCTTTAAATTATGTGTAGCAGAATCACTTCCCCAATGCTAATTATCTGTTGCTAAATGTTTTCCTCACAAGGCACACACAAAAAAACAAACAAACAAAAAAAAAAACTACAAGCTTGAGGTGAACACTAGCACAGGTGGTGTGTTTCATTAAACAATATTATGGCAGAAGTAAAAAAAAAACAAAATGATGATTATAAAGATGTGAGAACATGGGGGCAGTCAGCAGTGGCCAATGTTAGCGGGGCTCGAATAGGGCATTGTGGGCGCATTGCTTCACTGATGAGAGTGAATGTGACATGGCCAGATGTGGCTGACCAGCAGAGCATAGCAGCGTCGAGGTGACACCCTATTGAGTCACCCAATCAGACTTGGCGGCAGCTATGACACATCCTATAAGAAGCGTGGCAAGATAGGGCTCACTAAACACAATGAGCTATAGGACACAGGGCGACGATACACAACCTTCAGGCAATGTAGTTTTTTTTCTCTCTCTCAGAGTAATTGGAGTATATGTGCTTTCATAACCTTTGCCCTCTTCAACAAACATCATGATAAGTCAGAGATTATTCCGCTTCTTGCAGCCGTTCTCATCTCTAATGGCATGCATGTGTACCTTGAAAATTTCCTGTCCTCTCTTATGTTATCATTTATCTTGTCATAGATGGATGTGAGCAGTACCTCAAACATGCGGTCACTGTCCTCTCATTAGGTTGCTGTGATACATAAATGTTAACATCTCCATCATTTCTGACATATTCAGACAACAGACTCCAATTCTTGAAAATAATTTATGAAGTCTCTAAGAGGGGAGATAACGATGACAAAGACACGCAGAAAACATTGTTTCATTAACAGCATATTGCAATGATCAAAAGACTATGATAACAGAATGTATTAACCCTATAAAGCCCACTGTATAATATTTCATATGCAAATTTCTAAGGCCTCAAAATTATGTTCAAAACTTTGCTTAAAAATATTATACACAATCATATTATACACATGCCTTCTGTCATCTGATTGACAGTTTATAATTTTTAGTAAGTACAATTTTTGCTGTGAAATTTTTTTTTGTTTATAAAATAAATAAACCACTGATACACTACAAGCTATCAGAACTGCATCTTTTTGCATACTTGCAAAAAATTGCATATTTCTGCTTTTTTATCCTCGAGTATGAGCTTCATATTCTCATAATAATATGAGAGCCATGAAAGCCTCATGCACAGTCAAAAGTTTGGAAACATTGAGGTATTGAGGTTTTTTAATGTTTTTGAAAGTGTCTCAATCTCACCAAGGTTGCATTTATTTTATTAAAAATACAGTAAAAACAGTGATAATGTGAAATATTATTACAATTTAAATTAACTGGTTTCTGTTGCAATATATTTTAAAATGTAATTTATTCTTGTGATGCAAAGCTGAATTTTCAGCATCATTACTCCAGTCTTCAGTGTCACATGATCCTTTAGAATTTTTTCTTCTAAGATCTTGTTTTTACTGTGTTTTTGATATTAAGAGACTACTTTCGAACACATTAAAAAACTTTAATGTTGACCGGTACTGTATCAAATATGATAAACGTATGCAAAGGATGACTATGTTGGACGATTTACTTTGAACCATTTAGTTGGTATGAAGTGTTGATAAAGAAACAGCATGTTATTTTTTCATTATTACTTCACTGTTTGCTAACTAATGGAACTAATGGAATTTGTCAATGCAAATACTGATCAGAATTTGATTTACACATTTTCTGAATAAAAAGTGCAATCTCACCTTAACAAAGCTACAGTTGTGTTAAGGCGTAAGAAAGGTTTTTATCATGTTGCTATGCAGTTTCTAGGCTATTTTGTGTTGTTGCTATGGTGCTGCTTGGCGATTACTAAGGAGTTTATGGTTGTTGTTTACTGGCCCAAGTCCATGGGGCCCACCTCCAAGTTTCTAAGTTATTCTGGTCCCTAAATATGGCCCCTCTTCAAAGTATGTTTATGTGGTTGTTTTGGCCATTTTATCATATGCAAGCCGACGATAAAAAATAATAGCAACAGCTCTTTAGAACATGATTCATGTCCATAGTTTTACACTAACATTAATAACAACTAACCAACCATATTCTGATTTTGGTCAGAGAACTGGGACAGGCCAACTAATCTGTCTTTGTCCAATTCAACAGCTCAGCTTTCAGCTTGAAAACATTTTATTTAGAATATTTTTCTGACCTCCTGGGTAGGCAAATGATTGAAGGGTACCACTGGCTTTTGCCTCACAACAGCTGTTTGTCTGAATTGCTGGAAACCAATTGTACACGTACTAATGTAGCCAATTTAATTTAAAAGACATTTAAATGCTAATAAGATACTCACAACAATCCTGTATTGCCTCAACAGCTCTGAAGTAGCCCCCTGGCAGACCCAAATATTGTGATTTGTTTCAGTTGTTACACGTACAAAACACTGTTTTTCATGATCATTCTCCATTGGCGAGGCAATAATTCTTACTCTTGATGATGGTCTATAATGACCAGCAGGTTAACAAAGTAGATTCAAAATCTAATATTTATACATGATTAATTCCTTTAAGATGCAGTCTCTATAAATAACAGATGAAAACAGTTGAATGTCTTATAATGTACGAAAAAAATGAAAGGAACCTGGTGGTGGGAAGGAATGAGAAGTCGGGGGCGACTTCAGCCGAGCTTAATTCATATTTAAAGACTTCCTTTATTACATCTTTAATAGCCTTTTTTGTTGGTATCCCTCAACTTTTGGCTCCCAGCACAGTTTAATTCACCTCCCATTGAGTTGACTGGCTCAGAGCTCTCAACTTCTGACTTTCATCTCTTTTCTTTTTGCCTGAGCTTTTATTGCTCTTCAGCTTTTCCTTGGAGAATTAATGCCACCATATTGGACCACAAAAAAAATACTCCAATACGAGTGCATAAAAGTATGAGGTCAGAGAGATTTACTGTTTTGGAATTTAATATCACAGTAAACTGAAAAACTACTGCAGATGAACTTTCATTGAAGATATTAGATTGGAGAAAGGTATTAAATCATTCCCTCACGACATGGAACAGAAATTAGGCAACTGCTTCTTTACCATATCAATCAGTTTGATGGTCCTTTTTGCTACAATACCACAGTATTAAGATAACTCTCCCAGATTTCACTTCCAAACTAAGGATAATTCTCTGCATATGCCATAACATTAAGAGGATTAGGTTCAGAAAATGGATCATGATGCTTGTAGTGACAAGCAGCAATGTCCTCTGTCACTATATGGACACATCACTGTGGATTAAATGCCCACATCTGCTCTGTAATTTGAGCAGGTTTCTTTAAAGGCTATGTGACATATTATATTGATTTTTGTGTCCTCAAAAGAAGAACTATTTTAAAGATGCACTCAATATTTAATTATATTTCATTAAAAAAGGCTTTACAAAAAATAATGAACAGCACTTTTGAAAAATTGTTTAAATCAAGTAGACTCACATAATCGGTAGCCTAATAAAAGCTGGGGGGGGGGGGGGGGGTATTTTTACATTTGCCTTATTGAGACACCTATGTTGAGAATATATGACCAAACAAAAACAGCTTGCTTTTGTCTCAGTAACCTTCCTATTATCTGAAAATTTTGATCGTTGAATAAATGAATCATGTCTGACAATAAATAGGGCATAGTGTGATATTGCATCCATACCACTAGGTGTCAGTATACCAAGACAACTACCATAAAAAAGAAAGTTCACCTTAATTCTTTTTTTCTTTAAAATGGGAACTATCATAAGAGCTAGTGCGTACGGTACTTTAATAAAGCACTGAAAATGTATTTATCATTCTTGTTCTCCAATATAGTGGGGATGTAGAAAGTTTAACAAAAATATAGTATACCGATTGCAACACCTTCTGACCCATAATGACCGTCAAACTCTACTACAATTCACACCACTCTGTAGACACACAGACTAAAGTTCAGACTATGTCCGATAAAACTTAATGAACTATACTTGCTAAGGCTACACCACAACTCTGTCTGCTCCTGTTCGGGTTAATGAGTTATCGAAGCCTAATTAATTCAGACTGAATTTCTAGATTGAAGTCTGTGAGTTTCCATTACAATTAGAAGGACTTCATTTATGAAGCGTTCCTTCGACATGCCTCAAAGAACAGCTAATATCCTACCTCCCATTTCTCTCATCTGAGGAGAAAAAAAGGCTAATTTTTCTTATGCCTTCAAGGATTTAAATAATAATTTTACTACACAAGAACCCTAACCCTCCAATTCTGTTGACAATGAGAAATAAAATTAAAACAACAGGCCAGATAAGCAATATGCCTCATATCCCCTTGGCTCTAATTCGACAAGAACTGGGTCAAGCTCATGAGCAATTTAATTTGAACAGATGTCAATTAATACCCATTATGTCTTTACTTTGAAAAGCAGAATCTCTCTCACAATCTCTTAAAGCCTGGCACTCCGCTAGAGATTTAGTTAGATCCTCTGTGATTTGTGTCTTGTCTCTTGGAAATCTGTTTTTACCTTGTAAGGAATGTGAGTCAATGAGTTTTTTTTTTTTAGCTCTCAGGAACATGCAGACATTGAGACAGTGAATGACACAGGAATAAAGCCTGACTTGGTGTATACGCACTACTATGCTCAACTATTTTGCTAAGAATTTGCTTGTTATTGCGTATAATCCATGATAGACCACCCCAAACACACATAAATTAGAAAATTACTTACTTGAGTGTAAACTGCTCCACAGTTGAATTTGGGACCAAGAGCAGGTAGATGTTGAGGGTCTCTCCTGGCTTTAATGGCCTCTCTGGTAGCCTCAGGAAGAGGTTCTTGTCAAGCTGTTTGTCTACCACCAATTGTTCCTGACTGGGCTGATACAAACTGATGCTCCCAATACGCAGAAGGGGTTGTTGGGAAGAGCTCTCCCCTCTGGATGCCCCTCCTCGGCGTGGGTAGCTCTCCCCACACTCATCATTGCTGTCTGGATCATGGAGAGTATAGTAAAGCTCCACTTGAAGGGTCTCCCCACTTAATTCAAGCCCATCTGTTCCTGAAGACTTTCTGCGACCCAATGGTGCTACATTAACATTAAACCACGTGGAAGGGAGATCCAGTTGGGCCAAGCACTGCGCCAGATTCCCTTGAAGCCTGCAGGAAGTTTTGATCTCTCGAACATCTCTAAAAGCATGCAGCCTCACACATGGAAGCTTGTCCTGAATCTTGAAGTCATCCCAGTCTCGTCCTGCGATATAGAACAGCACCTGAACCAATGGATTACTAGCAAACACTCTAGACTGTACAATAAAGGCCCGGATCTTCCAGTTGACCGTCAGCCTTCCAGGAATGTCCAAAGGACTTGACGGCTGCAGTAGGTCCTTGGACAACGTCTGGTCTTGGGTGAAAGGCCCAAGTGAGATGTTGATTGCAGGCAGCTCCTTGGTCTGGAAGACCACAAAGCTTTCGGAGCGCTGAAGAGGGTGTCCACGTTGGCTGCCATATGATGGAACTCGGGTCTCCTGGAGAAAGAAGGCCAACTGTGTGTTGGAGAGCTTAAAGTTAGCAGGGAGGTAAACTTCTGGTGGACTGGAGGTGGTACTAGGAACAGGGACGCTGAAGAGAGCATCGGAACTGGTAGGGGAAACTTTACCAGCAACTGCAAATACAAAACAAGAAGAAATACTATTAAATATGCACTGACAATATTCTGTGATAGCCAAGAATCAAAACTGCTAACACACAGGTTCAAACTCAGCAGAGCTGAATTAGGAATTTAAGAACTCATGGAGTTCATGGAATCCTGCTCATGCTCGACACTGAACCCTTAAGTGGGCACTCAACTTTATACAGCCTTACAGGGGAAGACCCTTGAGTTACAGCACTGCAAGTGGCTCTTGGTGGAAAACAAATAAAAAAATTACAAGTAGCAAAAAGCTCGTTCATTGCATAAAAAGGAATTCAATATCTTTTCTGTATCTGCTGGTGGCAGGGGGGGAAAAAATAAATTTTTCAAGAAAGTGAACAATGTTTTTCAAATGAATGCTTGTTCTCCCTTGCATGCCTCGAGAGCTCAGTTGGCTCTGACAATAGATGCTGATTAATGGCATGCAAGAGACAGAGGTTTCCAAATGAACTGTTTCGGATAAGTCGGACTTGTATGAATTCAAATAATGAGCAATACATTTATAAAAAAGAAACATTGGCTGAGAGAATAGAGCTGATCATCTTTACCAGAAATTCTCACTATTTAGAGTGAGGTAAGAAATCGACTAGCATGCAACAGTTTGTCCGATAACATATTGTACACAGAAGACATCATTGATCTCTATCTCTTGGGCTCCTAAGATTAACTACCTAAGACTAGATGCCCAATCAATTGTGGAAAAACTTCAATATGCTGATCATAATCTGCCTGTACTGGAGAGAAACAGAGACTCTCGGAGAGATATTCAAAGCAAAGCTGACCAAATAAAAAAAGCTATAGAAAACACTTTTGTAGAGTTACTGTATGAAAAGGGAGATGCTTATGTTATTTGTGAACTCAATTCATCATCATACACTCTATTCAAATATAGAACATGCTCTCAAAAATCAGGGGAATGATAAAACTTACTTATCATAATGACAAGGCAAAGTGAACAGAGAATCCATGGCAAATCCACTTGAACAACAAAATGTCCCATATTCCACAAATGCTTTGCATTTAAACTGGGTACTTCACAACTTGAATCACTTCACAGGTACACAAAAAGAGTATCTGTGCAGCTTCAGCCAAACTGCAGAAAAAAAAAAACAAAAAAAAAAAAACTGATAGCTGCAGATCAAGCTCAATTCAAGCTTTGAAACCCTGCTCAAAGTCTCCAAACTTGAAAGCACATGAGTAGTATCCTCTCAGTAGTAATCCAACTGTATCTAGAACCTGCTCAAAGATCTGAAAGACACTGATCACTCGTGCCTGTTGGGAGGCTCCAAAGGCACCTCCTGCCCTGCAGCATGATCGGAGTGAGTTCACACTAGCATTCGCTCACTCCATCTATTCTCTGCAGTTCCTGTTTGATTGTGACTCCTCCTAGCAGATCACGTTCTCCTGTTACAGCCTAAGACAAAGCCTAGACACCGCCCTGTCTCACCACACCTCACCCCAAACTGTAATAAACTCTTTAGCTCTCATTCACAGCCAGTGCAAAAGCACTCCTCCCAGGACACCAGCGTGGCAGACTACAAACTACCCTATTACATTCATCTTCTCCCACTAGACGTGTTGAGGCAGACTCTGAATGTGTCTGTGTGAGGGAGAGTGTATTTGTTAGGGGGGCTGGGTTTGGGGGAGGGATGCATAGCTTGAGCGCCTTCAGGCAAAGAGTGGGGGATTAGTGGGAAGATCATTGACGAATTAGCTCTCCTCCTTTCCTCATCCGACGGCCCCTGGAAGACACATTTGAATGAAGATGGGGGATGGGGGTGGAAGGTGGTGGGTGCTCTGCCCTTCCAATCACCCAGAGAGCTCTCGAGAGCTCAGAGAAGGAAATAAACTATAATATGTGGAATGATGCTCTGTGCCAAGCTATCCTACTACTACAACAAATAAAATGGCTGTACAAAGAGCAGCAAAATATCATTAAGAAATATTTCTGACCAGTGCATCTGTAGATGCAGCTGGAATCCAACTTACTGAGTGCCACTTTCTGTGAAGTTACACGTTTGCATCAAATTACATCTTTGAGACTTCTTTCAAGAGAGGTTCTCTCTGGTTGCTCCATTACATTTCTGACATTTATCATTGTGCTCATTCAACAGGTAAAGATTATAAAAGCCCAAAGATTGGGTTTCACTCACAATTGTAGGTCTGAACACCTTTTGGTGTGACTGTGGCTTGTAGAAACAGATATGAATATCTCTTAAAGGGATGAGCTAATGCCTCTGAAAGCCAATACATTACAAACACATTAGGCAACAAAGAGCTAGTTTTCCAGATACAGGCAGTCTAATGTATATATGGTTTCAATGGCTTCATTGGATTATGTGCTTCCAGTGCCCCCAGGGATACACAGTATGAGAGGTCACATATTCTAATACATCATGCCCATCATTGCATAGGCTCTGCACTATGTCAAAGAGAAGGTACATATGGGAGTACAACATGATACCAAAAGTTCACCCCGATCCCTCCCTCCCAACCCCACTAATAGACCTCTGGGTGTAGTGGAGTGGCGGCTGCTGTTGCTGAACTCAGTAACAGGATACACATCTGTTGGTCAATGACTGTGGCTCGATACAATCCTGGGGGCTTTCTGTAGATTTTGAGCTGCAGCCTTATAAGAGATAATAGAATATGCCTTTGAAATGTCAAAGTTGCACTGTTTAATATAACTCACCATTGCTGTCATTTTCCTCTGTAATCCCACACTTATTTTTGACTCATGGGCAATGTAAGATGCTGGAAGGAAAATAAGAAATTCCCCATAAGCATGCACATTTCCTTTGAAATAATCTGTCTAGTGGGGCAATTGCTCTAGGAAATGATCCATGCTGCTTTTTCTTAGAAAAAAAAAGAAGAAAAAAAAAAGTGACAACAATAAGCATTAGAAAAGAAGTCCCCCCCACCCATGTGCACTACACACACATTATGAAAGTGTGCATAACCTACGATTGCAAACTTGATGTTGTCATTTGTTTCGGAGTCTGTTAAAGTTTGAAAATTATTCAATGGCATGTTATATTATTTCCTGGTTTGAATTACTGAACAAATTGTACAGAGTACTGAGTTAATTAAGGAGCTGTACCTCAGAAACATCTCTATAAAGAGACACGAGAAGTGCAAGTGGAATTGTTCCATTTGAATTATCGCATTCAAGTGTACCCAAAGGAAATGCGCAGAGGGGAAATAGAATGAAGAAGAGTCAGTGAGAATACAAGATGTGACATGTGATCAAAGATTGGGATGATGCAACTTGAAAGGTAAATCACTATACGGCAGACAAGGAGAATGCAACATTTAATTTGCAAACACAAAAATGTGCATAATTCCATGATTGATAAAGTCACATCTGTGGAAATCTAGAATTGGTGCAAATTGCTGTCCCACAACCAAAAAAAAAAAAAAAAATTCAAATTTTCAGTGTTTACTAAGATCCTTCTATTATCTATTAAATCCCACAATAATATTTAAAATATCAGTTAGCTTAATATATATAAAATCATCATTTATTGGGTACTTTCAATTGAAAGCTGGCTGTCCCGAACCCTAACCCCTAAATTTCAACTTGTGAAAATGATATTGACATAATTTTTGCAATTTTTCCCATAGTTGTTTTTAAAAATATGTGCTGATTAGCATCTTTGAGCTAGGCTCAAAAGTATCTAAAATGGTCACTACTGAAACAGTCATGACCGAAACATGTCATCATTGTTTGGTAGTGACAAAAGGAAACATATAATCATTTATTTGGGGGAAATAAACAAATTTTAGTACAGTTATGCAAATCATTAGTATTTTAGTATGTTTTAGTAGTGTTTTCATATGTGAGTTAAAATTCTGTAATGTGATGTGATGGCTGCCAACACATTACTGTCACTACCGAAAATGTGTAAAATAAAAAAATAAAGTATACTGAATTATCACCTAAGATGTTATTATAGTGTTTGATTCAATGTATATTCAAACTAATGAATCCTTAACTTTGAAATCAGTATGATAAACTTTATGCCTTTAACATCTTAAGAAAGATTGGATTCAAAATACAACAAATCTCATAAATTACACTTGAAATATTGTTAAAATTGTAACTGTTATTGATTTACCTGCGAAAAAAAAATAGCAAAAATATATATTTACAAGGTAGATGTTAACAAAATCTTAATAGGTCAATGTAGCCCTTCTTATTAAATAATTTATTATTGTGTTTCGATAGTGACAATTTTGGGGAGAGGAAAAATATTCCAAAACTCTCTGAAAATACAATATGAGAATTAACTGCACAATTACTGGAATTATTTCCATTGAAATTGTAATGAATTAATGATTTATGACATTTACATTAACACACTTATTTGTTTGGTGCAACTGTACCATATTCTTTATGTAGTCTGCACATACATACTAAAAAAAGTGTTGTATATTGCTGTTTCATGCATTAGTAAAAAACAAGACATTGTCTAAACTTCACACTGGCCTTCTTAGCAGTATGAAAAACAAAACTGTTTATCAAATTTTGTATAAATTTATAGAAAGTGAGCTACGTGACATTAGAATGCTCCCATCATGCTATAATCACTGAAGCTGCCACTGCAACTCAAGTGAAATATAAACCATTTATTTGTCTATCTATATCTGTGGATGAGACTGCTGAAAACTCATTAGGTGTTTATTGTTATTGACAGGTCTGTAGAGTAACTTAAACGCCTCTTTTTTGCATTCATGAGTCTGCAGTTGGTTACAAAACTAAACCGAAGCAACAACAACAACAAATGTTGTAAATAAACAATTTTGATGCAACCTCATTTAAGTAGACCTAAATGAAATGCTGTAATCGTCAGTTTCACGTTTTGTTAAACACAGCATCCGTAATCATAATCTTGATTATTCGATTAAGTGTGCAGTCCTTTACAGTTGTACTAAGGGTTTTATGTTAGTATCATCACACCTTACTCTACCTCATGAGTTCAGCAGCATTCATCAGTTAGCCAAATAAAGAATTCACTAATTCACCCAAAATACATTCAATAGGAATGTATAACCATAGGAGCTCTGGAGCGTCCAACAAACCTTTTGATCCGAGGATATGCTAACGAGCCTGTCAGTCGCTGTGATTCAGAGGCTAGTGAATGAACTCTGCTTTGAGTTAGCATGACAAGCAACAGTTGCAAATGAAGTGATTTACATAAGAAACAGGCGCTCAGACCGTTAGCATCACGTCAGGCCTTGCCGTATCACAAATAGTGACTACCATTGCATTGCATTCTCTTCATTATAGCACCATGGTTCCTGTTTTCACTGAAAAGAAGATGCTGAAAGGAAATGTTTAGAGGGAAATGGGCTTTGAGATATTCCAACTCTAAACCATTGACCATATTTTGACATTATTTCAGCATTCAATACCAGGCCTAATGTATTTGCTCTTCTTTGCACCACTTGCCCTTGTCTGTCCTACAAGTGCCTTTTGCTATGAGTGGATGAAAATTGACTTAATAACAGAACATGTGAGATACTGAGTGGAGAGCTGATTGCTAATGCGGTGCCATTGCTTTGCTGCAAAGTCATTTATGGTAGAATTAAATGAAAGGGAATGAGGAGATTTGTCATTAAGAGTTTGACAGGATATAAATCAGAATCCAGTGAATTCGGATGGTGAGGCGCATTGCCACAAATTCAGATTATGAAATATTTAAGTGGCTAATTATAGTAACTAAGCAAAATTATGATTCTATGCACAGTAGAGAAAAAAAAGTAGCCTTGAAGCTTTGAAAAAGACATTGTTAGCATGAGAATTTCTGGATTTGTACATGGCTCAAAAATCCTGTCCAAACAAAGATATGTTTGTATGTATTAACTAACTACAATTATATATATATATATATATATTATTTTATAAATACATCAAAATACTGATTCAGATACTGATGCATTATTTAGCATTGCAATGTGATTTGCCTGGCTTGGAACTCATGAATCATAGTACATGTAATAAGATGTCTGACATAAGTGTATTCATACCTGCTCACAAGTACACACAGACTCACACACAAGTATTTTTTCTAACTGCATTGATTATACTTTAGAAGACTGTTTAATGAGCCTGAAAACAAAAACAATAGGGAAAGGCCCATTCCACTGGGAATTCTAATGAGTGTATTGACTGAGGAGGTGTCTGGGTATGTTGATAAATGATCATAAATATAAAGCACATTGCTTTCACCTTGATAAACAATACAGTCTGTAGCATCTTCAGTGCTCAGATTATACACTAAATATCTGTGAGGGGTTTGAAACCATTTCAAAGGAGCTTTCAATGGACTTATTAACATACGATTATTGTTGTTTGAAATATGTGGATTCCTCATTTTATTTGATTTTTTTTTAGTCAATCTAGAATATGATTTATATTGCTTAAAAGGGTTTGTATGCAACTTGCCTGCACGGAATCATTGCCCACAGAAAGTTCTGCATAATTTAAACACTAGTCATTCACAAAGTTGTACGTATCCACACACCATTTAACATACATTTTGGCCAATTTGATTATGCGTTCAGCTACTAGTAAGAGTGCAGTATTCTCAGCACAGTTTAACGCAATTTTCCATTTCCATTTGCGTTTTTACATTCAGTAGATCTTCCCCTACAATCGGTAGAGAAAATGTGAAAAACTATACACAGATTAAGGGCTTTGGTTAAACAATGTAATTTAGCAAAAAAAGCATGCAGAAATGCTAACCTGCAGTAAAAAAAAAAAAAAAAAAAAAAAAAAAAACTGTTAATTAAAATTATATTTCACAGAACAAATATAAAAAGAATAATTTACCACATAATTCACAGCAAAACCCATTATATATTTAATAAGAAAATAGATGCAGTTTCCCAGTAAAATATTGTTAAAATAATGTTTGTGTAAGTATGAGTCACCTTATAAATTATATTGAAAAATGTAAAAATGTTTCTCTGTGATGCATCACTTTTGATTATGATTTATTCACACATGTTTCTTATACTTTTGGTTAAGTTACCTGTTATGGTGCTTATTGGTATATTTTAAGGTGCAAAGCTTTTAGTAAGAAAATATTTTAATAGTACAGGTTTGTATATTAAAATTATATCAGTTATATCAGAAATATATGGGTAGTTAATGCATAACGTCTTTTTTTAATCAAGGAATTTAGGCTTAAATTTGTATGTATAAGGTAAACTGTGTAAATTACTCCTATGACTGGTGTTTTTCACCATTTTAGTCAACATTTGCCTTCACTAAGTCATTTCAAATTGTCCTGTGGTGTAACAATTGTATCTTTAAAAGTACAAATATTCTGTGTAATTTAAATTATTATGAGCTTAAAAATCAAATATCAAATAATCAGAAAAATTCTGTTTAAAGTAGCAGTGAAATGGAAATAGTGACAGATCCGGATCCTAGACTAAAAGACTAAATGCCAATCAAGATCAATATGATGCATTAGAAAACAAGTATGCTGAATATTCCTTTCATGTCGACTTGAAAGCTTTAGTTGGAATATAGCACGTCACCCTGCAGGGATTTATGAACACTTTACATGAACTGTACTGCCTGAAGCATTGTCATTATGTTTTCATTAGACATGACTGGTACATCACATGGGAAAAGTATGCTGCTAAGCTCATATTCTTAAAATCCTTGTTACATTTCAGTCAATAAAAAAAAAAAAAAAAAATGACCCTAAAATCCTGTTGCCACAACCTAAATAAATGCATGGTTGCAAGTTAAAAATTCTAATTTATTGTTTTAATTAAACCTTTTAAGTTGCGACATTAATTTGATGAGTTCTGTTTACATAATAATGTTGATCATCACATCAGCCTTAATATCATCTGTAATTTAAACTCAAATCTCTGTTAATTGGCTTTAAAAAAAAAAATAGGTTGGAGTAACTTAATGAAATTGTCTTGATAACTTTAGAAATTAGGCAGTGGATTAATTCCCAGAATACTTTTAAAATAAATGTTGAAATTAAGTGTTAATAGTGAAGGGAAAGACCTGTTAGTGTTCAATGCTGTTATGTTTGACATTTAAAAGAGTTTCTTTAATGTTGAAGTGTTTGTGGTTACCACTGTGCTGAAGAGTAGATACAAGAAGGTAAACACTACATTGACTCTATAAGCAATGACTGCACTAATGCCAGTGACAAGTAATATCTTACTTGTTCATTAAATATACATGCTAAATAAGTTACATTTAACATGTGCTATAAGATAAGATTAATTGGTTCCAGAGCTACAACTCTGGTTGTTGGAGCAACTTAATTTCTTTGAGTAATCAACTTAAAAATTTGTGTTTATGCTACAAATTCTTAAATTCCTCTAACTCAATGTAGCTTGTTGTTTGAATGTAAATTCCAACCTGGTCTCATGGAAAGACGTACTTGTGGGAACATTTTTGCAAGTCGCAAAATACGTACCAATACGTACATATTACTGCAGTTTCCAACAGAAATGAACACTAGAGGCAGTAAAACAGCAAGCACTTTAAATCGTTTTCATACACAGTTATGATTACATCAATGAATGGTCAGATTATGGATTAATAAAAACTTGTTTTCACATCTCCTTGCACAATATTATGTTATGATTTTTACCAAAGAGCACGATTTGTAAATAAATACATTTTGGACGTAGCATCGCTTAACCAGCTCCATATGTTTCGCTTTTCTGACGTAACAAGTTTTCTTGGTAGCTCAGCTGGTATGGAGTTGTACTTAGGATGCGGAAGGCTTGGGTACGAATCCCGTGAAAGAAAGTCATGGTAAAAGAGCTCAAAGATGAGAGATCAAAAACAAGCTAAAATGTCATGATTACAAATGCTTTTTAAGTCACAATTGCTTTTGTTAACACTATCGGGTAGGTTTAGGTGTAGTGTTTGTGGTACGTTATTTTTAAATGTAATGGAGCATTACAGTTTTAGCGCCACTCACCAGACATTTCAAATCAGAACTGTGGTGATATGTATAAAGTCAACATAATAAAAACGTACCATATTCACATTCATCTGTTTCGGAAAAAAACTGAACACGCTTTTAGCGCCACCCAGTGGACATTTCACATTGAAACTGTCACAAAACATACATGGCGCTACGTATTTTCGTTTTGCAAAAATGTTCCCACAGATATGTTTTTCTAATGAGACTGGGCTCGTAAATTCACTCAAACTGTTGCATTATTTATTTTATTTATTTTTGTACAGCCAGAGTGTATCAAGTTAATGTCACAACTTGAGGAACAAATAAAGCTAGAAGTGAAAATCCTGCAATATCTCCAGATGTTCTATCTGTGAGACCATCGATCACAGCAGATTAAGACCCAAGTCTGCTGTACAAGACCACTATTCATTAACGTCTGCACCGAGAGCAATATTTCAGTTTTCATTCAAGAAATGCTAGTCGTGGTCTTTCATTGGAATGACTCCACTAAGCTGGCAAGGATTTGGAGATGAACCCCCTCCCCGTCCCTGAAAAAACGCTTATCAACAATAGTAAATACAATAAACCGTAAAACCTTAAGCCTTGAATATTGCTGATGAATTTGAAAACTGTGATCTTGACCAGTCAGCTGTTGCAATCCACAGGAGACACTGCTCCTTATACGCTAAGATTGCACTTATTTAAATGCAATAGTGATTTATGGCAAATTCAAAGCTGAATATAGTACTTTAGGTCACAGCTAAATCAGAGCCGGACTAAACAACAGAATATTACAGGCACTATTACTGCTTGTGTTATAAAACACAGAGATTTTTACTGCACAAGACCATATTCATTGTCTTGTCTCAAAGCAAAATAACTACATGCTCATGTGACAAGTTCATTCAAATCATTGCTGATTAGCCACTGGATACGAACATTGGCGTGACATGCACGAGATGCTCAGGAAATTGATGTGACATGTCTTGCGCATCAACTGCGCCACTCAAGCTGTCATCAAACTCTTTCATGCATGACTGTCACCAAAGTGCCTCCATATTTCCGTGTGTCTGCAGGCACAAAAAGTTTAATGAATACATAAGGATCATCCTCAGGTCTAACAGATGCATGTCTTTTGGCATTGCAAAGCTCTTTAGGTTCACTTTTATAATCACTGAGTAGTAATTGTTTCATACGATTAGGAAGAACCTTTGGTGACATTTCAAAACGTGCACTGACCCTACTGACAGAAGTAGGAGTTGATTTTCATACTTAGATTATTGTGAACAAATGGCTTTCATTTTGGTTTGTTCTTTACACAAAGATATTGTATGATTTCAGAAGACTATATATAATGCATGAACCAAGTGGATATCTTGATACTTTTATGATGCTTCTGCATGTTTTTTTTGAAGCTTGAAAGTTCCAGTCCAAGGTTCACTTTTTTTTCTTTAATATTTACGCATTTCAATTAATAGTAAAAATTCCATCAAATTGAATTGAATAATCCTTACATATTATTCATATTATGAATAAAGAATTTTAAATGAGTAAAAAAAAAATAAATAAAATAAAATAAAACTTAACCTTAATAAAACTTTTTGTATAAATATTAATGGAACAAGGGAATGGAACATTTATTCGTAATCATAAATAAAAAGTTTAAGATTTAAGGTTTATTAAGCTCTATTTTTTTTTTACTCATTTCAAATTCTTAATTCATTATATGAATAATATGCAAGGATTATTCACTCAGTTTGATGGAATTTTACTATTAATTGAAATGTGTAAATCTTGAAAAAAAGCTTAATTTTTTTGTGTTCATGTTTTTGTAACAGCATGGAAAAAACAACAAACTGTCTATTTTTTTATTTTGTGTTCCATAAAGGACAGAATACCGATTTGGAAAGAGTAAATAATATAATATAATATAATATAATATAATATAATATAATATAATATAATATAATATAATATAATATAATATAATATAATATAATATAATATAATATAATATAATATAATATAATAAATATAATATAATATAATATAATATAATATAATATAATATTAGTAACTAACCATGAAAAATGTTTAACAGCATTTATTAATTTAATTTTAATTAATTTCAAGTTTATATATAAACCCTACATTAATAAATGTTATAAGATTGCTGTAATATTTCATACATAATGGTTTACAAAATTAATTTTCCACTCTCTCTTTGAGGCTTGTGCTACTGCACCTTTAAAACCTCTTTATGTAAATTATCTATGATTGGCCAATTGCTTTGCATGTGAAATGAATGATAACACCCATTATCCAAGCTGGATAATGGGTGTTATACTGTTGTATACTGAATAGATATATATGATATAATGTGGGTGAGCTTTACATGAGAAAGAGTATATGTCCTTTTTAATTACAGTACTCATTATACATTTTAAATACATTAGTAGCCTATGAAGTGAGGTAATGAAACTCTATACTTAATTTGTATAATACTGTGAAATTACACATTAATATTGTTATTGCTTATTTAATGATAATGTGATTCAGGTTGCACAGAATATTCCCATAAAATGGCTCTAATGAAGCGTGCTTTATGAGAAAGAGTGCAGTCCATCACGACAGCAGTGCAGTTCATTATGAATGTTCAACAGGTGTTTACTATTTTTTTTGACACAGCACAATCAGATGATAGACATCAGTATTGATGGGATATCTATACCCTGGAGCTTAAGCGGTCATGTCAATAGATTGTTACCTGCTGACACTTCCCCAGATAGAATAGAGCTCTAGATGCAGCCTCGAGTTTGACAGGGACCATCAATATCACAGTGTCTGAGAACTCAGCTTCAGCGGCCACACATTTAGACCATTATCACTGACCTCCATATATATTTACTTAGCTAAACAAAACTCACACAGTCCAACCCGAGTACACTTTTGTAGATTTTGATTCTCCATTGTTTAGATTTAACAGTGATGGTGCATGACTGTATCTATCTACCATTTTGCTAAACAACAATGATTCCATTTTACTGTTTCCCATGTCCGGTCTCATTAAAAAGTCAGAGGCGGAATTGTCTTTATGCTTTGGAACTTTCTTAAAGGGGACCTATTATTCCCCTTTTCACAAGATGTAATACAAGTCTCTCTGGTGTCCCCAGAATGTGTAATGTGTGAGCAAAAACATGCCGTTTTTGTGTTTGTCCCGTAAAAAGCAAATGAGCTGCTTCTCCCGGCCCGCTTTCCAAAAGAGGACGGAGCTTTAACAGCTCACGCTTCGGTTGCTCAACAACAATAAAGCTGGAGAATCTCACGCAGCCAAAATGAGGATTGTCAGTAGCGGTGTTCAGCCTTACATTGTTCAAAAAAGAACAGCATAAATTATAGGAATAAATTATATTTAAAAGTACATTAAAATAGAAAACCATAATTTTAAATTGTAATCATATTTCACAATATTGCTGTTTTTGATCAAATAAATGCAGGACGAGCTTAAGAGACTTTTTTCATAATGCCGCATAATTATCAAAAATGGTATTATAATATTCAATTCAATTCAATTCACATTTATTTGTATAGCGCTTTTCACAATACATATCGTTTCAAAGCAGCTTTACAGAGAATGCATGTCAACATTACAATTTAGAAAATGCAATTAGCAAATAATGTAATAATTTAGGCAATTTATTTACAGTCACTGTTAGCAATTTAATTAAAGGTAGAAGCAATGAGCTCCTGGAAAAATGAATTACATATTAACAATAATTAGCATATATAGAAATTTGGGAATGTGCGTGTTGATCCAGATGTTGCATCTTCTGAAGTCCTCGCAGGAGTTGGCGCAGTCTCTTCAAAGGTGTTGGTCATCTGAGGTCTTCTTAAGAGGTTGGATCCAAACTGAAGCTGATGTACTCTCTAGTCAACGGAAAAATGGAAAAGCAAATGGCAAAGCCAATAAAGTCCTTTCACGTCACCATTTCGCCAGCCTACACTTCACATAATAGGCCTGTAGGTGGCACTTGGGCTTCATTAACGATGATAGTTTCATCAAATAGTAAACGGTCTATCAATATACATAAATACACTAAATTAATTGAACACTACTTACCATTAATGCGAGTTTTGGTGCTGCGTGGTACAGTGCGTTGTAGTCAACATCCATTTTGTCAGCGATGCAATTTGATTTATAAAATGACACAAACCGCAGAAATCGCTCCACAAATGCATGCTCGTCTGTCCATGTAATTTTCAACCGATTAATGATTCAGAACGGAAAATTACCACTCTACTTCACATTGTCCGATGAAATTTGAACTTCTTGTGCCATATTAAGATTGGTTGTGTATTATACATGACAAACGGGCATTGATGAATTATGTAATATTTTAAAATATGTAATATATAGATTTTAATTAAATCGACACACTAGCTTTGATTATTGATGAAAAAAAAGTTAAAAAAATTTAGTTTGATTTATTTTTTTCTTCCATCGAGCATATATACCATTCACCATATATGGCTCGAGAGCTAGATTTCGAACAGACTGTGGAAAATCAAAACGCACGCAACCCATAGCAATGCGTTATGGCAACGCCTCAGACTGAAGGATATGTAAAAAATAAACAGGAATTTTCCGGCTTTTGAGTGATTCAATACTATTGTATACATTAATGTTAATTATAATGTAAATGTATTTTGTTTTATTGACCACAATATTATCATTGCTATTTGTCTGAGAGGGGCACTTTTGATACATTTCGAAAAAGGGCAGGGGCTCAAGCCCCTCAAAACCCCCCCCCCCCCCCAACCACCGCACGTGCCTGTACTTGTTTGCCAAACAGAGCCATACACACCAGGCTATTGTTTATGATTGCTATAAAATGCTGTGAATGGTCTAATATTTTTTTCTAAAATATCGCTCAGACAGAAACGCTCCTTTTTCAGTAATTGAGCTTGCCAGGTCAACTTGCAGGCTATCCAAGCTAGTGAGACTCTAAATAGTATTCAGTGCAGCCAACGACAGGACAGATAGCATGCTTTGCTCGAACTTTTGCCATGGCCTTAAAACTGGTACACCGTTGTCGCTTGTGAAAACAAAATGACGGTGCCATGGGTGGAAACGTGCAGATTAAGGGGTGGTAATATTACAATAAGATCCCCTTCATACGTCACAAGAGGCGCAAAATATTAGTTTTTTCACACACTTGCAGAGAAAGGCTTACCAAAGTAAGAAAGTTCTTTTTTCACATTTTCTGGGTTGGTAGATGCACCAGGGACCAGATTATAGCACTTAAACACAGAAAAAGTCAGATTTTCATGATCTGTCCTCTTTAAGAACTTCCGCAATAACATAAGCCAGCTGGAAAACTTCCAGTGACATGTCACTTGCTGGTGTGTTGGTATCTTCAGTATCCTGAGGTTGCTTTAACTGCATCAGTAGTTTAATACCTAGTTTATAATCCGAATATAGTCACTTGAATAGTTAGGCCAAGCATTAGTTTAGTTATTTAAATGTAAGACAACATAAAAATACGCATCCCCTCAGTGTTCCTTCTCAGCAAAATTCAATTCGACTACCAGTTTTCACAATTTTGTGTAAAAAAAGCAAAAGCAAAAAAAAAGCATCAACACACTTTAAATTACGGATTTATTGTGCACTTTAGTTAGATTAATTGAACACTGGCGCCATTGTACTGTGGCTGCCGTCGGATCATCCAAGTGGATGCTGCACACTGGTGGTGGATGAGGAGAGACCCCTGATATGATTGTAAAGCGTTTTGGCTGTACAGTAGTACATATGAAAGCGCTATATAAATGCCTCATTCATTCATTCATTCATTCAAAATTGGAGTTATCACAAGTGTCCCAAAATCAGTGACACTGACTGCACTGCACTGACTGACTTCAGTCAGTGATTATAAAGGGAGGGAGAGCGCAGTGCTTGCTTTCTGTGTAATTCATTCACAAGAAAAAGTTATTGTTTTTCATGAGACTTTGACTTTGAGTACTTCATATTTCACCTTGACAAAATTTATTTTTAAACCTAGTGATTTTATAATGTTTAATATTTATTCAAAAGCAAAACGTGTGGAAAAAATATTACAGTAAATAGCTAATATGAGCCAATAAATGCTCCTCTGCTGCCACCTACAGGTTATAATGGTAATTATTGTTACTTTTCTTATTGTTATTACTTTTTTTTTTTTTAAATGAAGGTGTTTTCTATCAAATGTTGTATTTCCTACATCTTAAAATGTTCGGTTTACAAATGGGGACAGTCTCAGAAGGGTGAACTAATAATGTTTTTGGTCATCGCATTAAAAATAACATTTGAAGTGCTTGAAAAATGTTGCATGTGCATGTCCAATTACAGTCACCATGTTTCTTATTCAAACGTTCCCATTAGCTTCTTTATTGCAATCAATAAAACTGCTTTATTGGCAAATTAGGTAAGTATGATAATTGCATTAAAATATAAATACAACATTAAAAAGTCAACCATTGAGGGTTTTGTGTCGATGTATAGCAAGTACAGAATGACAGCTAACAGTTTACTGGAAATGCCCAAGCTGGTTTTTACGTGGTCCTTGGCCGAAATAAGCTGTAATTTGGACAAGACTTTCAAGCCATAAGTCAAAAGTCTAATTAGCGGCCAACATAAAGAGAATCACAGCTAGTTCAGGACACAATACCAACAGCTAGAGTCATGTATCAGGGGCCTGTACCATGATGGTAGTTGAACAAACTCAGGGTTATAGGATTAGTTTCGAGTTGACAAAACCAAACCACTCCAATCCGGGTTTTGTTGGTACCATGATGCATATCATTAACTTTCTTTGTCAACTCAGGCTTTGATCCTGAGTTTGTGGAGCGCGTGCACATGAATGCGTGACATCAGTGGTGAATAGCCAATCACATGCCTTGCAACAGAGAGAAACTATGATTCACTTCTCGCGAGACAGCCAGCGCGATTAAAAACTCTTTTGCTGAAGGTTAAGAGATTGAAGAAAAAAGTATTTAAACTCATTTACACTGACGAAAATACTTGTCCATGAAAGAGGACAGATAAAAGAAATTGTCTTGCTCTATCAGTTAGTTTATATAGTTGATAACAGCGATAGAGACTCAAACATGTAAGTTCACATCATATTTAAAGTTTATTTACAGCTTATTTATATTACGTATGATCTGTATATATTAATATTCATTAAAACTAAATGCTTAATAATAAAACTAAACTAAAATCATAATTATATAAATCATATATAAATCATAAAATAATTATAAGTAATTATCATTAAAACCAGACAATTTTATTGTTTTATTTTTTTGCTATATAGTGATCTTTAATTTGGAGGAAGAGAAACTGGGGGAGTGACTTTATTGCGCTGGATGTGTCAGTGTCAGTTTGCTCACATCTGATTGGCCCAATTTTGTTTGATGTGATGTTTGAGATCTCTAAACCAGAACATAACCTGCCCCGGAGCAGGTTAGCCGTGGAGCGTAAGTTACTATGGTGATGAACACCGCTAAAAGCCAAGTCACTTTCATGGTACCTAAAACCCAGGATTGGCGCAAACTAATCTGAAACTTACCTGGCTAGCCAGCTAATCCGGCTTCATGGTACAGGCCCCCGTTCAGGTAGGCCTTTTAATGACACGTGAAACCACTGAAGTCATTTTCAAAGGGAATGTTTATGAAAGCGTTGAAAATGAGGGCATGCTATTAGGTCAGAACATATTCAACCTGTTGCACAACGCTTTCAACTCAGAGATGTCATGCTTCAGATTGGACCGATAAAAGGAAACAATGCCTAGTCAATGTTTAGAAATGATTTCTTGATCTCTCTTGTGAGAGCTGGCAGATAAAAGGAAACAAGCCATTTCTATTAAATATTCAAGAAACTCTCACAAGCTGAGCGTATGATTTATTGATTGAAAAAGCGGAACAATAGAGAGCAACTTTTTTAAAAGCTCCTTGGAGTGAAGGCAACTTTTTTTAATGTGTAAGAAGAGCTACCAGGACCTCTCTAAAGCCATTTGAACGCTAAGCTCGGTTGTGCTGGGTTAACACCATTCACAAGACGCTAATGGACTGCCCTGGGAACTTTCCTCAAAGCTAGCACCAAGGTTAGCCTTCTTTCAAAACAATCCTTCAGAGGAGATATTAAATGCACCTAGAGACTGGAGAAATAGGCTGAGACGGGAAAAAGCTGAAACAGCAATTTGTTTTTTAAATCAAGCAGAGGCTTGGGAATACGGACGTTCAGGATCACCATACCACAAGCGCCTTTACAAAGTGGGTGTTTTATGCTATGTTGGGCTTTTGCTCCTTAATAGGCCACAGTAGAGAAGTCGTTTGTACTGCCGCTCTGCAGTCCATTGCATTTTGGCCTATCTATGCATTTACACAAGCTACATAGACTGTTGTAAAGGCCAGTGTCCATGTGCAGTTAAGGTCGTGGTACCCCACCAGCATACACAAGCTTTGTTTGATCTAATTTATGTACTCTAGCCTACAGCGGTATTCCCAACCTCTGTCCCCAGTGGCATGATAATAAAGCTGGTAAAACTAAATAGTGTATTTGTTGTTCAGTATTTACATAAAATGGTGCCTTTATAGTAAATAAATTATTTTTCTTAATATATTCAAAAATGTAATCACATTTACAGTCAAAGCAAAAATTATTCAGACACCTTGAACATTTCATTCATTATTATAGTTTATTCACTATAGTTTAAAAAAAATGGTAATAAAATATGATAAGATCTTTTTAAAGCTTTTTAAACGTTAAACTGTGTCAGAAAAAAATAAATCTTAATTATGTCAGATAACACTTAAGCAAAACATGGTCACGTCAAAGTGTCTGAATAATTTAAAGTTTTCTAAATGTTTATCAATTTTACTGGTAGTCCACTGTATGAAGAATGTTTTGGGTATAATATGACACAGTTTACTTCATTTTGCTATCCTCACATACATAAATGAACTATAGTGTCCTGCACCCACTTGTAAAAATGTATAAAAATATCAAAAATGTCTGAATTTTTGGTTTGACTGTATAATCATTTTTATTATGATTATATATTTTTATTTATTTTCAAAATGTATATGTTTTACAATTATCAAATCACGACAATCCTATTGGCCGGCGACAGCCTATGGGGTACCTTATCGTCTGAATGGACTGTTCAGCAGGCAGCCCCGATGCATGGCTAGGAAATGCAGTGTCTCGTTCCCTGTTCTCAGGGAACCATGGTTACATACGTAACCTGAGACGTTCCCTTTCGAAAGAGGACACAACACTGCGTTTGAAACGCTTTGGGGAACGATACACCAATGCCGCCATGCATGAGGGGAGTGCATGCCAAAGAATGGCAAGACAAACGTCAGAACTAGCAGTTTCAACTGAAATGCAAGAACCACTCTCCCTACGGGTAAAACATAGTCTGTCAGTGACAGCATTCCTATGGCCAACAGCCAAAGCTATAAGCCTCAAAGAGGCCTTCCACAGAAGGCCTACCAAGGCCGCTCAAAGTGCTTCTCGAACCAAGTTTCTTTCCAAAGAAAAGATGGTACCTTTAAGGGAATGTAGCCAGGGGGCCTGAGGGAACCCTAGCCAGTCACTTGTCAGGGGAACATACTCGATCCTGATTGCCACCAGGGAGGCCGACCTGGTCTAACAGTATCCTAGTCTTGGCCAACAACCTGTCTGAGTCTCCATTCACATTCTTCGGAGAAGATATCCAGTAAGAGGGACTGCAAAGAGGCAGTAACCAGATCATAGAAATAGGCATCCTGGAGAGCAGGACACAGCTTAGCGCTTTTTTACCCTTACAAATGAGGGGAGTAATACTTTGCTCAATCCTAGGATCTACTCAGTGTTTAATTATTTGCACTGAGGAGGCTGTGCACTCTAAGGGGACCCAAACAAGGGGAGTACAACCAGCCTAAGGGCTGGTCTTCAACACGGAGGCCTTATATAGGCCTTCAACCACTTCAACTAGACTTAGGTACTATAAAGAACAACCCTCTAAATGAGGGGAGTACTGGGCTCAACCTAATAGGTAGATCATACTGTAGGCACAAAAATCATGGAGGCTCCCAGAGAGCCTGCAGCATGAACTAATCCTACACAATGTAGAATATATCACAGCAGCCTTGCAAAGGCCAGCCATGTGAAAACTATGTGCTTAATCTGCTAAAAGACATCCAGATGTGGGGGATTCGCTTACAGGGCGGCCTGTGAAGGCCACATACCTAAAAGCAACTCAATTGCTGATAATGCAAGAGCTCACAAAACATGGGAATTCGTTCTGATTGAAACCGTGTTTACTTCAGATAAGCAGATAAGACTGTGCCCACATAACAGTCTACCTCAACACATTCCAACAAGCAGTGTACTCAGTAAAAACACTTTTTACTCTTTAAGCAAGAGGAGTACAAACTTACACCATCATGCTCTGAAGGAGGTCCAAACAGGGCCTGCGACTCCAGAATGACACGGGTGTCAGCTAGTGGCAGTGTCTAAGCTCTAAGGGAACCATATATGAGAACCAAACCATCCAGTGAGGTTAACTATTTAACTCCACCTGAGTTCAATTTTATCCACACATTCCAACAAGCAGTGTGCTCAGTAAAAACACTTTTTACTTTTTAAGCAAGAGGAGTACACACTTAAGCCATCATGCTCTGAAGTAGGCCCAAACAGGGCCTGCGACTCCAGAAAGACATGTGGCGTCAGTTAGTGGCAGTGTCTAAGCTCTAAGGGAGCCAATATGAGAACCAAACTATCCAGTGAGGTTAACTATTTAACTCAACCTGAGCTTAATTCTATCCACACACTTAAAGCAAGGGGAGTACAACACTTTTACGTCACCATGCTCTGAGGGAGGCTGAAAATAGGCCTACTACTCCAGAAGATCACGGCGTAAGCCTGTGGCAGTGCTATTTTAGACTCCAAGAAAGCAAACTCTACCTTAGCACATTCCATCAAGCAAAGTAATGCAATTAAGCCATCATGCTCTGAAGTAGGCCCAAACAGAGCCTGCTACTTCAAAAAGTCATGAATGTCAGCTTGTGGCAGTGTTCAAGCTCTAAGGGAGCCATATATGAAAACCAAACTATGTAGTGAGGTTAACTTTATTAACCTCAACCTGAGCTTATACATTCCAACAGGCAATATACTCAGTAAAAACACTTTTTACCCTTTCAGCAAGGGGAGTACAAACTTATATATAAGAATAATCTTAAGGAAGCCAAAGTAAGGCCTACTACTCCAGAAAACACGGGTGCTAGCCTGTGGCAGTATTAGAGTTTACTGAGCTCACATAGTGTAGGGCAGGAATCAGAACTAAAGTAATAAAGTACAAACAACCTTGAGTAACAAGGGAGTACTATTAATCCAACCCTGAAAAATACAGGGTGGGTACTTCACAACAGCAATTCTCACCAAAAACAGATACAATCTGTACTGAACCCTAGGAAACAGGAGCTTTCATGAAAAGCTACAACCATATTGCTCAAGCTTGAACATAGTTCAAGAGATTCAGGGAAAAGACTGAAGTCAAAGTACCAATGGATAGTTCTGGGGGAGCGGGACCACAGCAACAAAGTTTCTATTCACATAGTGAAAAGGGGCCTACACCGCCTGAGACAACGGCACCAGGGAGACTTAGTCTGCTACCTTAGCTGCTATCTATTTTGCACCTACACCAAAGGGACAATGAGCCTTGGCCTGACAACTCTGATAAGAGGAGACCAGAACTAGGAAAAACTACACTCACAAAACAGGGGTAGTATAAAAAAGGGGCATAAAATACTTATAGCAGACCGCCTAAACCCTAGTTCTTGCCTAGGCCAGCTATAGCTGAGGGCCTATAAGGCCAACACATAAGCATAGATCTGCCTGGGGCTAAGAAACAGCAGCCTCTACCAACAACTCTCAATTAAGAGGAGGCAAACTTTGAGAATACTACATTTTCTAAACACAGTGTCTCGTTCCCTGTTCTCAGGGAACCATGGTTACATACGTAATCTGAGACGATTTCTGCCATATGAAGATTACTTTGACACAGTCACCTCTGATAACAGATTACTCTTAATTATAACATAGATGCGGTCTGAAACAATCCTGTCAAAGGATTTTTTACAAGATGTGGTCTGTCATAAACATCAGATCGTTTTGCATACAGTAGATGAGACAAAAGTCACAACTTAACAGAGTATTAGAAAAACAGAGTATTAGAAAAACACTGCTGTAACAATGACCATTAGAACACAGTATTTTGAGAATGAGCTAAACTGCAAAAGTGCAAAAGTCATGACTGAACGTTTATATAATCACTGATTTCTTTATGTGAGTAACACTAAACCACAGGGCAGTGTAACTACCCCATCTTTTTAGCCTCATCCCACTACAGTCACTGTTAAAGTCCCTACAGTGAATAAGTGCAGGTTCACACAGTAAAGTGATATGCCAGGTTCAATTTTGAAGCAGCCGGTCACAAGTGCTCCTAAGTCCGCTGTGGATTGGACCTTTGATAGTAACTACAGAACTATTCATAACTGTTTTTAAATTAAGTATTTTATTTAAAGAGAACCTATTTTACAAAGTCTTGGTTTTGTTTTTGGGGTCCTACTAGAATAGATTTTCATGCTCAAAAAACACCTTATTTTCCACATATTTTAAAATGTTGCAGCACCTCTCTTCCCAGTCTGTCTGTAACACTCTATTTAGTTCCTGTTTCTATGAAGCCCCTCCTTCCGAAAAGCGTAATGTGCTCTGATTGGTCAGCTGGATCAGTGTGTTATGATTGGTCAACTGCTTTGAGCATGTTTCGGAAATGTCACACCCTTTACCATAACCACGAGTTTCAACACATTACTAATGCAACTCAATCAGGCATCATTTTAATGTGAAATATTGTGTTCCCAGAAGAAAACTACAATCTACAATCGAGGCATTTCAGGGAGTTCAGAAAAAGTGCTTACTGATATAGAGAATAACTCCCTTTAGAGTGACTTTGTGTTTTGTAACTTGTGACTTTTTTCATGCTCAAACAGTAACATTACACACTAAAGAAAGTTGAAAATGTAAAAATGTCCTATTTAAGTATTTTTATGTAAATAGTCTGAAATTTTAGAGTGTGTTACATTTTGATGCTGCATATTAACTTGTAAAAGTGTGGCAAGGGGCACTTACAGCTTAAAAAAGACAAGTTGAATAAGGGGGGTTCATATCCCTTTAAAAATAAATATTGGTGATCAGTATCAGCTGATCTACAGTATGTGTTAAAATACTGGTGATTGTGCACCACTACTTAACTGACAACCCTGAATAACAGGATGATGAAAGAACAAACTATAAGAGAGGTGTGATATGCTAAACCAGGCTTGTAGATGGAGAAAAGATGCATGTCTCAGTTATAAATCACACATACTGTCCCAGGAGACACTAGATTTGCAAATCATCGTGTGGATGGATACATTTCTACAGAACCTGTGATTTTTCAAAACAACAGATTTAATAAAAAATAGATATTTTTCAAACATCTGACTGCCATTATCTACATCAATTTAACACTTGTGTTCCAGTACTCCAGTCGCAAACCTGTATATCAAATCAATATGACAAAAAAATGTCTTACACAAAGCTAGATTTTATATACAGAGAGAATAGTGCATGTGTGTGTATGTGTTATGGAGAAGGCTGTTATTTGTGGTGTCTCAGGTACTGAAATGAAAGTGTGTGAAAGTCTCAGAGTAAACAGAAGCATTCATTTGCACACAGGTATGATTTATATACATATATCAATGTTTATCCGTGCATGTAAAATCAATTAAAATTAAATCAATTAAAATCATGATAAAATGGAAGTAGCATCTTTTGTCAGTGACTTACATTTTTGTTTGCAAAAACAGAAAATATTGACAAAATTGTGTCTGAAATGTAAGTTACTTAATATTAACTTCTTGTATAAAACTAGCATCCATTTTACAAACCACTTAGGGTCATGAGGATGCTATTGTATGTCATGAACATAAAAAGCAAAAACTCATATGCCCCACATTTTGAATTTTAAGGGGCATTTTTAATTAATTTTGGTGGTATATTTGCCCCAAATCCTGTAAATATCCGACCCTGATTAGCAACACCACAACGACTCACTCACTGCAACATAAAATGAATTTTCTATGCTTAAATATTATTGGTTTTTAAATTTTTTTCAGTATTGTAGAAAAACTGCTTAAATAAGAGGCTATGGATGTGTCCTGTCTCATCACAGTCATGCTCATTGCCAAACATGTTTCATAGCCAGCAAGATTTGAGTGCCAGTTCGAGATTGCTGATTGGAGTTGTGACCTCATTATGAGTTACAACTGAGATGTGATTGTGTGACTGGACAAATATGCTGAAGCATATCTGAGTAAATACACATTCAACAATTTACTGCATTAAACCACTACTAAAGTAGCAAGAGGAATTATTTGAAATCTAAGTAAAAGTGCCCACTTACTCCTGTTAATATTGTCAGTGAAATTACTGATAAAAACGGGCATTACTGAAGGACATATTGACTGTCAAATAACACAAAGGTGAGACATAAAAATGGGCATTGTTTTTGAAAGCGATACCGTTATCATCTCCATGTAAACTACAAAAACACGAATCTGTGAAAATGGTGATGGCATGCGCAGGGCTATTACATGTCCAGTCCATAGGCATGCTCACTTGGCGCAAGTGCTCTGTAAATGAATGCATATATCCGCAGGTGTGTAGTCATTCTTTACAAAGTGACATCTCCAACTATTGGCCTGGCATGCATAATACAGCATTTTTAGTCGCTTTCGCTGATCCGTGTGAACAGGGATCGTTTTCACAACATTGTGATCTGTACAAAGAAAAAACGTTGCAGTTTTTAGTACATCGTTGTTGTTTAAACATACCCTTAAATACACAGACCAAACAATGAGGCTAAACAAGACACGGGTGAATACAATGGGAAACAAATGGAACATAGGGAACTAAGGAAACAGGAAAACAAGGTGAAATAAACTAAGGGCATGTTTACATGACAACAATGTACAATACTTAAAATGGTTTTGCATACAGTTTACAGACAATGTTATGAAAACAATCCCTGTTCACACGCATCCGCAAAAATGACTAAAAACGCTGTATTTGCTGCATGATGTCACTGTTTTCATGTTTTTGTAGTGTACACGATGACGATAATGTAACGTTTTCAAAAACTTGCATTTTGCAACCCATTTCAAAAGTTTGCATTTTTTAGGCCTCCAAAACTCTGTTGTCATGTAAATGAATGGCCAAACACATAAAAAGTTTTCCATTTTTAGTTAAAAATGGTGTTGTTTAAATGCCTCCTAAAAGCCCAAAAAACATAACATACACCTGACAATAATTACTATATAAATAAAGCTATTTTAGGGTACATTTACAAGACAAAAAATTTACTAAACACGGAAAAGATTTTCCTTTGCGTTTTTTGTATGCAAACCCCACTCACACGGATCTGGGAAATGACTAAAAACACTGTATTACGCAGGTCAGGCCAGTAGTTGGCGATGTCACTTTGTAAAGAAACACTAAACACCTATACACTGAACACATAATATGCATGCGCATTACATCACCGTTTTCACAAATTCACGTTTTGTAGTTTACATGGAGACGGTAACAGTATTTTCAAAAACTTGCACTTTGAAAACTCTTTTCAAAAGTTTGCAATTTCAGACCCCCAAACGCTGTTGTCGTCTAAATGAATGGCTAAAACACATAAAAAGTTTTCTGTTTTTAGTTGAAAATGATGTTGTGTAAACTCCCCCTTAGTATGAGGAAAATTGACTAAAATTAATGACATATACTGACAACATATACTGTAAGATGTGTTGGCTCACAGGGATCCAGGTTTGAATTTGGCCTGGATCATATCTGGATCACATTCCCCCTCTCTCTCTTTCAGTTTCCTCACTTACCTTTCCTTCACTTTGCCTAATGGCTAAAAAAGCCCCCAAATACAATACAACTGAGAAAATGTCTTTCTCCCTATCTCTGCCTGCTATCCTTTCAACATTTACACATTTTTGAGTTCTTTTCCCCACAAACCTTTCAAAAAAAAAAAAAAAAAAAATTCCTAGCAAATAATTCAGTTTTTCTGTCAGTCAGTACTTCTGAAACTGACAATGCATTCCCTTGTGTCCAACTGGCATGTATGAGTCTGAGCTCCATTATATGCTTGTGCATTCTGGTCGTAGCCGAGCACAGAACCACTTTGACGAAGAGCTGGGCACAAGGATAAACAGCACAAGCAGTTTTGTCAAAAGGATTTCCTTGCTTGTGGAGCAGTCTATCACATCTCTGTCTCTGTCATGGTGATAAGAGGTGTGAATTGGAGATTAACGGCCTGGCTGTGACAGCTTTACCTTGGTTCTGCCCTCATAGAATAGCTAAAAAGACAGTGAAGCTAAACCCTCGGAAAACACTTCAACTGTCACTGCTTAAAATCCCCCCCCTCCTGTGACTGACTGTGAGACAGACGGGACAGGAAAGCCACACTCTCATCACCAGACTGAAGCAAAGCAGAAACCTCAATGTTTCATGTATAAAATGAAGCGCTTTACTCTGTATATGTTCTCATTAAAAGTTTAGGCCAATCTAGGCCTGCAGGGACTTTTACTTGCCCCGCTAAACATTATCACTGTTCTATAGAAGCTTGTTTCTGTCATGAAATAAAAAATAAAAAATGTAATTGAGACTTTATATCTCACAATTCTGACTTGTTGTCTCGCAATTCCGAGTTTATATCTCACATTCTTATTTTTTTCTCAGAATTGCTAGATATAAACTCACAATTGCGAGTTATAAAGTCAGAATTGTGTGATAAAAAGTCAGAATTGCAGAATTGAGAGTTATTGTGAGTTATAAAGTCAGAATTGCGTGATATACACTCGCAGTTGAGAGAAAAAAAGTAAAAATTGTGAGTTTATGGCCCAGTTTCACAGACAGGTCTTAGCCTAAACCAGGATTAGACCTTAGTTCAATTAGGAAATTTAAGTAGCTTTTATAAATGTTCACTAGGAAAAAAAAAAAAAAAACATTACTGGTGTGCATCTTGAGACGAAACAATGGCACTGACATATAAGATATACAAGATATGTCAGGGCAAATTGCTTTCAGTTAAAACAGCTCAAACATGCATTTTAGTCTGGGACTAGCTTAAGCCTTGTCTGTGAAACCGGGGGTATATCTCGCAATTTTCATGCAATATCTTGCAATTCTGACTTTTTTTCTCAGAATTGTGAGCTATATACTTGCAATTGAGTGTTATAATGCCAATTGTTAGGGGAAAAAATAATTCATTTTCAACTTTTTCTCAGAATTCCAAGTTAACGTCTCACAATTCTGCCTTTATAACTTGCTAAAGTCATATATAACTTTAAACTTTATAACACTGACTTTATAACACAATTCTGACTTTATATCACGCAATTCTGACTTTATAACTCGTAATTGCGAGTTTAATTCCCGCAATTCTGAAAAAAAAGTCAGAATTGTGAGTTGCAAACTCGCAATTGCAAGAAAAAGTCACAATTACCTTTTTGTTTATTTATTTATTTAGTGGCGGAAACAAGCTTCCATATTATTCTGGTCCAAAAGTGTCAGAATTTTTGGTAACACTAATTTATTTTAGTCTTTTAACTAGTTGCTTATTAGCATGCATATTACTAGAATATTGGCTGTTTATTAGTAATTATTAAGCACATATTAATGCCTTATTCTGCATGACCATATTCTACATTCTTAATCCTATCCAATACCTAAACTTAACAACTACCTTACTAATTATTAATAAGCCGTAAATTAGGAGTTTATTGAGGGAAAAGTCGTAGTTAATAGTGAATACATGTTCCCTATACTAAAGTGTTACCGAATTTTTTTATTAAATTATTATTTAAAAAATAAATAAATAAATACATTTAAAAAAAATATGTATTTATATTTTAAAAGGCTATATTGTAATGAAAAGTATAACTTTAATGTGACTGCTATAAATTCATACACTTCTACTGCAAAATAACTAAATACCATGCAAAAAAAAGAAAAAGATTTGTTTATATTTTTCAGCCCAAGTCACAGAACTGCTGTTACATTTATGTTAGATTACTAGATATCTTGGTGACACGGAATGTCATCACGTGAACCGGTGTCTGAAAGCAATTATCAAAACACATTAATCCTATTGGCTGGCGACAGTCTATGATGTCATAATAGACGCGACTCGGAAGTATAAAAGGGATGCCTAGAGAAGCAGTCAGTACCTTATCGTCTGAAGGGACTGTCCGGCAGGCAGCCCCGATGTATGGCAGGTAACGCGGTGTCTCGTTCCCTGTTCTCAGGGAACCATGGTTACATACGTAACCTGAGACGTTCCCTTTCGAAAGGGAACTCAACACTGCATTTGAACGCATATGGGGAACGATATACCCACGCTGCCATGCTTGAGGGGAGTGCATGCCAAAAAAAAAAAAAAAAAAAATGGCTAGACAAACGTCAGAACTAGCAGTTTCAACTGAAATGCCAGAACCACTCCTCCTACGGGTCATACATAGGCTGTCAGTGACTGCATTCCCTATGGCCAACAGCCCGAGCTATAAGCCTCAAAGCCTACCAAGGCCGCTCAAAGGCTTCTGGGACCAAACTTCTTTTCGAAGAAAAGATGGTACCTCTAAGGGAATGTAGCAAGGGGGCCCGAAGGAACCCTAGCCAGTCACTTGTCAGGGAAACAAAGTCAACCCTGAATACCACCAGGGAGGCTGACCTGGTCTAATTAAAGCAACCTAGTCTTGGCCAACGACCTGTCTGATCACAGAGTCTCAATTCACATTCTTCAGAGAAGATATCAAGTAAAAGGGACTGCAAAAGAGGCAGTAACCAACTCAGACCAGAACGTAGAGACGAGCATCCTGGAGAGCATGATTTAGCTTAGTGCTTTTTACCCTTACCAATGAGGGGAGTAAAACCCTGCTCAATCCTAGGATCTACTCAGTGCTTGATTATTTGCACTGAGGAGGCTGTGCACTCTAAAGGTACCCAAACAAGGGGAGTACAACCAGCCTAGGGGCTGATCTTCAACAGGGAGGCCTCAGAGAGGCCCTCAACCACTGACCAGACTTAGGGAGCTAAGTACTATGCAGAACAACCCTCTAAACGAGGAGAGTACTGGGCTCAACCTAACAGATAAACCATACTGTGGGCACAAAATTATTGAGGCCCAGAAAGGGCCTGCAACATAAAGTAATTCTACAGTGTAGAATATATCACAGCAGCCTTGCAAAAGGCCAAACATGTGAAGACTACATGCTTAATCTGCTTAAAAGACACCAGATGTGGGGGTAATTGCTTACAGGGCGGCCTGTGAAGGCCACACACCTATACCAGCTCAATTGCTGATAAAGTAAGAGCCCACAAACACGGGAACTTGTTCTGATTGAAACCGAGTTTAATTAGCAGATAAGACTGTAGAGTGCCCACATAACAGTCTACCTCAACACATTCCAACAAGCAGTGTACTCAGTAAAAACACTTTTTACTCTTTAAGCAAGAGGAGTACAAACCTACGCCATCATGTTCTTGAAGGAGGCCCAAATGGGGCCTGGGACTCCAGAAAGAAACGTGGCGTCAGCTAGTGGCAGTTTCTAAGCTCTAAGGGAGCCATATATGAGAACCAAACTATCCAGTGAGGTTAACTATTTAGCTCAACCTGAGCTTAATTCTATTCAACACATTCCAACAGGCAATGTACTCAGTAAAACACATTTTACTCTTTAAGCAAGAGGAATACAAACTATACCAACATGCTCTGAAAGAGGCCCAAACAGGGCCTACTACTCCAGAAAGACACGGGCGTCAGCCGGTGGCAGTTTCTAATCTCTAAGCCTAATCTGAGAACCAAACTATCAAGTGAGGTTACCTAGTTTAACTCAACCTGAGCTAAAATCTACATATTCCAACAGGCAATTTACACAGTAAAAACACTCTTTACCCTTACAGTAAGGGGAGTACAAAGAATATATGCTGCCGTGCTCTGAAGGAGGCCAGAATCGGCCTACTACTTCAATTAAACACGGGCATAAACCTGTGGCAGTGCTAGTTCTAAGTGAGCAAAACTCTGACTAAACATCTACAAACAAAACTTGTGATACAACAAGCTATTGTGCTCTGAAGGAGGCCCAAAACAAAGCCTTCTACTACAAACAACACAATCAACATCTTGTGGCAGTGTTCAAACTCTAAAGGGAGCTACAGAAGAACCAAACTGAATAGTGAGGTTCACTAAACAAACTCAACCTGAGCTTATGCATTCCAACAGGCCATATACTCAGCAGAAAACACTTTTTACACTTATTAGCAAGGGGAGTACAAATTTAGTCACCATGCTCTGAGGGAGGCCAGAACAAAGCCTACTACTACAGAAAACAGGTGCTAACCTGTGGCAGCAATAGAGTTATTGGGCTCACACTGTGTAGGGCAAAATAAAACTAGAGCATTAACAGCCCTGAGAAACAGGGGAATGCTTCACTTTTCATTCATACTACCCTGAAATTGTAAATTTCAAGGGTGGGCGCTTTTCACCAAAGACAGATTAGACATCTGTACTGAACCCTAGGGAACAGGAGCTTAAATAAAGCTAACACTGTTTCAGTCAAGCTTGAATCTTAATTCAAGGGGTTCAGGGGAAAAGACTAAAGTATAGAATGAAAAGCTCTAGAAAAGTGGGGCCACAGCAACACTAGCATTTTCTTATTCACATAGTGATAAGGGGCCTACCACCTGAGACAACGGCACCAGGAAGACTTAGCAATAGTCTGCTACCTTAGCTGCTATCTATCTTGCACCTACACCAAAGGGGTAATGGGCCTTGGCCTGACAACTCTGATAAGAGGAGGACAGAACTAGGAAAAACTACACTCTCCTGACAGGGGTAGTAATAAAAGGGTGAAATGCTTCAGTATATCACCTAAACCCTAGTTCTAGCCTAGGCCAGCTATAGCTGTGGGGCTATAGGGCCACACATAAGCATAGATCTGCCTGGGGCTTAAACTCAGCCTCTAAAACTCTCAATAGGGAGGAGGCAACTCTGAAATAAACTAAAACAAATAAAATAAAATAAAATAAAACAAGAGCTCAGAGGAGCGATGCTCAACCCAAGCCAAACAATGTCAGGCGGCCCCGAAGGCCGACGCTTAACATAGATCTATCTGAAGTAAAAAGTGCCAATCTCTAATACAAACTCTAGCTATGACCAGAAGAGAATAGCTACTCTACCATGTGGTGGTTGTAAAGGTGGCCATATAGCCAACACAAAGATAACCAACCTAATGGGAACTTCAGGGCCCTAATTTTCCCTTTCTATTTCTTTTTACACACCCAGGAAAAAACTATACAGGAAAACTAAGGTCAATATATATTTAAATATATAAATATAGACCAAGCTTACTCCCTGTGGCTCGAAGAATGGAGACTTACCATCATAGAAGGATGGAATCTATGGTTCTTTCAAGCCTGAAAGAGCCCTTTCCCTATCAAGCCAAAAGGCGAGCCAACAGAACATTTTTATCATGGGCCCAGCCCTCGGCCTGATTGTAAGAAGCGCCTGGGTAAAATATCATTACTCAGGAGGTGAAAGAAGAAAGAAGAGGGTAGATGTAACTACCCTAATGGAGAGGAAATCAATCACTGATGCTGCTGGCGTCTGTAATTGATTACCTCCCTCAAATTCAAAATTTCTTCTTCCTAGAGTCCTGCCTTCTTTGGGACCTACTCCGAGGAGGAGGAGAGGCGATACTGGACTTCTGGCCCTGTCTCCGATCCTGTCTCTGATCCTCAGATCGGGACGGGCCAGGACCTCCTATCTGTCTGGGCCCAGAATTGGATCTGAGCGGTATGCAGGTTTTAAACGCTGCCGTTGATCCAGATCCTTCAGCAGATCAACCTGGTAAGCCTGCCATCGTGTGTAAGGCACCAACAGTCTGACCCGCTGCCACGTATTCCCTGCCATTCAAGCGAGATGTAATCTTAAGGAGCTTCGAAGGCAGAACCGGAGCTTTTAATGTCTGTGCCCGCCCTGTGACGAGATAGTTAGCAAACATCTCGTCAATAGGGGGCATCGACACATACCCATGCTGGCTCATTCCCTAAACATCAGCGAAATTAGCTCGCTGATGTTGGTGAATATGAGCCGAGTACGGGTTCTTCCATGCCTTCTCGATCACCACATGTAGATCAGGAAAGAATGGAAGGCTCACCGGGGCGGCCAGATTATTGCCGGAAAGGAATCGTACGTCGAGCCGTCCGTGTGTGGTCCCTTTCTTAATGCACTCTAATGGCAGCTGCAGCCTGCCAGAAGCGCACACCATAGCCTCGAGCAGCTCCAAATACGCGGGGCAGGGAGGCTTTGAAGTTTCAGAAGGCTCGCCTTCTTCCTCTTCAACAGCCATCTCCTGCTCTATTGGGCTTAGAAGAGCACTCGCTGCTGAATCAGATGATGTCAAAGAAATAACATCATCATCATTCAGCAGCTTACCCTCATCAGCCGCTGGGGGTTACGAGAGATTTACACCTTTCTCTAACTCCTCAGCAAGCTCCATCTGTGAGCCCCATGGTTTCTGTCGCCGCTCCACCTCAGCACGGGTGGGACCAGAACCAGCGGGCACAGATGCCGGCCGCTCTTCCCTCGAGAAGAGGGCCAAACGTGAGTGGAGCATCCTAATAGGCAGATGCTCACAGTTTGCACAGACAGCACCCTAGAGCACTGTCCGTGCATGCTCCTCTCCCAGACAGAAAACGCATAGATTGTGTGTGTCATTGGGTGTCAATAACCTGAGACACGGATCCACACACTTCCTGAAACGTTTGTTAGACATAGTAAATTCCAGATTTGAAGAATCGCAATAAAACAAAACAGTCCCTGAAGACGATAAGATGCTGACTGCTTCTCTAGGTGCTCCTTTTATACTTCCGGGTCGCGTCTATTATGACATCATAGGCTGTCACCGGCCAATAGGATTAGTGAGATTTGATAATTGCTTCCAGACACCGGTTCACGTGATGACGTTCCCCATATGCGTTCAAACGCAGTGTTGAGTTCCCTTTTGAAAGGGAACCACATATTTTGGAAATATGTGAAAAAAAAAAAAAAAAAAACATTAATATATGCACTGATTTATGACCCAGACTAAAACTCTCTCACACTGGTCCAAGACACCAAAAGGGTCTTGAACCTTGGGTAAATCAAACTTGGCACTTATTTATAGTATTACAAAAAGCAGGTAAATGAGGTAATTATTTGGTAAACAAAGTTTTGAACATTATGTATAATTAGTGGATTGCTATAATTATTGGAAGCTGTCTGGGAAATGCTTTTAAGAAACTCCTGAGAACCAAAAAATAATAACATGATTACAGGTTGATTCAGCAGACAGGACTTCAAAAATAAACATGAACTCTATCTCACATGCTGTGGAATTTAGGCATAATACTTGTCAAAAAAGCCCCGGCAGCAATAATCAACAATTCTCTTTCTTTTCTGCATCAGTTTAAAGTAAAGTCTATAAAGAATTACAATCTTTGCACATTTTTGTTTGACAATGCATATGCCATTTTAAATCTAAGCCATTTTAATTTGCCATTTTAATTTGAAAAAGGTTCCTAATCCCAGATACACTTCTGATAGTATTTTTTTCCTTTAGTAGACCATTGGTATACCTTTGATTTGAATCATGCACCTTCTTACAATTTTAGTTTGTAAATCATTTTCTTACAAAGTTACTGCCCACTATTGAGTGTTACCTGCCAAAGCCAATTTTATTCACATTTGGAGCCTGGTGGGTGTTCATTTTACACTCTGATATGAGATGACAATTTTGCCATATTTGAAAAATGTGCAAAAACAAGATGTCCACACGCACGCCAGCAAACACTTTTGATGGTGCTTATGCTGTCCTACAAAAGCAAATGCAGTAACTAGGCCAACACTAAAAGTGAGTGGAAAAAGTTTGGATTTCTATTTGATATTTGAATCCTGATTTCAGCCCTAACTTAATTTTGACAAAATGTTTACATACTATATTTTGCCTTTGCATGGCAGTTATAGTATAATCGTGTCCTTACAAGACATGACGTGACACCTCAACAAGCAATAAGAGGTGTATTTTTCATGCTACAGTAATCAGACTTCTTGTCCTAACCAGCCACAAAGGTAATACACAATGATTCTGTTTTAAAATGGTTTCTATTTCTGTGACGTCACGGCTGGAACAAGAACATACATAAGTATAACAATGGAAATCTCAGGTACTGATTATGTGCTTTATTTAAAGGGTTAGTTCATCCATATTTACTCACCCTCAAGCCGTCCTAGGTGTATATGACTATCTTCTTTCAGCCAAACACAATCTGAGTTATATTAAAAAAATATCCTGGCTCTTCCAAGCTTTATAATGGGAGTAAAAAAGCCCAAAAAAGCACATCCATCCATTATAAAAGTAATCTATACAGCTCCAAGATCTTCTGAAGCGAAGTGATGGGTTTTTGTAAGAAAAAAAATCCATATTTATAACTTTATAAATTATAATAACTGACTTCCGGTAACGGCCGTATGCGAGTCTATAGTTCCGGTGGAAGAGTGACCTCTGACCCAATGCATGATGTACTGATGAACACGAAAGCACAGAATAGAGAAAAACAGAACACTAGTCACAAATTAGAAGTATAAAACTATACTTTCTATACAAGAGAAGAGGAGCTTAAATTTGTTGCACAGCCCTTTTTTTTTTTTTTGAACCGCGAGAGGCGTCTACTCTCAGCTAAACTTACGCTACTCCTACATTATGCGTCAGGTCAGAGGTCACTCTTCCGTTGGAACTTGACTTGCATACGGCCATTACCCGAAGCCAGTGATTATAATTTATAAAGTTATAAATATGGATATTTTTCTTACAAATACCATTGCTTCACTTCAGAAGGCTTTTATTAACCCCCTGGAGCTGTATGGATTACTTTTATGATGGATGGATGCACTTTTTTTGGCTTCAAAATCTAAGCTACCATTCACTCCCATTATAAAGCTTGGAAGAGCCAGGATATTTTTTTAATATAACTCTGATCGAGTTTGGCTGAAAGAAGAAAGTCATATACACCTAGGATGGCTTGAGGGTGAGTAAACTATGGGATGATTTTCATTGTTGGGTGAACTAACACTTTAGTTTTAGGAGAACTGAATGTGAGTTTGCATGACCTTTGTAGCCATACTAAAAGGAAAAATGGATAAGTCAGATGTTGAAAATAAATAAAGGAAACAAAAACATTTAAACTGTGAACTCAATGTGAATAAACAAGTGTATTTTGTGACAAAGATTGTTTCATTCAAATATTAAAATGTCAAAATGTAATACTGTCATATTGTCATACTTTGTATGTTAATGTTCCAGTTGTGACTTTTCAGAAACTGTTTCTGATATAGAATACCCTGTTACTCATAGTGTATTGCCGTCACGGCTGGTTATTATGTAAAAGATACCTTGTATCGCATGTCACGGTGTCGTGTCAGGTTAGGCACGGTGTAATGGTTAAAGACTTGACCTGTTAATTCAAAGGTTAAAGGTAAGTAGGATTAATTTATCATCTGGAGATAAATGGAGATCCCATTCCAGCCCTATTGTGTTCTCCAACAAGTCACTTGACCCGAAGTAGCTCTAAAGGGAATGTCCCTACAATTAGTACAGTGTAAGTCGCACTGATGTACAGCATCTGCTAAGTAGCAACCATTGTCCTCTTCGCATAATCTTAAAAGCTCTGCTGTCAACTCAGAAGATTCTCACACTCCAAGTATAAATATTAAGCTACGTTCTGCTCATGTATCAATGGTGCTGAGCAAGCTGCAAGCTGGGTCCATCTGTTTGCGTCTGCTGTATTTAGTACCCTTATGTGTGAACATCTGTGTAGAGGTCCTAGCATCTTCACCCTCATGTACGGGCCTGGAACAAAGGACTGTCTGCTCACTGTAATCACGCTAAAGCTCTTCTGATGTTGCCCTGTGATACAGGGAAGGCACTTCAATTATGCATGAGGATGGCATCAAAAAGGCTTGGGGAAAGTTTTGTCTTTTTTTAAGGGGTGGGGACATGTTGAGGCATGCCACTTTGGAAGACTGTTTGAAGAGCTATTTAAACATATGCCACATGCATTTCTTAGCAATCTCCCTGCAATTTATTATTAGATTTAATGAGTGGAATGAAGCTTGGACATTAAGGATTGGAAGTTAACAAAAAAGAAGAACACAGGCATTTATAGCAAAGGATGTACGTAAAAAAATAATGGCGTGAACAAAGGCTTTGTGCTTCTGTGCAGCTCTGAAAGCAAAGGCTGTCATGGATGATACCAAATATAAACAAATAAGGTAAAAAAAAAAAATATATATATATAATTTGGCTGTCAAAATGACTGTGGCAGGTTGATACTTAAGATTAATCTTTTCAGTGGTCGCGGTTCAGCCTTAAAGCCTTTTACAAAAGCTGTGTAAACATTAGATAAAGAAAGACTGGATACAAATAAAATCCACTCCAAAGGTTTAGATATTAGGTGACCTCAATCGCCACAATCCTCTGGAAGATGTACATACAAATGCGTATACAATGACATTTGGCATATGACATGTAAACAAAAGCAAGTAGTAAATCCAGAGATGATCAGGAAACTTTTGCATGATAATGCATAATGCTTTAGAATTAAATTAATACTTTTATTTAGCAAGGACACATTAAATTGATCAAAATGTGACAGTAAATATATTTATAATGTTACAAAGATTTTTATTTCAAATAAATGCTGTTTATTTTTTACTTTTTTTTTTTTTTTTACTTTCTATTTATCAAAGAATCCTGAAAAAAAGGATCACGGTTTCCACAAAAATACTAAGCAGCACAAGTGTTTTTAATATTAAAAACAAGTGTCTTCAAATCAGCATATTAGAATGATTTCTGAAGGATCATGTGACACTGATGACTGGAGAAATGATGCTGAAAATTCAGCTTTGCATCGCAGGAATAAATTACATTTTAAAATATGTTCAAACAGAAAAAGAAAAATCTAAATTGTAATAATATTTTACAATATTACAGATTTTTTTTTAACCTAATAAACTAATAAATTCAGCTTTGGTGAGCATAAGAATAATAAATAAAAAGGGTAATCGTGACTTTTTATCTAGCAATTTTTTTCTCAGAATTGCAAGAATTGCAGAATTCACAAGTCTGACTTTATAACTCACAATTGAGAAAATAAGTCAGAATTGCGAGTTTATACCTCACAATTGTGAGAAAAAATTCGGAATTATGATATAAAAAGTCGTAATTATTTTTTTCCCATGTCGAACACAAGCTTCTATAACTAATAAAAAGCATTAAAAATCTTATCAACCTCAAGCTTTTGAACAGTAATGTACATGGATCAAACTACCCTGGAATTTCATCAATAACATATTAACCAGACATTCATCCACCTACTTGTCACTTATGATGACATATGATATCACAATCTATTTTTTTAATTATTATTTTGTTTTATAAACATTGATATAAAAAAAAAACAAAAAAAACAAAAAACACAAATGGCATCCAAGCAAGCAAATATGAGATTGTGAGTCAATTAACATCAATAAATTGTTCTTTTAATATTTTCTCATAAAAGCAAAATTTCCATTCATTATGCAGATTCAAGTATGTTTATTTGTGGTTATAAATGAGCTCTTATTAAGTGGACACCTGTACTCAATAATTAAGGTTAGAAACTGGCACACCATTATTAAGTGCTGGGAATTACTTTTACTTTAAGGATCACAGTTGTATCCTCTCAAGCAGTAAGAATGTGTCAACACATGATTGCTCATTTCTATTGGCTTGTGAAAGAGAACTGTGTTTTATACATGATTGATTAAAGTGATTAAACTCTGTGATTGTAGAGCTGGAGGGCTGTGAAATAAGCATTGCACACAAAGTCAAGCAACCTTTAGCCCGTATTGGGTGGTAATAATGAAAAGCCCTGTAGCCAGGCTGTTGAGCTGATCTTTGATATTGCCTTTTTCCTCATTAATGCCCCAGACAGCTGTCCACTTCTTCTGTCGTGCTTCTTGCTAAGTCAGGACCAGCCCTACAAGACAAACACACTGACAGATTCCGACCCACACAAACAGATCGCAACTAATTAAGCTGCTTTGCTAACTCTCAATCCTCCCAGCTCATCCCAGGAAACTACATACAAACAGCTTAGCGGTGGAATCAGCCCTTTTAACGTAGCCATGGCACAAGCTTGGACATACTGTTCCAGGGAGAGAACAACCAGCTAGCAAAAAAAAAAAAGTTAAAGGATTAGTTCACTTTCAAATAAAATTTTCCTGATAATTTACTCACCCCCATGTAATCCAAGATGTCCATGTCTTTCTTTCTTCAGTCGAAAAGAAATTAAGGTTTTTGATGAAAACATTCCAGGATTATTCTCCTTATAATGGACTTCAATGGCCTCCAAACGGTTGAAGGTCAAAATTATAGTTTCAAAGGGCTTTAAACGATACCAGACGAGGAATAAGGGTCTTATCTAGCGAAACGATCGGCCATTTAAAAAAAAAATTAAATGTATATGCTTTATATAAACAAATGATCACCTTCCAAGTGCTTCCGCCAAAACCGTACTTTCGTATTCTTCAAAAAGCTTACGCTGTATGTCTTACGCCTTCCCTATTCTACTTACGGAAAAAAATGTATATGGCGCTGCATTCGTTCTGTAAGTTGTTTGATTGTTTGCTGCCTGCCTTGACCTTTGCCTGTGTTTCTGGATTACTCTTTTGCCTTGCCTTCCTGTATCTGTTTGCTGGTGTTTGACCCACTGCCTGTACGACTACGCTCTTTTTGTTTATTAAAGCCTGCATGTGGATCTCCAACTCCATTGTCCCGTTTCATCCGTTACAGCATCTTATTTTAAAACATACAATTCACTTGCACCTGAACCAAAGCGCTTAAATGCTGAAAGGATTCAAGTCTGCAGGTGCCAATTTTATCCAGTTTTTAGGAATTTTAATCTGTCTAACCAATTGCAACATTCCACCAATCGTGACAGACAGTTCAATCAGGGCTGACTGTTGGAACATGACTGCTTGCCTCAGAATAATTTTCCAAAAGTAAAAGCATCACATTATAAATAGTGTCTCGTAAAACCGGAAACTGTTTCTGACTACCTTAAAGTTATCACAGTGATATTCTCAGCACTTTTATTATTCTTTCATTTATTTTTGTTTATTTGATTGCAATAATGAATCATGCCTCAGTGACTAAATTAGAATAAATATAATCTTTGCTGCAGAAATTTTTGATAGACATCCAGTCTAGAGATGGTACCAGTGAGACTACATTATAACAAGTGTTTTGTCAGATGACCTAAAAATGTGCTTCATGTGCTAACATCTAAATTAACTAGATTATTCAAGTCAAAAAAATACTATTTGTTATGACAGAATCAGTCTAATTATGAATCTGTTAAAGTACACATAGTTCTTTAAGGTTTCACTTAAGGAATGGTTAAAATAATAATTAATAATACTAAAATCAAAACATTCATGTGAGCTGCTCTGGTTTGTGTGTACGATCCAGAACAGCACCACCACAGCGAAATTTGCAAACTACCGCAGTCTTTTTTATTAAGTTAACCACAAACTTGACCCCTGAACAACCATGTGGGTGTTTTAATGAACTAATGAGACTACTTTATCTATTAGAATTGCTGAATATTATGCACCATGTACTTTTCTAAGTATGGCTGAAAAGCCTTAAAGGGTTAGTTCACCCAAAAACGACAGTCCTTTCATTATTTACTCACCCTCATGTAATTTCAAACCTGTATGACTTTATTTCTACTGTGGGACACACACACACAGGCTTGTTTTGCTATCAAAGTGAGGACATTCCATAGGTGTAATGGTTTTTATACTGTACAAGCTGTACATTCTGTCCCCATACACTACCCCTACTCCTAAACCTACCCATCACAGAAAATGATAAAACATTGTTTAGTATGTTTTTTAAGCCACTTGGTTTAAGAGGACACAGGAAGGGTCCTCATAAACCATGTTTACATTGTAATACCTATGTCATTATACATATTTGTGTCCTCATAAACCATGTGTACAAGAGCACACACACACACACATAAAATATATTTTGAAGAATGTTGGTAATCAAACAGCTTTGGCAACCACTGACTTCCATTGTATGGAAGTATGGATGGACGCATGTACTGGATGGATGGATGGATGGATGGATGGATGGATGGATGGATGGATGGATGGATAAAAAAAAAAAATCTTAAAATATATTCTTTTATGTTCCACAGAAGAAAAACATCATACAGGTTTGGAACATTTTAAGTGTTGAATTTTTATACAATTCATTAATTGCAATTAATGGAATAATACAATAATAGTATTAATGTTCAATATATTTTATACACTTAAGGTATGTCCCTATACAGAAATTGTCTTTAGACATAAATCCACTCTGAAAAATATACAATGGAGTCAAAATAACCTACAGATCAGATGTATTGGGTTCTCCACCATCAGTCTTACCAATAACTGTATTAAGAAATAAATTTCATATTTATTTAGCAAATAAGTTTTAAAGATGTTGTTGAGCCTCACAACTCTTTCTAGTTACCATTCTCTTTTTAAGAATATAAAACAGCACTTAATTAAATTCACTGTTCTGTAATAGGCTGCCTAGTCAAGTATTGGATTAGTGAACTTCATGAACCTAAACAGCTGTTGGGCAGTATTTCTTTCAACTTGACCTATTTTATCATAATCCGCTTTTACTGTGTATTGCAGGGAAAGCAAAGGAAGTTAGAAAATTTCATCAAAAGCTCACTTAAAGCTTATATTTTTCTCTGAATAGGCAGTAATTGGAATCAATGCAGCAGCTATTTGGCCTAGTGAAGCATCACCAGATGACTCTCCTTAATCATTCAAATAAAAATAGAGATAGCAATTTACAAAAGAAAGATGACCCCAAACAGATTCAAAACAATCTCCCAGTTCCCAATGGTCTGTTTTCCTCCATCTGTAAACACAAAAGCCTCAGTACAGCTGTATGCTACTGTTTGCTATAAATCATACACAAATCCCCTCGTGGTGATCCGCAGCTATTGCTCGGGCCAAAAGGGGTCCTCACAGGAAACACCCAAGTGAATCAGAGAAGCACGTCTCCATAGTTCAAACAATTATTTTCCCCCTCGGGTGAGGTCTACAGAATGTGAACCAACAACAATCAACCAAAGAATAGGCTCATGCAACAGAGATCCTAAGTAACATTGGTGCTTAATAATTCTGTATTATTGTACACAGACAACTGCAAGATGATTACTGCTTAAAAACTATTCTTAATAACTTGTTTTTCAGTAAAAATGTCTAAACATGTTACATTTACCTGAGAAGGAAAGCTGAGTAAGATATTAAGAGTTATATTTTGCTCTGTTTCACTTGTTTTCAGCATAGATAAAAATAAGCAAATTTGCTTCTGTTACATTTATCTTGTTGTAAGAATGCTGTTAATAAGAGTGTGGTGTTGCTTTTAAATAACAGTTAAACGAACAAGTAAATAAGAAAATTAAAAAAATAAATAAATAAAACAATAAAAAAGATTCAGGATATGTTTAAACTTCCATTACTAATTTAAAAACGTCCTTGAAATAATAATAAAAAAAAGGGCTTGGCCAGTGTTATTGGAATAAGAAGGAGGCAGTGCAACTGTGTGTTAAAAAAATTAACAGTTCAGTTAACAAGAAGGTAATATCATGTACATTTTAGACAGTTTTGCCAGTTACTTTGTTTTTGGTCAAGCAATGAAAATTGTTACAAAGACAGCCACAGCAGAACCACTGCAACACATCAACACATAGCAGTAGTGTTTTGTTCCTAAATTATTCTGCATTTTTGAATGAATCATTTGAGTGAATGATTCAACCAATCATTAAGAATGAATCAGAATTTAACAAATCAGTTGAATGAATTCAATGATGCAAAGACAGTTGCTGGGTAACAATTTGCATATTATCCACCCTACATAGTATTTGAAATTAGAATTAGTGTGTCCCTAATCGTAGTATGTTGAAATGAGTATCTCAAAGATGGTTTTTCGGTGGAAATTGTACAGGTGCTGGTCATATAATTAGAATATCATCAAATAGTTGATTTATTTCACTAATTCCATTCAAAAAGTGAAACTTGTATATTATATTCATTCATTACACACAGACTGATATATTCCAAATGTTTATTTCTTTTAATTTTGATGATTATAACTGACAACTAAGGAAAATCCCAAATTCAGTATCTCGGAAAATTAGAATATTGTGAAAAGGTTCAATATTGAAGACACCTGGAGCCACACTCTAATCAGCTAATTAACTCAAAACACCTGCAAAGGCCTTTAAATGGTCTCTCAGTCTAGTTCTGTAGGCTACACAATCATGGGGAAGACTGCTGACTTGACAGTCCAAAAGACGACCACTGACACCTTGCACAAGGAGGGCAAGACACAAAAGGTCATTGCAAAAGAGGCTGGCTGTTCACAGAGCTCTGTGTCCAAGCACATTAATAGAGAGGCGAAGGGAAGGAAAAGATGTGGTAGAAAAAAGTGTACAAGCAATAAGGATAACCGCACCCTGGAGAGGATTGTGAAACAAAACCCATTCAAAAATGTGGGGGAGATTCACAAAGAGTGGACTGCAGCTGGAGTCAGTGCTTCAAGAACCACTACGCACAGACATATGCAAGACATGGGTTTCAGCTGTTGCATTCCTTGAACTCTTGAACAACAGACAGCGTCAGAAGCATCTCGCCTGGGCTAAAGACAAAAAGGACTGGACTGCTGCTGAGTGGTCCAAAGTTATGTTCTCTGATGAAAGTAAATTTTGCATTTCCTTTGGAAATCAGGGTCCCAGAGTCTGGAGGAAGAGAGGAGAGGCACACAATCCATGTTGCAGTCCAGTGTAAAGTTTCCACAGTCAGTGATGGTTTGGGGTGCCATGTCGTCTGCTGATGTTGGTCCACTGTGCTTTCTGAGGTCCAAGGTCAACGCAGCCGTATACCAGGAAGTTTTAGAGCACTTCATGCTTCCTGCTGCTGACAACTTTATGGAGATGCAGATTTCATTTTCCAACAGGACTTGGCACCTGCACACAGTGCCAAAGCTACCAGTACCTGGTTTAAGGACCATGGTATCCCTGTTCTTAATTGGCCAGCAAACTCGCCTGACCTTAACCCCATAGAAAATCTATGGGGTATTGCAAGACCCAACAATGCAGAAGAGCTGAAGGCCACTATCAGAGCAACCTGGGCTCTTATAACCCCTGAGCAGTGCCACAGACTGATCGACTCCATGCCACGCCGCATTGCTGCAGTAATTCAGGCAAAAGGAGCCCCAACTAAGTATTGAGTGCTGTACATGCTCATATTTTTCATGTTCATACTTTTCAGTTGGCCAAGATTTCTAAAAATCCTTTCTTTGTATTGGTCTTAAGTAATATTCTAATTTTTTAAGATACTGAATTTGGGATTTTCCTTAGTTGTCAGTTATAATCATCAAAATTAAAATAAATAAACATTTGAAATATATCAGTCTGTGTGTAATGAATGAATATAATTTACAAGTTTCACTTTTTGAATGGAATTAGTGAAATAAATCAACTTTTTGATGATATTCTAATTATATGACCAGCACCTGTACATGTACACTCTAACGGCTAATTTTGTCTAGAACCCATTGCACTTTGAAAGAGGATTTCATTCAGAACTACAAACAAAAATAAAGTGTAATAAAAACTACAATCATGGCGGATGTGTGAGACTAGCGTTATGTAAAGGTTTAGATATAGAGATTTGAATTATAAATAATCAACGAAAAACCTGATGATTTCTAAGTAAAGTTCTAATAAAGCAAGAATAAATAAATGGAAAAACTCCAGAACATATATATATATATATATTTTTTTTTCATTATCAATTGATTGCTTGTCAAAAGCATGTCAATACAAGCAGTGAACTCAGCCAGAGATCTGAATCAGCCACAAGAGGATAAGAGATGCCTGTCTAAATGTGTATGTTCGCAGCACAATTTATTTTGTGGATTTTAATAGAGGTTAAGCAAATTTATTTAAAATTACCCAATAAATTAACTCAGTCAGATGGGATCTGTTCTACCAAGTAATGGTGTAGCATCCTTATACATTTCAGTGGAATTATTTATGATTAAATTAACATCTTGTGGCTGAATGGCTTGTATTCAGATTTTTTTTTCTTTAATGCAATTGACTGAAACTAAATCTGTTCTGGGGGTTTTGTATTTATTTGAAATTATTTGTATTTATATTTACAGTGTTTTTTTTTTTTTTTTCCCTGAATTTTTCAGACCAATTAAAATGAACTCCTCTTTGTTCTCCTCTGGGTTTTAGTTTTGGTGATTTTTCAAAATTTATATCAGCTCCCACTTGTATAATTGAGTATGCATGATCATTATATGACAATAAAAAAAATTCCATTATTAATGGAGAGATGCTTTTGCAGGGCTGACATGGACACTTCAAGATAGGTATTACATAAGCTCATATGGTACATCTGTAAATGTTCCAAAGGTGTGGGTAATGTAGAGTGAATATCACTCATCTGCATTGGATGGCATGGGGAAACATGTCACTAGAGGCTCATTACTAGCAGAGGTAATGTCAGTCGCCCCACTCACATGCTGTTCTCAGAACCAAACTACTCTATAAGCAGACAGAAATGGCCCCCCATCACTTCCTCCAGTCCTGCAATTACATAGGCCACAGTGGCAAGGAGTTACTAACATAATACACCACCATGAACAACTATCCCTGCTCAAGAGACTATAGCTTACACTAGCATTAATTTCCAGGCCAGTTTATGGGTCAATGACACAACTCATTTTTTTATTCTATATATATATATATATATATAAATTCATGCACAGTGATAATCATATGTTTAATTACTGAATTAAAATTCCGGTCACACTTCAGTTTCATCTAACCAACTATTGGTTATTACTATTAACCAACTATTAATTTGCCTCAATAAAGTCCTTAACTCAATTACTGCTTATTAATAGTTAGTAAGGTAGTTGTTCAGTTTAGGTATTGGGTAGGATTAAGGGACGTAGAATATGGTCATGCAGAACAAGGCATTAATATGATGCTAATAAGCAACTAGCTAATAGTGAGAGCTGGACCCTTCTCTTCATTTCTGTGTCATTCTCCTACGCTGTTTAGGTTCAGCACTTCCAGGTTCTACGTCAGAACGCCGACTCATTATTTGCTGACGCAGGAGCCAGCCTCACACGCATGCATTGTGCTGCTCACGTGAACAAAAAATCTTAATTTGAATAAAAAATCTTAATTTGTGTTCCAAAGATGAATGAAGGTCTTACAGGTGTGGAACGCCATGAGGGTGAGTAATTAATGACAGAAATTTTACTTTTGGGTGAACTAACCCTTTAAAGGTGAAGTATGTAGTTTCTGCGACACTAACGGCACCTAGCGGAATTACAAAAATAAAGCACATTTTCAAACAACTTTGCAAGCGCCCCTTTCGCGCATCGCACCTCCCCCAACTCAAACATAAACCACAGCTCTTATGGGTGCTTGTGAAGGCATGTTCTTAACAGGTAAAAGTAGGCTATTTTCAATAAAAGGCTCAATATATACTTTTAGCTGTGTTGCTATGTGTCATTAGTAAGCAATTAAATAGGCTAAGACTCTGTCTAGAGCGATTGCAACCATCTAGATTATAATAAACCCATCAAACGTATCTGCACCGGGTGCAGTTTTTGGCATGATGCGCCACAACTGGACACATCAAAGTAAACATTATAAACTGGTATATTTGTCTGGTAACACTTTATTTTAGGGTCTTTTAACTAGTTGCTTATTAGCATGCATATTACTAGAATATTGGCTATTTATTAGTACTTATTAAATACATATTAATGCCTTATTCTGCATGACCTTATTCTACATTCTTAATCCTACTCGATACCTAAACTTAACAACTACCTTACTAACTATTAATAAGCAGTAAGTTAGAAGTTTATTGATGGATAAGTCGTAGTTAATAGTTTATATGTGTTCCCTATACTAAACTGTTACCATTTGTCTTTCTGAATGGATGCATGATGATGCTGTATGCTATTGAAGTGTCCATTGTAGCGTGCTGCAATGCTCTTCACTTTGACATGTTCATGATGACCTGTTTAATCTTTGAAGGTCTAAATGCAGTGTATTTTAGCTTGCACTTCTGTACTCATAGCTGAATGTCTTTTCCTGTAATGCGTCAGTAACATATAACACCCTCTGGCTCCACCGTCTACAGTAGCCACACCCCAAACTCATGCTATAGGTTGAGTTAGATAGAGATTGACAGATCTGAGCAGACCACTCTCAATGTTGGTGCCTGCACTGTAAAACCAAACAGTGAAATTAATTAAATGAAATGAGTTTGTTTTACTCAAATAACAATGAAAGTTCATTGTACTTAATAGAAAAATGTTACGTGAACTCAATTTCATTGTAGTAAGGTGAACTTAATATGATTGAGTTGAGTTGCGGCAGATTTCTAATTCCCAGCATGCTTTGCATCAGACTGAATAAGTGTTGAAATTAAGTGTTATTTTGTGTGTTTTTGCACAAGATTAACATAGGGAGACATAAGCTAGTGTTTAATGTTTTGTTATGTTGGGATTTACAGGGGGTTCTGTTATGTTAGTTTTGTAGGGTTATGAATGTTAAATGTTTTGAGGTAATAAGTTTTCTCAAATGTCAGTTTTACAGTGTGGGAGGCTCAATATTTACACTTTTGGAAGAGATAAACACATGAATGGCATACTAATAGTAGACAACGAACAATACACTTTGTTAAGAGAATGCATTTTAATATAAAGCAAATCTATACTTTACCTTTAAGGTACTACTATGAACTTTTATGGGTATATAAGGTACAAAGATGTCCCTTTAAGTGTACTGCCCTAGTGACAAGCTGTTATACCTCAAAAGCTACAAGTGGTGTGGGGACTCCAGCATACCAACATCCCATGCTTGGAACCAGCTTCAAAAATACAGCACAGTTTTTTATCTGTTTTGTTGAGGACCTCATGTGTGCATTTGAGTTTGAATACATTGTGTCCTGCCTCACACTTTGAGTGATCAGAGTGATCATTTGTATGCATACGAGTGTACGGCAGTAACTGAACATGCCCATCACCACCTCCACAAGAAGATGCTTCTTCCTCGTGCGTGATGTCACTGGCTTAGGGTGACAGGCGGCTGCTTGTGTCATCCGTCAGAGCCTCTGACAGCCTCGTCCCTGGCTTGTCATAGCTGTTGTTTGTCAGGTCAGTGGGGCCGCCAGCAAGTCCACAGCCTTCGGGACAGCATAATACACCAGGGAGCACATCTCAAACTAGGACCTGCCTGCCTTCACTCACTAAGGCCATCACATGCACGGCTCACACACACTGAGGTATAATGAGAGAGGGGAGACTAGGGGCTGGAAAAGGGAGTTGAGAATTGTTAATCTCATCCCACAAGGACACAACTTGTTTGACAGAGACAGAGCATGTCTATGGGCTAACTTGAGTGAATTACAATAACCACATTACAGTTAAACACTTGACACTATGCATATGAAACTACATATGTTTGTAAGTGATCCATTTGTCAGCTATATTTATGGGGCTAACCACAACAAACTGAGTGGAGTGGTTTTGTAGGAGGATGTGGATCTCAAATGTGAGAACCAGATAAAAATATAGACAATACTGACATCAAAATACATCTGAATAGCTGGTAACCTACAGCATTGAGTGTGTCGGGGAAGTAGTCTATGGGGGTTAGGGGAAGGGGTCTGAGAGTGGCCCGACTGAATTTTGGCTCCTATGTGAACGCACTAAACAAACTCAGGCCATTTGAAAGTCAATCAAACTCATTTCTGGAGGTTGTTTGACTACAGTCTGCTTTAAAGGGGACCTATTATGACCCTTTTCACAAGATGTTCTGGTGTCCCCAGAATGTGTCTGTGAAATTTCAGCTATAAATACCCCACAGATCATTTAATATAAATTTGCCCCTATTTAGGTGCCAACAAAAACACGTTTTTGCGTGTGTCCCTTTAAATGCAAATGAGCTACTGCTCCCGGCCCGCTTTCCAAAAGAGACGGAGCTTTAACAGCTCGTGATTTGGTTGCTCAACAACAACAAAGCTGGAGAATCTCACGCAGCCAAAATGACAATTGTCAGTAACGGTGTTCAGCTTTACATTGTTCAAACTGGATTTGGACACTGATGGAGAGACTCAGGAAGAAGTTACGACTTTTAGAATGAAACTGGACGTTTCTGAATGGTTAGTGGATAAATTTATGTAGCTGCTGTGGAGTTGATTCAACTCATCAACTAGCATGTGTTGTCATGTTAATCTTTTGTGCAAAACCCGTATGGACGGCAATTATATATAGTGTACCTGTTTGCCAAACAGAGCCATACACACAAGGCTAACGTTTATGATTACTATCAAATGCTGTGAATGTTCTCTTTTTTTTTTTTTTTTTGCAATCGAGCTGACAGTAAAGAGATTTATAATGTTACAAAATATTAATATATTTAAAATAAATGCTGTTCTAATCATCAAAGAATCCTGAAATAAATGTATCACAGTTTCCACAAAAATTGTTTTCAACACTGAAAATAATAAGGAATGTTTCTTGAACACCAAATCAGCATATTATAATGATTTCTGAATGATCATGTGACACTGAAGACTGGAGTAATGGTGCTGAAAAGTCAGCTTTGCATCACAGGAATGAATTATATTATTTAAATATATTCAAATAGAAAACTGTTATTTTAAATTGTGATGACATTTAACAATATTACTGTTTTCATTGTATTTTTGAGCATATAAATGCAGCTTTGGTAAGCATAGGAGACTTATTTCAAAAACATAAAAAAGAGAGAAAAAAAAAGAAAAAAATCAACACCAAAGTTTTGAAAGATAAACTCAGTTATGCTCATAATCCATCAGCAATTGACCTCTCAATACAAAATCAGTCTCCTATTATAGTGACATCTATTTCAATGTGGGTTATATAAAAAAGAATAGATGTGTGTGCATAACAAGAAGGTCATGGTAAAATGATGTCACCTCATTTCATCTGTACTCCTTTTTTCCAACCAGTAGTAGTCTAATTTAGTTCTTCTGGGAGTTTGTGGTGAAGCAGTGGGATGGGCTTCCAAAAACACAGTAGAAATTAGCAGAAAATACATCCACTCTCTCTCTCCTCCTCCAACGAACAAGAGCTAAAGTCATTATCTGGATAGAAGGGCATGTGTTCCACTAATCTCTGACATCAAATCTCCGTTCATGTCCAACATGTCTGATCAGCTTGATTTGAGGAAGAGAGGTACATTGCCGAGCAAGATTATTCAGACAGATCTAGCGCAGGACGATTTAGTCGTGAAACTAAATCCCTGGTACATGACAGCCTATCTACTGCAAAATACCTTTTACCATGTCAGTTCAAGAGTTCTGTTTAACACCATAATATACAATTCAGACAGGAATGTCTGCAGAGTTTCAGGTCGTGAATTCTCCCATTTCAGATTGATCTTAACACCGTATGAGCTTGTGGCACTGCACACTCATGTCAAACTTATCTTGAAACAAAACTAGGCATTTGAAATCTGGTATTTGCAAACATTGACTGCGTGGCCTGTGATGTGATCTCTATTACTGGTGAAAGGTACCATATTAAAGCGACTTTGTATGCATCTAACGTCAGTGCTCAAGAGTCAGACCTCAATACTTCAAGCGAAATCGAAGAATCAGCTGGTGTGACAATTTCGAACAAAATCAGGTCACTTCGTTTTGAGTTTGAAACAGCTTGCCAAAGCTGCCAAAACTTTCCGGAAAAGTTTGCTCCGACTGGTAAACACCTTAAAACTACCATTGGTCTATAGCAATGATGTAATATGTAGGTGTGGCTCTGGGGCTCCGCCTTCTTTTACATGGAAATCTTCTCTGGTTCATTTCTTCTGTTTAGTCTGTCAAGGTCCGACACAAGTAAAAACACGAACATGCTGGAGAGCTGCTTTATAGCAGAAACTGAAGGTATACATCTAATTGAAAGTGACACTGACACAGTTTTTCATGTTTGATACTGTAAAGCTGCTTGCTTGCAGTCAAACGGCAAATACAGTCAATCACAGGCGATCCACATTCCAATCCAGAAGGGGCACAAGGGGTAATGCAATACTTTTTGCTCAGTGCCACAATAGAAAAAGTGAGCAGAAGAAAAAGAGACGTTCTATGCACCAACCCAAAACAAGGGCTGCATCCGAAAACCTAGGCAGCTGACTTGCTGCCTCGCTGCTCTATCAGGCACAGCATTTGTGCATGAAGGCACCCCACCAAAATGATTTCAGACAGACTTCTGAGGCAGTGTAACAGTTTAATGCAGGGGTTTCAAACTCAAATTGGCTGGGGGCCGTTGCTGTGATTGACACCTCATAGTAGGAACATTTTAACATTCAAGCACAAAATTTACTTTCCTTTGCATTATTTCTCATTTACTTCAAATTTCACTATTTCATTTTTTTTGCCATACTTAACAAAAAATGTAAACAGCAGTTTCTATCACTGTCAAGATGGCGCCTGTGAATGTGGCATGCCATCTGTCGCTCTCTATCATGTCCTGTATGTGGTTATCAATATGTACTCTCTTGCCTTTTAACTATGTTGAGTCTCTCGTCTACGATCGTCAGACCCTTCTTGACATTCGTAGCAGTTTTATGGATGTCTTTGAAGCGAAAATAGGAAATTTCGCCGACTACACACAAGGGAGTATCTTACGTGATATTGCGGATTTTCTTTGTCGCCGGCCATTGGATGTTATCCCGAGAAAGCGTCGGAGACGACGTGGGAAACGCAGTGGAGTGGTCGTCAGACTAAAGATCCACCTGCGAACTGGCCTTCCACTCAGCTTCATTCAGGATCGGAGCCGCTTTGCGGTTTGGCATTCACCAATCCGGTCATCTCACTGTCCTATCCTACTCCTCCCGATTCCCCAGCTCGACTTATACAGGATTCTGTTTCATGTCATTCGGCCTTGTCCGTAGGGAGTAAACACTGCCAATCTTCGCTTTCTGAGCAAAGCTCCGGCCTCGCGCAGCACTCTAACGTTACGCTCTCCAAAAATGGTGCTGATAAACGCTCACTCCCTGGTTAACAAGACTTTTATTCTCAACGATTTTATCTCCTCTCACAGCCTGGACTTCCTGTTTATCACCGAAACCTGGGTGAAGGTAGGAGATCTAAGCCCTTATTCAGAACTTGTTCCTACAGACTACTGTTTTTATAACTCTCCCCGTTCTGTTGGAAGAGGTGGGGGACTAGCTATAATCACTAAGAAAAAGTTTAGTTCCCGTTGTCGGACGCTACCTTCCACTAAATTCACGAGCTTTGAAGTTCAGCTATTACTACCTGACTGGTCTGACCCCATTGTTTTAGCTCTAGTTAAATGCAGTGCCTGATATATCAAAGGCTTTATAGCAGAATTCACAGAGTTTATAGGGGATCTTATCACTAATTATGATTGGATTCTTTTACTAGGCGATTTTAATGTCCATGTGTGTTATCCATCAAAACAATTAACACCAGAGTTCTTGAACATCATTGACTCTTTTAATCTAAGGCAATGGGTTACACTTCTTACACATACCCAAGGACACACTCTGGACTTAATTCTGTCTCTTGGCCTGTCTATAACTGACAATGAAGTGATTGAATCTCTCTTATATCTGATCATTTTCCTATCATGTTTAAAATGTCCCTTCCTGCCATCGCCAATAAAACAGCGTCTGACATAAGACAAACCCGTGTTCACTCGCCACTGTTCTGCAAGGACTTTACTAAGCTCTATAATGAAGTCAGCCTTTCCCTGTCGCTTGAGTCCTCATTAGCTGAACTAGATATTGAACAACATTATAAAGTCTTATACACTGTTAGCTGGATGTCTTAAATGTTGCTGCTCCTTTTAAGTCTTTTAAGCCAAAACCTAAATCCGAGCCATGGGTTGATCATAATATTCGTTCTCTGAGACAATCGTGTAGGAAAGCTGAAAGAAAATGGAAAAAAGACAAACTGCAAATTTCCTTTGATATTCTTAAGAAGTGTTTGTCTTTATACCAGAGTGCTGTTAAGAGAGAAGTCTCTCTCTTTCTCTAATTTGATTGACAAACACCACCACACTCCAAAAGTTCTTTTCTCTGTTATAAATTCAGTGTTAAATCCTCCTGTAAACACCTTTTCAAATCCTGCACTCTGCACTCTGTGAAGGTTTCTTGAGACACTTCAGTGACAAAGCGATGAGTCTGAGGGCCCAGATTCAAGTAACTGATTATGAAATGTTGACGTTTGTTAACCCATCTGCTTCTTGGACGACTTTTAACCCTGTCTCTTTACAATCAGTAAAGGAAGTAATTGTAAAACTTAAACTTTCTTTATGTCCCTATGATACAATACACCCTCGTTATTTGAGGCAAATAATTGACATTGGTGTCCCTGCTAAATAAGTGTTTGCAATCAGGATTCATCCTAGATAGTCTAAAAATAGCTATGGTCACTCCAGTTTTAAAGAAACCTTCACTGGATGCCTCTGTCTTAATGCATCTGGTTAAGTTGGTTTAAATCTATTTTAACAAAGTTTTTCTGTTAAAGTAGGTAATTTCACTTCCTCTTTAGGCAATCTAAGTTGCGGTGTTCCTCAGGGTTCTATTTTAGCTCCCACCATTTTCTCTCTTTATTCACTTTCTTTGGGCTCCATCTTTAGGAAACATGGTGTCTCTTTCCATTGTTACGCAGATGATATGCAAATCTATCTGCCTGTAACAAGGAAAGATAAGTGTGCTCTACATACTCTATCTGCTTGTCTGGAAGATGTTAAATCATGGCTTTCCAAAAATGTTCTTCTCTTGAATTCAGATAAAACGGAAGTCTTCAGCCCTTCTGACTCCAGAACACAAAATCAAATTGATCTTGAGTCATTAAATTTGTTTATCTCTCCCCATGTGAGGAATCTGGGTGTGGTAATTGACAACTGCTTGACATTTGACAAACAAATCAGCACTATTGTTGGTTTCGAAAATTAAATCTTTCCTTTCGGAGGGCTCTTTAGAGACTGCAATCCATGCCTTCATTACATTACGGCTGGACTATTGCAACTCCCTGTATTAAGGTATCTCAAAGACCCAAATTTCTAGACTACAAGTAGTTCAAAATGCTGCAGCCAGATTTCTGAAGGGACATAAAAAATTCGATCACATTATGCCCCTCCTGAGATCTCTACACTGGTTGCCTACCCATTACAGAATTGAGTATAAAATCTTACTACTTGTTTATAAATCTTTAAATAATCTAGCTCCTTCTTATCTGACCAACCTACTTCACCCTTACACTCTGGTGAGAGGACTAAGATTGGATGGCAAATTACTCCTTAAGATCCCCAGAACCCGCCTAAAGACAAGGGGTAATCAAGCTTTTGAAGTGGCTGGCCCCACACTTTGAAACAATTTTCCTAATTCTATTAGAATGGCTTCCAGTTTATCTGAGTTCAAATCATGCCTTTTCTCTCTTGCATTTTGTTCATATATATATATATATATATATATATATATATATATGTGTGTGTGTGTGTGTATGTATCTGTATATGTGTGTGTATATATATGTATATTGCTCAGCTTTTTGTTGTTTTTAAACTGTGTCTTTTCTCATCCCAGGTGAAAAAATACTATAGTAAATACTATAGTAAATTGTAGTATACTGTATATATTATAGTATTTACATCACTTTGTTAATGAATGCTACAGCATACTGTAGTATTAACTAAAGTGAACTGATAAACTGTAATAAATACTGTAGTATACTTTAGTTTTTACTACAGTAAACTGTAGTGTATATTGTATTATAATATACCCTATAGTTGTAGAAAACTTAGTACAGTATTGGGTAAAGTAATTTGTTTACATTACTATAGTTGTTATATTATCACAGCAACTATAGAATTACCACAACAAATTAATTCAAATACTTTACTATAGTATGGTTCAAAAACACTATAGTATTCACTATAAATTACTATAGTATTTTTTCACCTGGGACTGTTGTACAGCACTTTGGTCGGCCTGTGGCCATTTTTAAATGTGCTCTAGAAATAAACCTAACTTGAACTTGATTGTTACATACAGTGTTTGTTTTTAACAGTTAGTGCAAATATTTTCCCTTACTTTATTTTAGCTTAAATAACATCAAAATCTTGCACTGAACAACACTGTACTGAACAAATGCAATCCCTGAATACATTTGTACACTATTCTATTTCTTGCCAGACACCTGGCAACACTTCTGCTCACAGCTGAGCCACATTTGTCCAAGATGCCGTTTGAGCATTGGTAACGTTTACTGGTTACATCAGACGTGTTTTGGTGGTTTAAATAGACTCTCGCAACTTGTGCAAGTGCTTTTACTTTAATTTAGGCAAGCATGCTCATAACAGAAGTGACGCAGTCGCGTCGCGCATGTGGTCGTTTTTCCAGGTGCGCCTATGCCGCAGAGCCAGAATGCCAGAATGCCGCAAGTGCACCGCAGGTCATGTGACAAGGACCAAACGATGAGCTTTGGCCTTTCCTTAACAACATCGAAAGCTCAGCCAAACAGCTGATCATAGCTGTACAGGGCAGGTTTTTATTTCTCATCTCAATAAATATATCTAGTAGTAGAGCTAATGCAAGGACTATAAATCAATTTTTCTTTTGCTCAAAACTTCCTCGTCATCGTGGAGAGCGCAGTTCATAGTTGCATAGCAACGGGAGCGAAAGCGCTTTGGAAAGAAGGAGAAAGCGGCGGACGCCATCTTTATTTTTCTAGCTCAACTGTCACAGAATGTAAAGCACAGGATTGTGGGATATCAAAGGCAGCGAAGGATACATCTATGCTGCCTTCAAAAATTGATCAGATTAAGGTATGTCAGGAAACAGGAACTGAAGCTTACACTGAATTCGGACATGCCTTGATGCCTTCCTACCTTGAAATGTGTCCTCCAAAGGCAACATTTTCCGATTTCCGGACGCAGCCACGAATTCAGATGGCTTGCAAGAGCTTGCTAGTATCCTATACGCTCAGTTTCAATTAACAGCCCTACACAAAATATGACCTATGCAAGACCTATGCATTCTATTCACTGCTTAATACACTAAAGGAGGCTGGGTAACACTTTAGAATACTGATCCTTCGTTAATGAATAACTACACAGGAACAAATAAGTAATGCATTATTAACACTCTAGTAACTACTATTAACTAACAAGAAACTCTGATTAATAAATTAGTAAGTAACAATACTCAGTTGAAGGTAGTAGTTCACTATTAGCTAATCAGTAACTACTGTTTTTTCATTCCTCCCAGAGAACTTCTAAGAACTACTATATATAGGTTCATAATTAACATGAATGATGCATAATGTATAATTAATTCTAAAGTAAAGGTCATGGTAACCCACTAGTAATGGCTGAAGTATTACCAAATCCTTCAGAAGGAATTACTAATTATTTGGAGCAGTATTCTAAAGTGAAAAACATAATAACTCTCTAGTAACTACGGAAGTCATTGTGAACTTTTGAGGTTTTTGTACAGTTTATTCCTTCTGATGTATTTGGTAACACTTAAATAATTACTAGTGGGTTACCATGATCTTCACTTTAGAATACTGATCCAAATAAGTAGTAGTTCCTTTAGAATTATGTAGTAACATTATTACTATCCAATACTTTACAAAAACCTCAAAAGTTTACAATGACTAAAGTATTTACTAGAGAGTTATCATGTTTCTCACTTTAGAATACTGATCTAAATTTTTACTAATTTCTTCTGAAGGATTTAGTAATACTTCAGTCATTAGTCATTACATTACTTATTTGTTCCTGTGTAGTTATTCATTAATGAAGGATCAGTATTCTAAAGTGTTACGGGAGGCTATACTGTACCAACTACACTCTAAAAAATGCTGGGTTAAAAACAAACATTTCTGGGTTATTTGGCAATCAGGCACTGGGTAAGAATTGGACAGAATACATGCTGGGTTATTTTTACCCTGCTTGTTGGGTTTTATACTTTAACCCATTTGATGGGCTGTTTTTGGACAGTGCTGGGTCAGTCAATTTGATATTGAAGGTTTTTCATTTTAAATAATACAATTTGTTTGGCGAGAGGTGAAACTTCCATGGAATACAATATAAGACAAACCTTAACTTCATTCAGGAATTTTCCCCTCAGGATGTTCTCTCTCAGAACAGAATACAAAATGACCAAAATGAAGCTTCGAAGATCTATGAATCTTTTGTTTTGAATCAGTGATTCGGAGCGTGTATCAAACGATCTCAAACTGCCAAAGTCACATGATTTCATTAAATGAGGCTTCAATGGTTCACGTGACTTTGACAGTGCTCCGAACCACTGATTTGAAACAAATGATTTGTAAAGCTCTGAAGCTTCATGTAGCAGTGTTTAGTTCAGTGACGAGATATATGCTATATGCTAGATATTGTTGAAAAAAGTCGTTATTTAGTTTTTTTGGCACACAAAAAGTATTCTCGTCATAACATAAAGGTTGACTTCATAACATAAAGGTTGAACCACTGTAGTCACATGAACTGTTTTAAATATATTTTTAATACCTTTCTGGGCGTTTGAATGTCTAAGTTAACTTCAGTGCAGGCCTCACGAGCCATCGGATTTTATCAAAAATATCTTTATTTGTGTTCCAAAGATGAACGAAGGTTTTACAGGTGTGGAACGACATGAGGGTGAGTAATTAATGACAGAATTTTCATTTTTGGGTGAACTATCCCTTTAAATGCTGCTAGTTTGCACTACTGTCTGCTCAAAATACATGAAAAAAAAACCTAGCACTGGGGATTTGTTGTTTTTTTCCTGTTGTACCGAACTCACATGACCCTAAAACCAAAGTACAGTACGTACCAAACCGTGACTTCTGTGTACCGTTACACCCCTATATGATATGACTTGACAGGAGTGCTGAATTGCAAAGCCTGAGCAAACACATCCACATCGCTATGATTAGATGCTCTCTTAACTGATTTTTTTTTTTTTTTGTTATTGAGAGGAAAGTGCATAGCACATATTTACAGATTTATCTAAAAGTCACTCCCAGCTGAGTGGCCAGCGTCGGGATGTTTGCTAACAGTATATTGCTGCTCAGGTATAAAAAACTTCATTTTACCCCTAATCGAAGAACGAAAAGAACTTGGCTCTGAGTATATTGGGGCCTTTGGGCTATTATGAGAGCGGTATCCCTCATCTTCTTGGCTCCTAAGTGACAATAATGTGGAAGAGCCAGGCCTGATACATGAATAATATCTCCATGAAGCCAAGGATGTCATGTTAATGGCTGAGGAGGGGGAGGCAGAGGAGGATCTGATGTGGCGCTGACACTGTCTCAGAGTGTCCTTTGAGTGGCAGCAAGGTAATGAAGTCTTTGTGATGAATCTGATGGAGCAGTGATAAAGCACAGGCTTAATATAGCACAGCCCTACTTGAGGTAAGAGAAACGAGAACACTACACTGTTAACCAAATGAAATGCTTTTAGCATTTTTTGAGTTTTTTGATCACACTGACAGACAGATTCATGCTGTGAATGTGCTAAAGACAGATATCAATAGAATCACTGACTTTGGAGCGGATATTCGCAGAATTAAGGCAAATGCATCAGTATTGTGAGTTCACTTACAAAAGAGTACTAGGATGTTACTATGTCTTTCTTTGAATATGATGGTACCAGGGTATTACTCAAACAGTAGAGCATGACAAATAAAACATGGGCTATTAGTTATTGCATCTATAACTACCATCACAGTTTATGATGTTTAGAGTCATTCCACTAAAACGGTTTTTCAATTATTTATGTAAATTATATTATTTAAATAAATATTTTGTGATAAGTATACTACAAATACATTTACATATTTATGTGCTAAATAAAAATACCCTGCAATTGTACTTTTGGTATACTAAACTAGTATACTTAAAGTCTGATAAATTGGAACAACTAATTTTGAATGTACTTTAATTGTGCGGAAGTAGTGCTGAGGTCCAGCTAAAGCTATAAGTATATTTGATTGTGCTAAAGTGGAACTATTGCAAGTATATGCCAGGTACACTTTAAATATCTTGCATTTAAAGACCAGTATCATACAAAGATCATACTATCCTTATTAATAGTTATATTAAAACACTTTTTAGGCATAATATTAAGAAATGTGCATTGTGCAATAAAGAAATACTCCAAAGTAAGTTTAATTATAATTTTATATCAGTAAATCTTAAGTGATATGTCAATAAATATGTTAAATATGTTAATGGTTTCAAGTATACTTAGCATGAAATAAATGTATTTTGGTAACACTTTAGTATAGGGAACATGTATTCACTATTAACTACGACTTTTCCCTCAATAAACTCCTAATTTACTGCTTATTAATAGTTAGTAAGGTAGTTATTAAGTTTAGGTATTGGGTAGGATTAAGAATGTAGAATAAGGTCATGCAGAATAAGGCATTCATATGTGCTTAATAAGTACTAATAAACAGCCAATATTCTAGTAATATGCATGCTAATAAGCAACTAGTTAAAAGACCCTAAAATAAAGTGTTACCTGTATTTTAAATAGATTCAGGTATAGTTTTTTTTTCTTTTTCTTATTTACTAGGGTTGGGATACAATTACTCCTGCCAATGGTAGTGGATTTATTATGTTTTGTTTTGTTTTATTTACTTCACAAAAGTATTTGTATTGATGATGGCCAAGTGTTATTAATTTTTTATGAATTTGGAAGATGGGTCAATGATTTGATTATCCTTTTTTTTTGTCTATTATTTATTTATTTATTTTTTTTCAAAAATACACTGTAATTCATATATACAACAAATTGAATACACCATTTATATGATGAGATTATGTTTAATTTCAAACAGTTATGTTATTTTAGAGGACAGTCAAAGATAAATGACATATAAAGTCATTAAATTGGAACTTTTCTGTGGTGAGAAAGTTTTTTAAGACCAACATGAATGATAAAGCATATGTTTAAGAACCTGACACATGTTTAAAACTAGATTTTGTAAATAATTTTTATTTAATTCTGTTTATGATGTGTTGATTCAGTGTTTCCACTTGATGGCTTAAATATCTTCTAAAGCCCTGCAGGTGTAATAAACCTTTCTTGAGTATTTGACACACTGGGGATAACGACAAAAAAATAAAAATAAATAAATAAATAATAATAATAATAAATGAAAGCATCTTACAGAAAAAAAAAAAAAAAAAAAAAAAAAAAGGAGTCTGAGTGCAAACCTAAGTGAAATATTATGAAATAAGGAGGAAAAAGCAAAACCCTGCTATCTTCACAAACTTCAGTAAGCAAAATGGTTTTCACAAAGGGGTTGGTAAGTGGATCCCCTACCTGGTTGAAGAGGAGAACCCAGCCAGCATTTCAATGACCAAATGTACTGCGGTCACCTGTGGGACGGGAGAGATTTTGCAGTCCTGCTACCCCTGCAGTATCATGCAGTGGACGGTCAGGCTGAAACTCTGGCCTGTGTCTCTCAGCAGGTAACTCATAAACACAACGAATGCAGCCTGAGAGATCATTTTCTGCTAGAGTGGAGAGCGGCAACATTTGTTCGTGCTCCACAAGCGATTCACGTATAAGCAGCACATCAGTAAAGCAAACACGTGTCAACCTTGGCTGCAAAGACTCCCTGCTTTATTCTTCTGCCCTCAGCGGAAAGGCCATTGCTAAAGCTGTGAGGTACACCACACCCCTCTGTGCCCTTTGGATTCTACTTTTTCTTTTTTCCTCTTTCTTTCTCATACTTTCTGACCCATATACTTCCTTTCTCCCTTTTTCTGCACTAGCATTTCTGTGATATTGATAGCCCTGGCAGGGTCTGGTCTGAACTGGGGTGCAGTGGTGAGATACGGCAAAACTTCCACAGGCAGAAGATAAAGGTTCCTACTGTATCATTACCTAACTTGAGAGCCTTACTGAAAATCAATGAGATATTATCTGTCCTCCAAGATTTATATGAATCTTAATATCTTTTGCTCCAGAAAATAAGCTATATTCTTCAGGAGATTCATTTCCTTGCAGAAACAGGGAGTGCAATATTATTTATTGGTGCAGTTGGTATTATTTACTTAACTTTGAGGGCTGCCTTCTACAGGTTATTAAATGTTTCCATATAAGCTTCTTGCAGTGCTGGGAAGTAACTAAATGAAAGTATTGAAGGTGCTAACAATTGCATCAAAATGCTGTAGATTTTTTAGGAATAAGCAACTTTTTCTATTATTATTTTTGGTTATTAATGTGTCCTAGTAATCTTTAATCAAAATCGACTTCACTCCAGGACCAGTGTTACTGGTACAGGTACACAGTTCATCCCCTTGGAATTATAAGGTTCTATCTGCGTTCTGAGCAGTTTTGAGATATTGAGCTTCAAAGTTTTTGCATTCCACATAGCAGAAATTATATGGGGGACAAGTTTCTTTCAAAACATGAAAATGACAGGGACCCCTAAATGTATTCTAAATGTACAATATCAAAATCCTCTCAAATTTATAAATGGGGATTTTTGGAACGAGTCAAACACAAATAGAACCTTCTAATAAAAAAAAAAATTAAAAAATAACTTTTCGCTTGGAATTATAAGGTTATTATCTGCCAAAAAATTAATTGAAGCAATAATTTTCAAGAAACACAAAGTGTTTACTTATAATTTGTTTTAAAACACAAAATTAGTGTTGTAACAATGTGTTGACATACATAAGAAAGATAAATTTAATGGTTTTTATGACATTTATTTCATATTTTAAATGAATATTTTTTTCTTGTTCAAGTTGAGCATAAAAGGCAGTGCTAAATATTTTGTCCAGTGCAGATGTTAAATTTAGGTAGGAATAGGTAGGTAATTTAACACATTATTGCAGGAACCATTTAAGTTTAAGTTTCCTTTTATTTAGACAGAAAGCAGCTAATACATCTGAGCTAATACATCTGAGCAGCACTTTATTCCACAGAAAGTGGACAGGTAAAATGACTTTCTCTCTAGACATCAGTATGGCTGAAATAACATGCTAACGTTTATTGTTGTAATTAAGACCCCATTAATTAAATTGTTGAGTATTTGACCTTTAAGCCTTACTATTGTAAAATTTAAGACATTTTAAGACTAAAAAACTGCAAGAAAACAGACATTAAACATTGAAAAATGTTTCACTGCCTATATATAATTAAAAATATTTCACATTTAAAATATTTAAATTACTTCAACTATGCAACAACTCGGTTTTTGCCAACAATGTAAAATTTAGTGTACCATAGCATACAGCTTTATAGCTACATAGTACATACAGCTCAGTACAAGTACACAGGATGGATCAAGGTTAAAACATAACCTAATATATACATAACTTTCCCTCGTCTGACAATGACATGACTTGAGTAAAGCAAATAGACTACAAAAAGTGGACCTATCCTCTTAATAGCGCTGTTGGCTAGCGTGATGTCTAACTGAAAATAATTCCTCAGCAATCAGATACAACAAAACACACAAAAAGACTAATTCCATGGAATTTGTGCTGCTGTCATTGACAAGATCATAAATAAAATAGCCTATCATGAGGTTTCTGATAAACGTTGTGTGAAATTATTTAGTCTTCTCTTCACTGATTTAGCATTTTTATGCGATCTCTTCCGCTATCGCGGCGACGTGAAAAAAAACACTGATCCTGATTGGTCCTCATGTGCATCCTAGCTACATCACAAGGGGATGGAAATATGAACGGCTTGTTTCACATGCTTGCAGAGAAAGGCTTTCTAAAACAATGTTACTGGGTTGTCCATTTTCACCTTTTCTGGGTTGGTAGATGCACCGGAAACCCGATTATAGCACTTAAACACGGAAAAAGTTAAGATTTTCATGATATGCCCCTTTAAGCTATAAATTATGTCATCTGATAGTTATACATTTTTAAAAGATATTTCGCAACACTACACTGTAGTTGCATTTTAGGGGCTTTGTTCCATCTGCTCCCAGAAACTAGGATTAAGCAAGGTTGTTTGAAAAGAAAAAGAAAGACCAAACTGTGCAACGCAAGAGAGCTCTTTGCTTTCCGTCAGAGCTGTGATCATGCATGCCTTTTTGATGTCTCTGTTAATTGGCAGCCTATTAGAAGTGCTAATAGTGCAGCAGGAAGCCACAGCTTGAGATATAAATGTGATCGCGGCCAATCATTAGTCACGCCTCAATCAACCTGTGCCTGACACCTGCTGCCACCTATAGCAAATCAATCAAGTCTCCATAATCTTATTACCCATAGCTGCCACCCCAATCTAACTAATCACGTAAAAGTCTGCAGGCCACGGACACACATGCAAATACACACTCATGGTTTATTACGCAAATAAAGCATGTGGAGAGTAAGATAGCTTGACACCTCATGGTTCAGAATAAACAAAGCTCAGCATGATTATGATCACAGGACTTCAAAGACTATTAGTAAAAATATTACTGTGCTGCTTGGAGGAAAATACATGAAGCATGGTGTTTATCATGTGAAAAATTGTTTTACGTGTGTCTAAATTAAATGAAACATTAATTGTGAACCTAGAGCAATAGTTGGTAAAAAAAAAAAAGACAAATATTAATTTTGTGGAAGTAGAGAGCATAAATGAATACATAAACTATTATTGATAGTAGATATTTCATGAAGTGCTTTCCTGACAGACACAAGATGGCAAAGCAGGAGTCATTGATTGGGGAAATGTTCTACAATAACCTTCCGGAGACAAAATACACAACAAAGAAAGCATCTGTTAAAGTGCCTCTGAAGGTTGAGACTGAAGGGTGCTTGACAATAAGACTACATCAGGAAAAAAATAGTACAGTCATAAATTAAGCATAAAAAGCATATCTTTGATGCAGAGTGACTATTTGGACCTAGGTGTGAATAGCACTGGCTACACAATACATACACCCACATACAAATATGACATTATATATAATGTCAGTAAGACTTATTTTCATGTTTTTTTTTTTGTTTTTTTTTTAATTTTTAGAAGTATCTTATGCTAACCATGGCTGCATTTGTTTGATCAAAATAACAGTAAAAACTGCAGGTAACACTTAAGTTTAGGGTCTAATTCTCACTATTAACTAGTTGCTTATTAGCATGCATATTGTTAGGATATTGGCTGTTTATTAGTACTTATAAAGCACATATTAATGCCTTATTCTGCATGACCATATTCTACATCCCTTAATCCTACCCAATACCTAAATTTAAAGGGGATCTATTATGCCCCTTTTTACAAGATGTAATATAAGTCTCTGGTGTCCCCATAATGTGTCTGTGAAGTTTCAGCTCAAAATACCCCACAAGATAATTTATTATAGCTTGTCAAATTTGCCCCTATTTGGGTGTGAGCAAAAACATGTAGTTTTTGTGTGTATCCCTTTAAATGCAAAAGAGCTGCTACTCCTTGCCCACTTTCCAGAAGAGGATGAAGCTTTAACAGCTCACGCTTCGGTTGCTCAACAACAACAAAGCTGGAGAATCTCACGCAGCCAAAATGACGATTTTCAGCCTTACATTGTTCAAACCGGATTCGGACACTAATGGAGAGACTCAGGAAGAATTACAACTTTTAGAATGAAACTGGACGTTTCTGAATGGTTAGTGGATAAATTTATGTAGTTGCTGTGGAGTTGATTCAACTCATCGACTAGTATGTGTTGTCATGTTAATGTTTTGTGCAAAACCTGTATGGACGGCAACTATATATAGTGTACCTGTTTGCCAAATAGAGACATACACAACGTTTACGATTGCTATTAAATGCTGCGAATGGCCTAATATATATATATATATATATATATATATATATATTTTTTTTTTTTTTTTCTTTTTTTTTTTTTTTCCAAATATCGCTCGTACAGAAACTTTTGTGCAGCCAACGATAGAACAGCTGGCATTTGCTCAAATTTTTGCCATGGCCTTAGAACTGGTACACCGCTTTCGCTTGCAGAAACGTGCAGATTAAGAGGTGGTAATATTATAATAAGATCCCCTTCCTACTTCACAAGGGGAGCAAAATGAGCGGCTTGTTTTTTCACATGCTTGCAGAGAAAGGCTTGCCAAAACAAAGTTACTAGGTTATCCTTTTTCACATTTTCTGTGTTGGTAGATGCACCGGTTACCTAATTATAGCACTTAAACACTGAAAAATTCAGATTTTCATGATATGTCCCCTTTAACAACCACCTTACTAATTATTAATAAGCGGTAGGAGTTTATTGAGGAGAAAGTCAGTTAAAGGGTTAATAGTTATTAGTTAGTTAAAGGGTTAGTTCACTCCAAAATGAAAATTCTGTCATTAATTACTCATGCATTCCAAACCTGTAAGGAAGAACAAACCTCTTCCAGAAGCTCAAACGTGCTGCGTAACCAGTGAGGTTCCTTCTTGGGTGTTACGCAGCACGTTTGAGCTTCTGGAAGAGGGTTGTTCTCATGCATCATTCATGTATATTTGTGTATTTGTGACTAAAATCCTAAATGAAATGTTCATCATAAAAAGCAATCGATTCTCATCAGAACTTAACCAGACTTAACCGCTCGATACATATGGATTACTTTTCCAATCTCTTTATGAACTTTTTGAAGCATCAAAGACCAAATTGCAAAGGCAGTCTATGGAAGGACAGAATGCTGTCAGATTTCAGATGTCAGATCAAAAAGACCTTAATTTGTGTTCCGATGATGAACGAAAGTCTTACGGGTTTGGAACAACATGGGGGTGAGTAATTAATGACAACATTTTCATTTTGGGGTGAACTAACCCTTTAATAGTGAGAATTGGACCCTAATCGAAAGTGTGAACAAATTTTTTTTCACACTTTTTTTTATAATTATCAATGTTATCAACAAAAACAGTTGCTGCTTAATATATTTTTATGGACACCATGATACTAGCATTCTTTGATGAATAGAAAGCTACTAATTTGAAACCTTTTGTAACATTCTAAATATCCTGACTGTCACTTTTGATCAATTCAATGACTCCTTGATCAATAAAACCATTCATTTCTTTAAAAAAAAAAAAAAAAAAAAACACACAGAAGTATATGTATAGTCCAGTCTAGTATGGTAGAGTAAAGTGTCAGAGCTGATCAAAACATAACCAGAGTGGTCATGAATACTTTATTTCATAAACTGACAAGGGGCATCCTTGATAGGGAGGAGTGGAGAATTCATTTAACACACTCAAACATCCCTACACACATACACACAATTTTATACTGATCTCCACTGAATTCTATAATATTAAGCAACCACACAGGAAAGAGAATCAAATAGAGGACCTCTTTAATCAAGTTATTTTGGAGGCCACTGAAGTTCTGCTGGCCCTTTTATGGCACATTAGAGTCTAAACTGCAGCTGTCTAACCCCCTCCCTCACTCCTAGCATATGAGGGTAATGAAATTAGACAGCATGCTTCATGGTTCAGCATTGTCCTGTGCCTGCCTGGGCTCTTCCCTCGCCGCTCTCCAGAGAGGAGTTACCAGGATATTGCTAATCTCTCACAAAAGACGGATTAACTGAGGAGACAATCGAGGACAGAATGTCAGGCCACAGCACCTGCTGGCCAACATAACAATCACAACATTACCCCCCATCACCCATTGACTTCAGAGCAGCGGGCAGGGACACCAAACACACATAAAACACATGCATACACGTTAAGCGTACCGAAGTACAGAGTGATGTGAAGCAAGCTGACTAGTTGTATTGATTCGTTTGTTGTTTGTTGTCAGATTGGCCCATATGAACGCTTATCACTTGCTTTTACAACAAAAAAGAATAAAAAGTCCTAAAGCGTGCTATAATTTATAAATAAATTTATTTAAAGCCTAAAATATGCCACCATTAATTTTTTTTTAAATAATTTGATTTATATAAAATAAAAGTCATTCAAAGATAAAATTAAAGTCAATAGTCAAGTTGATAGTATTTTGCTTCATACTTTTAAAAGTTACATATGGTACATATCTTTTAAAAGTCTGTTTTCCCTGTACCATCTGCATTTTTATTCAAAATAAAAAGATAAATAAATAAGACTAGAGTGTGCCATCAAGATGTTTGATGTTGAACATTAATGGTGGACAAAATGAATTATATTTGAAGCCCACATATATTTCATGTTCCTCTTCAAAGTGGCATCAGAACATTTATATTTTTTAACTCGAACAAATAACCTCAGATTCCAACTAAAAGAGTCATAGCCTACTTTTGTGATGCTGGCCCTTAGCCTTTACAAAGAAAATGGACAAAGTGCTTAAACAAGGGATTCAAGTTTTGATTGTCACCCAGGGTTTCCTTCCATTACACATTGATCAGCTCTTTAACAGACCTAAAAAGATAACCAAAGCCTCTCTTATGATGACAGAGCTTTCTTATCTCTGTTCCTCAGAACACTAACAAGCAGCAGCTGGTGGCTAAATTATCACTCTTTCTTGGAAAAGAGCTGGAGTGGATTTTACTTTAGTTCAGAGAATATATCAACTGTGAAGCTGGATGAAAATAAAGCATAGAATTCATGTTTTTAATCTGGTGCTTGTTAATGGTGTTGCACTTCTAAGGTATATAATGATGAGGTATACCTCAGGGTTATGTACTCAGTTCTCATTATCTTTCTAGGTGGGTGGAACTGATGAATGGTTGAGGGATAATCACACATGAAATGCGGGATGTCTTTTTTTATGGATGATATATGAAAAAAAAAAAAAAAAAAAAAGTGCACACCAGAACATGATCTTGTATATTGTATCATCATTGTTTTAAGAGATATGCACAAAAACTGTCATCTCACTCTAGATATGCCATATGCATTAATGGAAAAAACAAACAAAAAACATATATATTTTCTTGAGTCCCCCCAAAAAAAAAAAAAAAAAAAAAAAAAAAAAAAAATTAAACTGCAGTTCTTCTCTCATGTTTAATTCAGCAGCCTTGGCGGAATCCTGGGAAGGTTCCATTCGATGGTCCCTCAAGCGAGTCCAATTTCAGACAAGATGACTACTGCAGCACTGAGGGGACTTGGGGAGATGTTTGGTTGGCCAATGATTTTGGAAATCCAGTAAGCTCAGGGGTACAGGGATCAGATCTCAGTGAATTTATAATAGGGGTTTGTGGGGGATTCAAATGAGGTTATTAAGTTACTGGAAAACATAGAGCAGGTCATAATTGCTGAATGACAACGACCTTGAAATGAGGGGTCTGGAGAAAAATGATATTTCATGCTGATTTGACATGAGTCTGATATTCACTTTTTTGAGGGTTCAATGTTGAAAGGCCTTAATTCGAAGATTGGAGTAATTCTTTTTTTTTTTTTTCTCCAAGTAAACCCAGATGAGTTCAGTGCTTATAGAACAGTAAGGTGGAGCAGGTTAGCAAGTTGTTACATTTACATTTAAATACATTTAGTCCTTCTGAGAGAGTAGTCCTGCAGATCACATAGGAAAGTATTGGTAACTTCTTGGAAATCACAGATGATAATTTCGCCTTGTGTAATGACAGTACATTTTAATTGTGTATACTTGCTAAAAGAATTTGGTAACACTTCAGTATGGGGAACACATATTCAATATTAACTACAACTTTTTCCTCAATAAACTCCTAATTTATTGCTTATTAATAGTTAGTAAGGTACTCTTTGTAGAATTTAAGTTTAAGTATGGGTTAGGATTAAGGTATGTAGAATAAGGTCATGCAGAATTAATATGTGCTTAATAAGTACTAATACAGAGCAAAGATCCTAGTAATATGCATGCTAATAAGCAATTCGTTAAAAGTGAAAATTGAACCCTAAAATAAAGTGTTACTAAGAATTTTGTACGCTTAAGGTCGTGACACACCAATCAATGGTCACTTGTCAGACAATGACTTTACTTTTGTGGTGTGTTTCACACCATTGGCACATGTCGGACCCCCACTGGTGGTTTGTCAGCCAATTGTATATATCAAATCGACGGTGAAACCCGTCAGTGAGAAAGATCACTCAGCTTAGCAAATTAGTGCACAATAAGAAAAACAAAAGTAATGAAGCATGAGGACACAGTAGGCTCTTCTCAATTATCTCATCTGAGCTTTCCAATATATTTTCATGACAACTTTACCGTCTGAAATGAAGAAAGTAAAGCTTCTTAATATTTTTATCGAAACCATGTAAGTGTCCTTACTGTCACTTTTGATCAATTTAACGCATCCTTGATTAATAAAAGCATTCCAGTTTCCCTTTTTTTTTTAATGAAGCACACAAACTACTGCCACCTGCTGGTATGGAGAGTTATTTTTCTCTAATGCAGGTGCAGAATGTACATTCAGACTGGCCATTGGCTGAAGTTTTTGCGGTGTGTCCAAGTGCAACTTTTTGGCACTGGTGCAGGCAACTCAGGCGGCTTTCGTGACCACTATTTTTTTGATGTTGGTTTGGTGTGTCATTGCCTTTATAAGTACACTACCAGATGACCTCAAAGCAAACACACATAAACTAAAAACAAAACACTCATTTTGACCTCATGTCTTTTTATGGTGTGTCATTATGTGATTGTTGTCCTGCTAAAGATTCAATCTTTGTGAGACTCTTCTGCTGAGAGGATATTACTCTTTAGTCTTCAATTAAAAAACTGGGACAGTGAAATATAGCCATATGAGTGTATCCTTTTTAAAAGTCCTTGCCTAATGTCCCTCAGGTGGAAATAAATAAATAAATAAATAAAAGACCCACAAAGAACCAAAGAACAGTGCATGCTGTTGTTGATTGGAAAAGAGAAGGTCAATGTCCCTGACAATAACTTAATGAACAATTACTTTCTGTACCTCATAAATTAATTACCCCAAACTCAGGGTGACAAAAACATAAGCGGCAACTGAGGTGCCTCAGGGTCTTTGATCTCATTCCCAGCATGCATGTCGCCAATAAAGCAGGATGCTGTGATGAACGCTGACAAATCTAACAGACATTCATTCTGACACTGACTTCCATAACAATCTGCAGGTACTTTGCTTGAAAGGGGCCGAGAGCGTGCAATCTCAAAGGGCTTCACAAGGGGATAATTGGATTGCAAAGTCTGTGGCCTAATTAAATTAAAGCATAAAAACAAGTTGTTGCCCCTCTCTTGTGTGGGAATGAATGCTTAATACGGACATCGCAATTAGCTGGTGATGATGTCACCATCATTTGTCTTCCGTGTTCATTTAGAAACTCTGTGATGGAGTGAAACAAGAGTTGAAGAGCGACGGTGAAGGTCAAGTGGAAGGAGACTGACTTTGTTCTGTCAGAGGAAAGGAGCCTTTTTTCTCTCATTTCTTTTCATCTGTCTCTCTTATCGTTTGTTGCAACTGCTTAAGTGCTGCCAAGTGAAGTGTGATATTAGTATCATCTGCCTCTTCAATTGGAAAGGCAATTTTACTTTAACATGTCCCTTCTGGGGGAGGGACGTTCTTGATGAAGACCGTGCATCAGTGACTGTGCACCTGACTTCTTTTGCGTACCGCTATAGCATGAAGCTCTCGGGGAGTGGTGAACAACTGGCAGTAGATAAATCGCATGCTGTCTTCTTATGCCCGCTGGTTTTGTAACTGCGATGTTGTTCTTTTCATGTATAACAGGGTCAAGTTAAATGCCTAGGGATTAACGTATGCTAAACATATTGTGGTATATTGAAACAAGACAGTAAAGCATTTGCTTATCTCCAAAAGGCAGGCTCATATTCCGAGCTGGTTCTTGTGGCTTGTTGTTGGTACGGAATATGACCAGCACGAGGACATGCGATACCTACAGCGTTAAATGCTGTGTCACCCATTAAACGCACCAACAAGCACAGTCAGAACAATATGAGAAGCACTACAGCAAGCCTACTGTCAATCACAACCATGGCCCAGTCCAAAAACAGCATTGGACAGGAATGTAAAAGGAAAATTCTGTCCTTATTTACTCACCCTCATGTCATTCTAAACCAGTTTTATGTTGATTTTTCAATGGAATACAAAAGCATCTTAACCTTTTTCATTCAACAGAAGACCTCTGTCAAGCTCTAAAATGAATATATAAAAGTAGTCTATACCACTTATGTGCTTTGTTTCAAAATGTAAGAACTTATTCACTGTTATACTGCACCTTTCATTTATTTCTGGTACATTTTATGATGTGTTTATGGTGTTCACAGATGTGGTAGCTGATTGTTTGTTGTATGGTAAAGAGCAGTGCAAATTCTTCTAAATTTCTCTTTTTGTATAAAATTATTCTGGGTATTTTAGTCCAGTTTATTTGTTTTTCATAAGAAATGTTAATTTTAATCTCTCACTCTTACTTTTGATTGCAGACATTAGTGTCTTTTATATATTGCCGCTATGCTGGGAGTAGACATGTGCCGGTATACAGTAATACAATGTATCACGATAATGAACATGCACAATATTGTTATCGTGGGCACTTCAAAATACCGTCAATAATTATTTATTATGAATTATTCCGATTTTAAGAATGCATTTTAAGAATACTTTACCCATCAACCATTTAAAGTGCACATGAGCAGCGCATGGTGGAACCAGTGAAGGAGACGTGCTGAATGAAAATGCATATTCACTCTCTGTAAGCAGATGGCGCTGACGGAACAGCATAAATGCAGTGGTTACCCCAGTAACACCCATAAACAAAGCAGCTGCACTACCTTTTAGTTTCAAACAGCCATTAAGATTTTTGTATTCGCAATGAAGAAGACTTAATGCTATTTATTTTCAAATTTAAACATTTTTATCGTTTTAATCTGGACTACAACATGCCCTAGGTTTTGTTTGCATATGTTTTGATTCTGTTCATTCACACTTTACAATAAGGCTTCATTAGTTATCATTAGTTAATTCATTAGTTAACATAAACTGACAATGAAAAATCATGTATTAATCTTAATGTTAATTTCAACATTTAATAACATTATTACAGTAAAAAGTTGTAACTGTATTATTTAATGGAGCTGAGCTAACATGAACAAAGAGTTATTAAACCTTTTATAGTATGACAACACTTTTTTTTGTTTCAAATATCGAGATAATACCGTATACTGTGATAAAAGCTTAAGCAATTATTGCAACATGACAATTTAGTTGGGAGTTTGTGGCAGTTTTAGTTAATTTAGGCTTGCCGTTCATAATATGTTGTTTATAATGAATGGAACTATAATTTGCTTGTTTTATACTTAAAGAAATATCTGTGATTTTTCCACCCTGCGGGAAGCCTCTCCCGCAGCAGAAAAAAGAAACCAATGGATTTGACTCTAAATGCTCATATACATGACATAAAAGCGAGAGAAATGGGATTAAACAGCTGAGTCATACTGGTAGCTGTTCAACTTGCTGGATGGAAAGAAAGTATTAGTGAAGGAGGGCAGGCAAGCAGAGGGATGAGTGAGCCTCTAATTGCAGCAGTCCCAGTGGATTGAGTTTCGGACTGGAGCAGTGCTAGCTATCAATTCTGCTATAGAAATCAATGATGGACTCAAGTTCAGAGAGGCTGGGCCTGGCATAATAGAGCGTTTCCCAGTCCTGGGGTAACAGAGCTATGAAAGACATCCATGTAATACCACACACTCAAGAGACCACAGAAGAAGAAGAAGAACAAGAAGAAGAAGAAGAAGAAGAAGAAAAGATAGAGAAAGATATTTCAAATCCTAAGAAAGTACTACAGAACTGAATTCGTAGTAATTGTTTGTAAAAAAAAAAAAAAAAAATTTGGGCCACTTTTGTGTGTGGCATTTCAGCATACAGCTCTCTGTCTTATTCACTAAGCACCTGCAATCTGCAATTGTGGAGAGTCCCAGTAAAGTACTGCAGTTTGTTTTAGTCTGTTTTTTGGATATTACCTTTCACATAGTGAGTAATAGAGCTGCTTGTAAATGTAAAAGGTCTCCAAAGTTTCAGAGATCAAAGTCCACGATAAATGGAGTTATTGTCTCCCCAAAAAAATCAATTAAAAAATCGATTCTGAACTGCCTGAAACGAGTCGACATTCCAATCCTGCACCAACCTTCGTAGGTTTGTAACAAATTTGCATAATTCCAGCCTATGGTCTTGACTGGCTGTCTGTGAACAACATATACTTTGACACTCAAACACTATGAACTAACAAATAAGGGTGGGACAAAATATCGTTAGGGCAATATATTGCTGTCCTTCTCCGTGCAATACGATAATCGATACGCTGACGCCAAATATTGATATTTTAGTTAATAAAATAAGGCGCTCTAAATAGATTTCCCTGCTCCCAGTGTCACTACTTCATTACTATTCGAGGTGGTGCTCAACACATGAAGGAAACATGAACATAAGTTAACTAGCCTAAGAAAAAGAGGTTTTTAAAGGGATGGTGGACAGCAGTGTGCACAGTGTGACAAATCAGCGCGATTTATGTTTCTGCCGGTGGAATTGCTGTATCATGATATTATTGGTATCGTGAGCCATGTATTGTGTATCGTATAGTATCATATCGTGATGTACTCTGTGATTCCCACCTCTGCTAACAACACCAACTTGTAGCTGAGACCTGGAAGAGTTTGGTTCGTGGTTTGTAAGGTTTCTGCACTGCAAAAGCAAATCCAGTTTGCATGCACTACCAAAGGAAGAGGACGATACGGTAAAACTGACACCATTGTTACTGTTTGCATCACTGTGTATTAAGTGCTGAAGAAGCTTCTGGAGCTGAAAATTATGGTAATGGGAGATTTGTTTTCAACACATGCTGTAAGCATTAGACCTTTATCGAACCATTTCTGACACTGTGAGAAAAGAAGTCATGCAATGTATATTATGAGAAAATTGAAGTGTTTTTTGAATGCATGTAAATCTATTGTAGGAGACCTCCAAACCAAAATTACGGATCTTTAAAATAGCATTAATGCACTAGAATGCATAATGTCCAGGTTCTGTACCTCTGCAAATGCTGGCCTTTGATTAGAATTTAATTAGAACAAAACTAAGTAGCAAATGTCACACAAGCCGGTCAGTCAATACAACCCTATTAACTCAGCATGCAGAGGATTACCGTGCTGCACTTGTTCCGCCATCTACATCAGTCAGTTGAGTCCTCTTAAATCTGCTAGAGACCAACGTAGAGAAAAAGCACCACAATCACTGTGGAAACACCCACAACTAGCATTTATTTACACTTCTCAGGCTTCCCATACTGTGGGTTGTGTACCACTGAAAGAATATTAAAGCTTATCAAGTGGTTAACAGATTTATTCAAACCACTGCCAATGAAAGTCTACAGTAATTCAATTTAAATGGGGAGAAGGGAGACAAATAGGATTTAGTAAATATATGAAGCTGGAATGAGTTAACGGTGATAAGAAATTGCACAGTAGTTCATTTGATTTAGGTTTTCATACATTTTTAATGACCTTGAAGTCACAAACCCATGCTTTACCAGTCAAGGTACAGGAAGTCACACCCCAGTAAACACCGCAACCTTCCCCTTAGCCTTCAGTGACCCCTTAAAATCTGATATTTGTGCAGATTACCGTTACTAATGAAGCAATCAGGGAACATGCTGATCCAAATTCTATTCAGGATTTTTGACTGTTGATCATGATCAAATTTAGTCTCTTTTTAATAAATTCCTTCTAATACTAAACACCCATTTCTAAATTGTTTGGCGTGCAACCAACAGGGAGATGCAGATTTGCCACTTCTGCTTTTATAGAATATGGAAAACAAACAGTGCTCTGGTTTAATAAATATTAGCTATTGTAATAAGGCAGCTAAGATGTTCTCCTAATATCAAATTAGACATGTTAAAAGGGACATATCATGAAAATCTGACCTTTTCCGTGTATAAGCACTATAATCGGATCCCCGGTGCATGAAAAAGGACAACCCAGTAACTTTGTTTTGGTTATTATAATATTACCGCCCCTTAGTCTGCATGTTTACACCCATGGTGCTGACATTTTGTTTTCGCAAGCGAGGCAAAGCTGCAAAAAATGCTGAAAAAAGTGAGTATTGTTAAGTGATGCAATGTGTTTCTTCGGTTCAGGCAGCTCCGTGTGCTTTCCCTTAGCCTCCATACGCTCTATTACTTCATGCTAGCACAAACAGAAGTTGTGTTTGACAGAAATGTATCGGTGTTGCTTATAACTCGCCCACAAAACAGCTTAGACAACTAATGTGATGTCATTTTACACCCGACTGCTTTACAAATGAGGGTCAATTCAACGCTGGATTTGCACAAAAGATTAACATGACGGCACATGCTAGTTGATGAGTTGAATCAAGTCCACAGAAACTACATACATTTATCCACTAACCATTCAGTAACGTCCAGTTTCATTCTAAAAGTTGTAACTTCTTCCTGAGTCTCTCCATCAGTGTCCGACTCCAGTTTGAACAATGTAAAGCTGAACACCGTTACTGACAATCGTCATTTTGGCTGCGTGAGATTCTCCAGCTTTGTTGTTATTGAGCAACTGAAACGCAAGCTGTTAAAACTCCGCTCTCTTTTGGAAAGCGGGTCAGGAGCAGCAGCTCATTTGCATTTAAAGGGACACACAAAAACAGCGTGTTTTTGCTTACACCCAAATAGGGGCAAATTTGACAAGCTATAATAAATGATCTGTGGGGTATTTTGAGCTGAAACTTCACAGACACATTCTGGGGACACCAGAGACTTATATTACATCGTGTGAAAAGGGGCATAATAGGTCCCCTTTAAAAAGTACTTACAGTGCATTCAAAACATACTTCTTTATTAGCATGTGTGTTCTCTCAGTATCAACCCCATGATCTTTACTAATCAGTCTATAACACATTGTACTCCAGTATCAATCACAATGTCCCCCTTAGCTTAAAACCCCTTAAAATACAATATTTGGGCAGTTTACTGTTACTAATAAACCAATACAGGAACACTCAGATTCAAAATCGATTTAGGTTTTTTGACTTGATTGATCATGATTAAACATAGCCTCTGTCTAATCAATTCCTTCAATTACCGAACACACATTTCTTATCTATTTAACTGCCTCTCTAAAACTGGTTGACATGTAACCAATGAGAGAATACAGATCTGCCACTTTTGCTTTTAATGAATATGGAAAATAAACAAGACGCACACAACAAATTATGTTTTGATGAACCTGAAGTGACTTCCGTGCTGTTTCTCCAGTGTCTGGACTCTTATTTCGCATGACATGATTTTAGCTTTTAAAATTGTGTCTGTGCTCAGAATCTGTGCTCTAACAATTTGAATACTATGAAGTGATTGCCAAACATGAAAATGCTGTTATACAGAGCAGGACGTGTAAATAATTTACTTGCAGCAGTCCATTGTGCAATTTGGAGAACAAGTTATATTTATTTTTCTCCTCCCGTAAACAAATCATTTTCAATTTTTTCTGTGGACGACCCATTTTTGAGGCCATTTCTTCTATTTTTTTCTTATTTTTTTTTTTTAACCGTACAAAGATGCAAAGCTTATACAATTAACTAGTCACATGACAGGCAGCTGCCATGTTGATAAATGCCAATCCCAGCGCACAAGTCTGTGCAAATTAAATAGACAGCCCTCCCTTGACAAATAACCGCTTTCTGAATTTACGCTCGCCTTATAGCTGTCATTCTGAGGTTACAGGCCTCGGGTCATGATATACGACTCAATCTTCGGACAGCCTGACTTCGTGACAGTGAACTGTCTGGCAAATGAATGAAATTCATTTGTTTTGCTAATTCAGTTTCACTCCAAGGCTTTTTTCACCCAAGCTGTCATTTGGAGTCCATTATGGATGAAGCGTAAGTAGCATCTGGGCCAGTATCCCCTTTATAAAGAAGTTACATCAATGCCATTGACGGATGGAGCATCTTAATGGCACAACTGTGTTTTAGGGCAAATTGTATTTGCTTTCTATGATTCTTGAAGCTAAAAGGTCATGTGAAATTTCCTCTCTTCTGTGAAACAAACTAAAATGTGTTTGTCTATGCTTGTAATTACAATGGAGAAAGACTTTGAGACTGGCAGTGCAAGTAAATTATTCAGAAGGCGGTGAACGGGCTTCTTTTATCATCACTTTGCAGACTTCAAATAAGACTCAACATATAAATATTATTGGCCTCGAGTTTGCCGGTTCAATATTCTGCCTTTATGGCACCCCACACCTCCAACACGATTTAACTTCATCTTCCTCTCATAAATCAAAAGCGTGGTTATATAGCAAGTGGTTTGCCATCCTCAGCATATTCTGCTTGAAGATCAGCAGAGTGAAAATGTCAAAGCTTATCTTAACCAAGCCACAGCTGCTTTTTACATGAGTCATGACACATACACTCAAGTGTACATGTACTATGAACACATGGCCTGACCTCCATGACTTTGGGGTATGTCGGGGGTGTGAATATGTAAAAGTTGAAAAAGTTAGGACACCCTATTGAATTCCATGGTTTTCTGGCAGGCCAAAATTCCTCCAGAATGATGTGAGAGACTGATAAAGTCATAAAGAAAATTATTACTTAAAGTTATTGCAGCTAAAGGTTGATCTACAGGTAATTGAATCATAGGGTGTCCTAACTTTGTCACCCATGGTTTTTCCATCTTGGTTTTATATTTGCTAAATAAATAATGACATGGTGTCATATGTCATGTGTTGTTGTTCATCTGAGGTTTTTATTTTCCAAATTTTAAGACCTGCATCTAAGACCTAAGATGATTTTTTTTTTTTTTTTTTTTTTTCATTATTATTATGTCCTGATATGGAAAACCATAGAATTGAATAGGATGTCCTTTTCACATGGATAAACTTTTTCACATGACTGTGTGTGTATATATATATATATATATAGATACACACATATATAAACATAATTTTTGCAATTGTGCCAACATAATTTTTGGACAGGCTGTTAATCAAAGAAATTTTGAACACATGCAAAAACAAGAGAGAACCAATGAAATATTAATAACTGATTATGTTGTAATCGATGTATGCTTTTTCTTTTGAGCTTTTTCCTAAAATAAAACCTGTCAGTTTGCCTTCTTTGGCAAAAAATTTTCTTATTTAAGTAAATGCATATGTATGTATGATGGTACCTTTATTTCAACTTTACTGGTGATTTAATAATTTATTAACATAAATTTCTCATCTATGTGACAAATAATATGTCTAGAGAATCAATTTTGCAGTTCAAACCATACCTCAAAATCCTTGTTTGGCAGCACTATTTTTGTGGGGCTGGTTGGGGTTGATTTGAAATATGATGCCTGCATCACAGTCATAATGGACTATGGTTGTCCCCTCAGTCTTAGTGTCAAAGCATGATAAATGTCCAATATTATCAACTGAGGGGAAAGCAAGGTCTCTCTGTACCACCAACAGCTCCTCAGCAGAACAGTGGGACTGGGGTCGCTGAATGAGAAAAAAATCCTTTTACTGTTTCAATACTGCAAGGCATTCCCTTTTTTTAGTTATAATATAACTATGATATTGGCACAAAAAAAGCCAGATAGGATCCTGCAAACTATATGATGTATGACCGTGATAAATATTTCTTTACGAGAGCATTTTAACAGCCCACAGTAAGAGTAAACAAAATGATTACAGGATCTAAAGAGGCAAATATGTAAATGACAATATCCTATAAGCAAATCCCACGCTGATTAATCTCACATTCTCATGACATTATTTTTCAGGATGTCTCCGGGCATTACTAATGTTACTAATGCAAAACATGATATACATTCATTTTGCAAGCAGATTTCAATTTAACCAGTGTCTCCTTCAAAAGCTTTCAAGGAAATAAGAGTCACACATACAACAGCGGCATGTTGAAGAGAGCCAGTGCTGGCATGCAGCCTGTTTTTAACACATAGGCTTAGTAACTAAAGAATAAATGTTGTAATAAAGAGAATGAGCCTGGAATCTTATCCTACCAAGGCCTAATATCCTGTTTCATAGCTGCAATGTGTCATTCAGAAGATTCAAGACAATGGACATGCTAACAGATATGTCCTTTTCTTCAGATAGAAGAGGTTTGTGTCAATAACTGAAACAGATCTGGACTGAGAGTTGGATTTGACTAAGGGAAGTCAGAGACAGATGCACGATGCATACTAATCAGGATAATCACCATGGACAATCTCATGCTTAAATTCTCTTTTTTCCAGGTAAGATTATCCAATGAGTGCTTATGAACTATCCTACTCTGCGATACCCTGATTGTGTAAAAGCAAAAAAAAAAAAAATCTCCCATCTGTATTGAGCTCCATAATGACAATTTGAGTGATAACAGATGCACGGGTCAAATGCTCCGGCCACATACTGCAATTTTATCATAACGGACGTAATCATTTTAGCCTTTTAAAAAAGACTTAATTTGCATATGATGTCATTTATGACTGTTATTAATGGTTATACAGGAAATGGAACATGGATATTACATCCCCCCATACTAATGCTTTAATATATATTTATTTTTACATTATTACACAACTGTATGAGAAACTTTATGATTGGTCAATCACATCACTCTGTAGACAAATGTTTATATATATATATATATATATATATATATATATATATATATATATATATAGATACTGTATACTTTTTAATGTTTTTGAAAGAAGTCTCTAATGATCACCAAGGCTGCATTTATTTGATACAAATACAGTAAAAGCAGTAATATTGTGAAATTTCTTTGTTCTGCTGTATTTGGAAGAATGTTTGTACCTGAGCAGATCTCGCCAGTAAGGATAAAACAAAGCAATAAAAGATGAAGGAAATAAACTCCCACTTACTCATTATATGCTATTGATCATGGTCACCCATGTCTGAAACAATCACAACCACATCTGAGCATCCTTTTGTCTTCACATAATGTGTTTAAATGGAAATTAAATTAAACAACTTCTAGAAAAAAAAAAAAAAAAAAAAAAAAAAACGTTTTTAAACACTTTTAGGCAGACCATGAAATAATATTTTCTCCAGAAGAGTAAAAATGAAGGCAACCTTGGGCATTTGGGCACTCTGAGTTGGTGTATGAAAAAGTAATTTACAGAGAATTTTGGAGGTCACACATTGTGAAAATGAAAAGCTATATTAATTCCAGGCTACATTCTGCCTAAAACAAAACCACCCAACAGCACATAGTAAATGTTTCTCAAGGTGACATCTGCAAAAAAAAAAAAAAAAAAACATCTGAATGGCTCCTCTATGATAAAAGTCATGCATTCAGACAGCAGTTAATTCACAAATGGACAAGGGACTTGTGTTTTTAATAATGCAGGTAACAAAACACAAGCAGCTAAATATGGTTGTTACTTTTCTTTTAAGTGCTCAATCCTGTTCTGTACAAGCAAGAGCTCAGCTATAGTTGTATGACTGGAATGGATTTCACTACAGTTTGCAAAAATACATGTTCCATTACTAATGTTACTTCGATCAAAAATACCAAACACCAAACGTGTTAAAACGTTGATTTCCATGTTTCTTTTCTATGAAACACCAAATCATTACTAACCATCACAGGTTCAGAAGTGTATTCCATACACAGCAATTTAGGGCAGGGATTGTCAAATTAGCAGCCACAAAGAGAGAAAATTTAAAAGGTGTAACGTCATGTCAGTTACACTTTTTCCGTAAGTTGAAAAGGGAAGGCGTAGGACATAGCGTAAGCGTTTTGAACTGCAAGAGTTTTACACTTTCTTCGACGTTGAATACGGAAGGCGGTCTGGCGGAAGGTAGATATTTTACTTCATAACTTGTTAAATATGGATTTTCACAAACGCATCGCTTCACTTCAGAAGGCCTTTATTAACCCCCTGGAGCCGTGTGGAGTACACTTTTATTATGGATGGATGTGGATGGAAGCACTTTCTTCAGCTCATACTTGTTGATCCCATCCACTGCCATTATAAAGCTCGGATGCGTCAGGATATTTATTAATATTTCTCCGATTGTGTTCATCAGAAAGAAGAAAGTCATATACACCTAGGATGGCTGAGGGTGAGTAAAGCTTGGGCTACTTTTCATTTGAAAGTGAACTAATCCTTTAAAAAATATATTGTATCATGGAGAAAGCTTTCTCTGATTATGCTATGTTAGCCACTTGACAAAATTGTGCTGTCTCTGAAGCAATAAGCAATTCAAACAATAAGACTAACTGTGTTGAGCTATATAACAATGATTAGTTTTCTGTTGACAAATGTATCCAAACAGTTGCTCATCTGTCTAATTAAACACATAATATATTAAAGCGTCTTTGGTGTTTCCATTTTCAATGAAAGTAAAACTGGAAATGGAGGGTAAGGCGAATATGACATCATTGACAGGAGACGAAATGACACGATCTGTGTCCTGGTTAAAATTGCTGATTTCTAAATTAAACATTGTTGGAAATGTTTGGGATAATTTATACAAGTCAACAAAATAGATAACATTGTTCTAGGGGTTTTAGGATATTGTAATCTAAAAATATTACAAATTGTGCCTTTAAAGATGCAAAAGTTCTGATATGATTTATCTTTGTTTCTTTTTTTCTTTTTTTTTCAGGGGATCAGGGGATTGCATGTCCATGGCAGAACTTTAATTTTGTGCTTAGTGACCCATTTTCTGTTGATTTTGATGTTTGTTTTGGATCATTGTTCTGATGGAAGATCCAACCACGACCCATTATAGGATTTCTAGCAGAGGCAGTCAGGTTTTTATTTTTTATCTGTTGGTATTCTATAGAATCCAAGATGATCTGAACAAGATATCCAGCAGAAAATAGGCCCACAACATTAAAGATTCAGCAGTATATTTAGTCGTACACATGAGGTACTTTTTACCCCTGTTTGCACAAAACCCATCTTGAGTGTGGGTTTGGAAAAGAAAAAAAAAAAGCTTTTTTTGTTTGTTTGTTTGTTTGTTTCATCTGACCATAGAAGCCGGTACCGTTTGAAGTTCCAGTAGTGTCTAACAACTGAATATGCTGGTGTTTGTTTTTGGATGAGCGAGGAGGATTTTTCAAGAATTCCTCCCATACAACATGTGGTGATGTAGGGGCTGTTTTTTTTTTTTTTTTTTTTTTAGGCTTTCTGACCACAAGACAACTATTTTCTGCAATTCTCCAGCTGTGATCCTGGTGGAAATAGGCATTTTCAATGCATTAGCTATTTTCTTACAGCCACTTTCTGTTTTGTGAAGCTCAACAATCTTTTGCTGCATATCAGAACAATTTGTTGCTTTTACCTAACCTTTCTCCGTATATCAGGGTCCTTGACCTCAAAAAATGTTTGTTACTCACAAAACTACATTGCTATAGTTCATTTCAGTTCACAAGCATCTTTTGTGCCAAACACGACTCTACAGCACCTAGATTTTTAAAATGAATTTCGAACATTTTCTTTTCAGATCCCAATTTGTTACTAACACCTGTAAACCTGTAAATGTAAAACAATTACTGTCTGAATAGGGTGTGTCTAAATAATCTCAGTGTTATTTTTTTATTTTTATTCCTCCTTCCAGTTTTTCTAAAAATCACATACATGCACCTGGACTAATCCCCACCTGCTCCCTCTGCTCTGTACTGCATGAATAAGCATGTGCTGGAACCCAACCAAGAGCACATGCACCGTTTCAAACCGCAATACCGTCCTCCAGAGATGTCTGGATGGCCCATTTCTACCTCAAAGTTAGCCAAGGGGAGTGCACTAGCAGCTGGTAATTACTGTGCATATGGCTCACCCCCTTAATTAGCACCGGCACTCCAAGTTTCTAATGAGTTTCGATTTTATTTCATTCTGTTTAAGAGACAACTTAAAAAAACAAAACAAAAAAAAAACAGCAGCTCACAATAGGCCTGGCATGAGCACGGATGCTTTCACAGATATTATATGTGATGTTGTGACAAATAAAATCCTGATTTGGCAGGCTGATGCAAGGCACAAGCAACTTTTTCTTTTATATCACTGATATAATTTTATCACTTGGTTCCTGTATATGCTGTAGTATAGCAGACTGGACAAAAATAATTTTGAGTTAAGAAAGTATCATTGCGTGTAGAGTGTCTAATCTGATTTGTGATCATGCTAATGAATGATAAATGACAGAACTGGCATTATTTGAATCAGCATTTCTCTTGATATATTCAAACCCGAATTCCGGAAATGTTGAGACGTTTTTTTCAATTCGAATAAAATGAAAACTAAAAGATTTTCAAATCACATGAGCCAATATTTTATTCACAATAGAACATAGATAACATGGCAAATGTTTAAACTGAGAAATTTTACAATTTTATGCACAAAATGAGCTCATTTCAAATTTGATGCCTGCTACAAGTCTCAAACAAGTTGGGACGGGGGCATGTTTTCCATGGTGTACCATCTCTTCTTCTTTTCAAAACAGTGTGAAGATGTCTGGGCATCGAGGTTATGAGTTTCTTGAGTTTTGGTGTTGGAATTTCGTCCCATTCTTGTCTGATATAGGTTTCCAGCTGCTGGAGAGTTTGTGGTCGTTTTTGACATATTTTTCTCTATAGATGAAAGATCTGGACTGCAGGCAGGCCAATTCAGCACCCGGACTCTTCTACGACGAAGCCATGCTGTTGTAATAGCTGCAGTATGTGGTTTTGCATTGTCCTGCTGAAATATACATGTCTTCCCTGAAATAGATGTCGTCTGGAGGGGAGCATATGTTGCTCTAAAACCTTTATATACCTTTCAGCATTCATAGTGCTTTCCAGAACATGCAAGCTGTCCATACCATATGCATTTTTACACCTCCATACCATCAGAGATGCTGGCTTTTGAACTGAACGCTGATAACACGCTGGAAGGTCTCCCTCCTCTTTAGCCTGGAGGACATGGCGTCCGTGATTTCCAACAAGAATGTCAAATTTCGACTTGTCTGACCATAGAACACTTTTCCACTTTGAAACAGTCAATTTTAAATGAGCCTTGGCCCACGGGACATGACGGCGCTTCTGGACTATGTTCACATATGGCTATCTTTTTGCATGATAGAGCTTTAGTTGGCATCTGCAGATGGCACAGCGGATTGTGTTTACTGACAGTGGTTTCTGGAAGTATTCCTGAGCCTATTTCGTAATGTCATTGACACAATCGTGCCGATGAGTGATGCAGCGTCATCTGAGGGCCCGAAGACCACGGGCATCCAATAAAGTTCTTCGGCCTTCTCCCTTACTAAGATTTTTCCAGTTTCTCTGAATCTTTTGATGATGTTATGCACTATAGATGATGAGATTTGCAAAGCCTTTTGCAATTTGACGTTGAGGAACATTGTTTTTAAAGTATTCCACAATCTTTTTACGCGCTCTTTCACATCTCTGCCCATCTTTACTTCTGAGAGACCCTTTTAAAATTGTTAGTGTATGTTTATGTACCTCTATATTAAATAATTGGATTTTTTGTTAGACATGAAAACCTTTATTTGTTGATGTAGCATTAGAGATTGAATAGAGGGATTTTCTCCATGAACAATGTGGCAAAAAGACAAAGTAATCTCATAAAATCTTGCTTGTTATTTTGATTGATTGGCTGACTGACTGATTTATTGCATCACTATTCACACAAACTTTTAATAACTCATATTGTTTTATATTCTAAAAACGGATATAACATGCTGTTGCCGGTATATGAAAAGCTATTCACAAAACTACACAGAACAATATTTACATTAATAAACTTCTTGTTCAGTTACCCAGACAATAATTATATGTCTAATAAACTCACCAACCCTGATTTTGTGCATTATAAGGCATTTCTCCTCAGAATATTCCCACTAACACTTGATAGACACTATCTCTTAGCAATTATATAGCAATTCTCAAATTTCTTTTCAGCATGAGACAGATATTATGACTATGCTTTATGTGAGAGGAAAAGAAAATATGGAAAAAAGAATTATCGCTTTCCTCTGGGAAAGGAGGAGAAAATAGAACCATTAGCACAAGATAGAAAATTGTTGTCTGTTGGTATGTTTCACATTTTGCAACATACTGTGTGTTATTTCTATTAAAAAAGGTTATTATAAGTATTTGTGTTACATATTGAATGTCTTATTTACAACATCAAATTCACCCGTATCTATGTTTCCCTCCACCTTTTTTTTTTTTTTTTTTGGGGGATATCGCATAAAAAAACACTGGATGGAAACGCCATGTGCATGAATTCTAAAAATGTGCATAAAAACTTTTTGAGTCACATAAATGTTTTATTTGATAAGAAAACATGCACATAAACTACAACGGGAAGCCATTTACCGAATAAATTCCTCGATGCGCATCAAAAAAGTCAGCATAACTAGACTGACCAGCGGACCGATTTCATTGCACAGCATCTGAAATGTTGTTTTGGTCATTCTGAAATGCCTGAGCAAAGTCTGTCATCAAAGTGGTTCGGTATAATTACCTATCAGAACTGTCTTACACAACTGCGTTCCCAGCAGGCCTCCGCCTCCGAACGCAAGAGAACATGACTGCGTTTGTGTTTCGTCCGCATGGTCTGAGGCGCAAGTAATTTATTATATACGATAATTATTATATACAGTGGCTTCTCCTACTTTTCTTTTGATATTTAGCGCCAGTTTATCAGGAAGTGACGACTTTGACTCACTGGATGGAAACAGTGCTTTATTCACAAATGTTTTATGCAATATAATTTTGCGCCCAAGTTAAATTCGCAACTTTGGATGGAAACATGACACCATTAAAATACACCATCCATACTTCTGAAGTCTCTACAGAAATAAATAAATGAGCTGTTTAAAGAGGATGCGTCAAAGCAAACATTTCTTTACGCTTCCATTTGTCCTGTTGTCTGCAGACTCGAGCACGTGATGTACGTCAGAAAGTTAACGGGCATACTGTATCAAGTGTAGACAGTGTCAGTGATTATAGTGGGTTTTGACGCGACGCGTGCATCCGGTGTAAGGCAGCATCAGCCTTTAAGCAAATGAACGGCAGTGGGCGGGGCCTATGGTGTTATGGAGGCAGAAATGTGCAAATGTATTTGCCCGTGTGACGTCAGAAATCCCACAATATTCAAACGAGCCATTTTTGGAACTTGATTAAATTAATGATTTGTTTATAATGAGGAGGATATTTTAAGCTCTGGAACTTGCAGGATGTTTTAATGGAACAAAGACCTCTCATATGTCAAAAGGATCAAGGCAAATTTGATTTCTCATGTCATGACCCCTTTAAGCAAAAACGTTAATTCATATGTACACTACAGTGCAAAAGGTTGGGGTCGTTCAGGATGGATGGATAAATGGACAAATGGATGGATAAATGGATGGATGGATTTATTTTGTGGTAACACTTTAGTATAGGGAACATGTATTCAATATTAACTATGACTTTTCCCTCAATAAACTCCTAATTTACTGCTTATTAATAGTTAGTAAGTTAGTTGTTAAGTTTAGGTATTGGGTATGATTAAGAATGTAGAATAAGGTCATGTAGAAAAAAGCATTAATATGTGCTTAATAATTACTAATAAACAGCCAGTATTCTAGTAATATGCATGCTAATAAGCAACTAGTTAAAAGACCCTAAAATAAAGTGTTACCTATTTTGTTTGTTGAAAGAAATAATTTTTATTCAGCATAAATGCATTAAATTGATCAAAATGAATGTAATGACATTTATAATGTTGCAACAAAAAAAAAAAATCGATTAAAATAAACACAATTTTTTTTTTTTTTTTTTTTACTTTATATTCATCAAAGAAACCTGGAAAAAACCTGGAATTTTATAGAATAGATTACCATCACTCCATATAACAGTTTCATGGTTTCACTTTTCTAGAATGAAATGCATGTATTAATCATAAGACAGCTGCTATGTGCACACTTATGAATTACAGGAAGCATGTTTCTATTTATACAGTAACAGTAAAGTGCTCATGTCTGTCTGGACAACAAAGGAAATTGAGTGATCAATAAAATGAAGGCCACTATGAAGTGATGTCATTAAAAAAAAATTTATCTGACAGAACATCCCCTTAGTCTTTAGCCTGTGTCCAGTTTAAGCTGGTTTCTGCTCTTACTGGACCATTAGAGCAGTAATCTGAAGTTAAACATAATGCACAAGCTCAGAGAGGTTCATTTTGCTGTGACTGTGACTAGGGGCTGTGATAGTTTGTTTGTGATTGACTATAACTTGTGGCTGTAAAAAATCACATCATCATACACTTTTATAAACTTGTGGCCAACAGGTTTATGATATTCAACAGACATGACAGTAAAAACAGACACCCATTAAGCAACACTCCAGTCTCTGCTGGCTTTTGTGTGTATCTTTGTGATTTTTCCCCCCTAGTAATTTCTTTCAGGGCATAATCAGTTGAAGTATGTCCCAAGACCCAAATTGTCTACTGGCGCCACAAGCACCATTAGCCAAATGCCAACTTCACAATCATAAAGACATTTTAGACACTGTAATTTTGTGATATATGTGTGATATGTAAATTCTTTATAATATTAATAATTTATTATATAATAAAAGTGAAATATAATGACAGTACTTGTCATATTTTATTGATATACCCATGCTGATCCTAATGCAAATCGCTTGAGCAGCCTACTGTTGCTATGGTTACCTCCTCAGGTGAACATGACTGCTATTTGTGAGTGTTTGTTTGGTGTCAGATGAATATATGTCGCTTGAAATCTAACTTTGGTAGTGACTGAAATGCTGTTTAAAATAGTTTAAAACCATAATTTTGTTCTGACTTTGACTTATTTTACAGAACGGTCAGACTTCGCAAAAATGAATTCTAAAAATATAGTGTCCAAAAAAAAAAAAATTTAAATTGAAATTAAAATTGAAAATTGAAGTGCTCTAAAACAAGTTGTTTGGTGGTTCGATGAATGAAATGTGACTGCAGTGCAAAAACACACTTGCAGTAGGTTTCATTTAGTAGAATTTGTGTTTTAAAAAAAGTTCAAATTCTAAATTAGGATAAAATTTACATCACTGTGTCCTGGTGACATTAGAAACATGGATTGTGTTAAGCCAAAATGTTTTTGTTTTCACCATTGAAGAAATGTTTCTTGAGCAGCAAATCAGCATATTAGAATGATTTCTGAAGGGTCATGTGACACTGAAGACTGGAGTAAAAAAAAAGAAAAAAGAAAATAGTTATATAAAATAGTTTGAAATAGTACAATATTTCACATCAATATTACTGTTTTTACTATATTTTTGATCAAATAAGTGCAGCCTTGACGAGCAATAGAGAAATCTTTAAAGCTTCTGAACAGCATGTTATAGCACTTGCTGAATGAGTACGGCAATATAAAGCATTTAACATACTTGCTCTCAAACCAAGCCGCATGCACCACTTGTCACAATGTTGGTAATTCTCCTCAAACCCACATTAATAAAAACTCTTCTAAATTAGAATAACAAAACATTAATAACTACTAACTCTCTCACTTAACAAAAAACCCCAAAAACAAACAAACTTATATAACACCTAATTTTAGCATTTACTCTCCCTTTTGAGTGCCATGGGAAAAGCATGCTGGGAAATAGAAATCCCAGCCCACTTTCAGTTAAACTTAAGTTAAAAGAAATAAGTTCATAAAACCCAAAACAATGAAACAGTTCAGTTTACTTAAAATATATCAGTTCTGTGAACTTGAAAGCAAAAGAAAGTGCTAAATACTCATAAAAGTTGATCTGACTGAACTAATTTGTTTAATTTAAGTTTGTCCTACTCAAACTAATTAATTATTTGGAGCGTTAGGGTTTACAGTATAGTGTATTATATAATATTATTTGAAACGAAATAACTCGGTGACCTTAAAACAAGTCTTATTTAAGAGTAACAACAATGGTGGGCTTTACTTTCTGAAGGTTGAGCAGGCTGAAGTAGCCTGAAGTCTGACAAAATACAGTGGAAATTCAATGTATGGACCTTTACTTCAGACATAAGAACACTTGCACACAATTATCAGTAAATAAGAGCAAAGCCTGATCATTATTACATTGAGACAGTGGTCACACATACGCACACATATTGGGCACACGAAGACATATTTCCAGAAAGTAAAAACAATGACCTCTCAGTCTTTTAGAAAATAATACATTTAAACTAGACTGAAGTCCATGTCTGACTTGTGAAGAGAACAATTTTTTGAGATATAAAATGGACTATGCTTCATAATAGATGTGAGGTTTTGATGACCTTCAAGCTCATTCCAAGAACAGGTGGATAAAATGATGTCCATTACAAAAGCAGCACTTTTAAACTCTAATTCCCAGTGATGTTAAGGCCTTTCTCTAAAATGACCATCCATTTTAATTTCCATTTCACACCTTCAAACTTCAACTTAGACCTTGCAATGCCCTCATATATTTAGGTGGCAGAAATAATGACAAGCTAGATGATCCAACAATACCTAATGGCAGCCCTGTGGCCTAGACATATGGTCGATGCATGACTTTTGACCCCTTTTTCATAGCTTCAAAAGTTTCTTAATCAAATCTGTCCCTTTAAATGCATTTTATGTTATTAAATTCAGTGCAGGAAAACAACATGTTCTAATACCATCATTGATTGTGAGTTCACCCTCGGTTGCTTATTGCCTGTGCATGAGCGACAGCTACAGAACTCCCTTCATGTGAAGGTTGAACTAGTTTTATCTAAAAGACAATTATTATGAAGTAACCAACAAAAAGCCTGTTTTCCATGTAAAAAAAAAAAAAAAAATCTGAATACAACTTACCTGCATTGTAGCATCAGAAATGGAGGAAGCATAGAAAAAAGAGGAAAAAAAACCAAACAGTTAGAATAACTTGGGCATCTGATTAAAAAAAAAAAAATTGTGAAGAAGACACACTTGTTTGCCTTAAATCAGTGCATTGACAGACACTGAAAGACACCTTGAAAATAATACAGTAATGCTGTTAAAATAACCACACACACACTATTCCTCAAATATACATCCTTCCTTATCTTCACCCCAAACACACAATTGGCTCATCAAATGAAAGTTCAACACTGACATTAACGCATTAACCAAACACTACATAAGATAAAAATGAGGACACCCTGAAAACAGAAGGGGTGCTGTATTGATAAAGCTGAGCTGTCAACATTGTTAAAGGTTAACATCGCTTCTTCCAGTCAGCGAGTGTAATGGAGTGCTTTCACCACAGGTAGAGTGATTCACTGCTCTGCAGAAGAGGAAAGACTCCATGCTGAGAGTGACAAATGCTAAATCCATGCGCTTCTTAAACTCTTTGTCACGCCTGGAGTAAACCTGAAAGCCCCAATATGCACGCGACAAATTTCTTTTTTGTTCTTCTCTTAGGGGTAAAAAGAAGTTTGAAATGCTTTCGCAGGACAATACTGCTAGCTAAGACCCGGAAGCTTTCCACACTGCTGCGATAGGCATTTAGATGAATATGTAAATGTTATGCATGCTTCCTTCTTAATATCAAAAAATAAACAACATAAATGACAGTGGTTAGAATACAGCAGCTAAGAAATCTGATCATCTGATCATAACAATGTAAATATTTTTGCACCAGCTTTAAAAAAAAAAAAAAAAATGGGATCAGTTCTGAAACACCATGGAAGTTTGTTTTCAACACTAAATTAAAAAAATAAAAAATAATAATAATTAACAGGTAATTGCGACTTCTGACTTTTTTTCTCAAAATTGCGAGATATAAACTCACCATTGCGAGAAATAGTCAGAATTATGAGAAATATTCAGAATTCTGAGAAAAGAAGTCAGAATTGCGAGTTTATATCTCACAATTCTGACTTTATAACTCGCAATTCTGAATATTTCTCACAATTCTGACTTTAATTCTTTCTTGCACTATTTCTTGCAATTGCGTGTTATAAAGTCAAATTTGCGGCAAACACAATTGTGAGAAAAAAGAATTCTGACTTTATAACTTGCAGTTGTGAGTTTATATCTCACAATTCTGAGAAAAAAAATCAGAATTGCGAAATAAAAAGTCACATTTTTTTTTTTTTTTTTTTTAATTTAGTGGCAGAAACAAGCTTCCATAGAAATACAACACTCCTGTAAAGTCACGTCACGCTTGTTTATATAGCACTTTATATAATGTATTTCTTTAAAGTAAAGCAGTCTTACAGTATTAAATAAAATAAAATACAGAGTCAGTGTCTCTTTCAATTAGAATTACAACTTCATTTTCAACTATGAAGCAGCTCTCCAGTGTTTTTACTAACATCTGACCTCATTGGACTGTACAGAAGAAATGAACTAGAGAATATTTCTAGGTTAAAGAAGGTGGAACCACCAGAGCCACACCTTCATATTACATAATCACCACGGATCAGTGGAAGTTCGAAGGTGTTTACCAACCGGAGCAAAGTTCTCTTGGCAAGCTTCGTTTTGGCAAGCTTCGTCACCAGTTTGTTCTTCGATTTTGCTTAAAGTACATTGGGGCCTTAAGATGGCCAGACTTAATACATGCATAATGGAATTAGTTAACATAATGACCTTATTAAAAATATATATACAATTGGGTCCAAAAGTCTGAAACTACTAATGAAAATGCTTTTATTTTTTTTGCATTTTTCTCATTTTTTTTCACTATAAATATTATCAGCATAACAATTTGAGAGAAAAGTTGAACTGACATATGTATGAATATCTTAGTATTTATAACTTGCTTTTGTTTCAATGAAAACAGTACTCCTAAAAGGACTCTACAAGAAAAAAAATCCGTGTTATACAACATGTTTTCAAAATACTTCAAATAGCATCTTTTGCTTCAGTAAGATCGCCTGACCTTTTGAGGAGTTTGCATGTCACAAATTTGTTTACATTTGATTTGCGACCTAGAAATAGTGTAGCATCTTAAATATTTCTACTGCATTTCACATCCTTACTGTACATGCACTACCATTGCATTTATTTATTTTTTTGTTTAAAAAATAATTTTATTCAGCAAGTACACATTAAATTGATCGAAACTGACAGTAAAGACAATGTCAAATCAATGCTGTTCTTTTGAACTTTCTATTCATTAAAGAATCCTGAAAAAACAAATAAATAAAATAAAATAATTGGCAGAGGACGCGTGTATGCAGCAGTTATGTTTATGCGTATTACGTATTTTTTTATTATTATTATTTTTGAGGCCAATTATGCATATCACTAGCATCAAAGGTATAGAGCCAATAGAATGGGTGGGCAAGGACAAACTACCGAAACTGCTCTCTTGGATGTTTCCGGTGCAAAGCAAATGGAGCACACACCATTTTGTACCTTTGCTGTAGAGTTTTAACAAATAATGACATTGCCTTGAGGGAGAAGCCAGCATGTAGTGATTTACATTGAGTTACTGTGCACTGCCAGCCAGGAATGTGAACACATTCATGATAATATGATGCCTGCAAAGTGAAAATGTTTGCTTTGTTTTGTCACACATCTATTCTCTTTGTTCACAATAAAGTAATGAGACATAGTGGTCCATGTCTAGCTTTGCTAAATCACGCAATGTAGAAACAGCGAGAAAAGGAAATAACTATTTCTCAGGATACCTTTCTGCAGAACTAGGATGTTTGCTAACACCTCTAGCAGTGTTGATCTTGTCAATAAAAATGATCATTGATGAAGTGTTAACAAGACAAAAAGACGTAATGAGGATAATTTAAGGATTTTTATTTAAAACCTGCTATTGGTGAAATTACGATAAGGAAAAAAATGACGCTTAAATGTAATATTACAACTTATATGTAAAACAGAAAATGAACGGAATACACAATGTGAAATAAGTTAAGTGCTGATCAGAATGTGTAATGAAAGTCTCTTTAACCCTCTGGTATTCATAACCTAAGGGTCGCAACTTGGAGGCGGTGAAAACACATAAGACAAAAGAAAAATAAATCCTTTTTATATTTTTTTATTTATTTTTTGAAGAAATGATTGATCTACATTTTGTTTTGATGATATTTATTCTTTAATATGTTGTATTTTGGGGTGATTTCACAGTACTTGACAATATTTACCTCTAAATTGTTTACCATATATACAGGGCTATGTAATCCCTAGTTGCTTATAGGAGTATTTTCAGACATAATTACTTTCTTTTATTTGCATTTGGATATATATTTAGACTGTCACGGTTCCAGTCATTCCCGGATTCCATTTCCCACAATCCTCCCTGGTTATCACCTGCACTCACTCTACCAATCAGTAATCACCACACCCAGCTGCAGCACATTACCTGGACTATTTAAGCCACTCACTTCCACATACACTTTGCGAGGTCTTGTTTAACTTTTGTTGCAATTCTGAGCGTTTGTCATTGCGTTAGTCTGCCTGTTACTGTTCCTGTCTGTTTCCTGGTTACGATTCTCTGCTGCCTTGCCCTTGGACTGTTGTATTGTGCCTGCCCTGATCCCCTGCCTGTTCTACGACTACGATTCTGCCTGTTCCCTGCCATTCCTGTTTGCTCCTGTATGACCCCTGCCTGTCTGGACTACGCATCTGTTAATAAAATCTTGCATATGGATCCCAGCCTGAGTGACAATTCGTTACATAGACATTATCAAATTATCATTGCCGATTTGTAGATTTGTAGAATTTCACAGAAAATCGCATAGTGTATAATGGGCATGTTTTACTATTTTTTAGCTATGACCCCAGCTATACAATGATTCTATCCAGTCATAGGATATCTACGGTGGCCGAGAGAGCTCAACGCGCTGCAAATGAAGAAAACACATGCAAATAGAAAAAAACATCAGCAAATAAAGAAAACATCTTCATCAGTTTGACAACACATGCGCTGCAAAAGTTCACAACACATGCAAATAGAGAAATGCGCTGCAAGTAGCACATACCAGGCCCGGCGATCTCAAGCCCCTTTTGCGATGATCTGAATGATGATGATTAGGCTACTTAGAATTAAATTAATATTTGAATTTGCCCCGCAATAATTTATAGCGCATCACGCATAACTGACGCGCTGTAATAAGATTAGTGAACTCCTCTTTTTAAAAAAAAAACAACAATTTGTAACACCTACATCTCTTCTCGTTTTTTTCAATACGTATGGGCCACAAGAGAAATATTAAGAAATAAATTAAGGTTAAATAGTGTTATCAGAACATGTTGAAGTAGAGCTCTCACCGCTGAGTTTTTAGTTTCACTTTCTGCAGTGAATAATTGACTGGGATTTGAGACATAAAATCAAGTAAATTATAAAAAAATATATATATTATTTATTATTAATAATTTATTAATAAAAATTTTTAATGCAAAATAATACCCCCCAAATCGTTTGTCCTGGCGCCGGGACTGGCACAGACCACAACGAAAATGTTATAAGGGAACACCAACAAGTGACGTACCTGGCTGGGACCGCTTATTGTTCAATGTTTACTCTTCGGGTGAGTTTTTTTTTTTTTTTTTTTATCTTAAAATTCTGATCGTATATGTGTATTATGTGCAGGCCTATTTGCAGCGCGTTTCTCTATTTGCATGTGTTGTGCACTTTTGCAGCGCGTTTCTCTATTTGCTTGTGTTCAGCTTATTAATAGTTAGTAAGGTAGTTTCTGTAGTGTTTAAGTTTAGGTATTGGGTAAGATTAAGGGATGTAGAATATGGTCATGCAGAATAAGGCATTAATATGTGCTTTATAAGTACTAATAAACAGCCAATATCCTAGTAATATGCAAGCTAATAAGCAACTAGTTAAAAGTAGGGGTTCGACTTCAGATTTTTTAAAGTTGATGAATGTGATGAAAGTCGAGTCAACGTCAACGCAAGCCTGAACCTTGAGCTGACAGCTGAAACTTTAAACGTGTTGCCTTGTGCACAGCTATGACATGACACTGCGCTGCCCACATGTCTATTGCTCCGACAAAACAGCTCATTTTTATCGGTTCTTGTCTTTATCAAATACAGATGAAGTAACACAGTAAGATTATATATATAGTAATGCATAAGTGAAAGAGCGATTGTGTGTGTGAATTAATTCTACCTGTGCAGTCTACTAATAAGGGGCTTTTGCACCAAATAGTTCTAGGAACTAGCCCGAGAACCAATTTATCCCCCGGGCCATGTTCCTGGTTGCATTTGCACTGGGAATAGGAACTGTGAAGCGGCCGACAGCGGTGTCTTTAAGCACGGCATTTACAAACACTAAAAACTGGTGAATGAAAGAAGCCATGATCAGAGCTGTATTCATTGTGTTTTGTGATAATGGAGATGGAATGTAAACGCATAATTTACGTGACTGAAAGAGCAAAAAGTGGGGCTAAGAGACGAAATCTCCAATGACAACTTTCAGGATTGCATATCATCGAGGCAGAGAAAAGAACACAATCCTGCAGACAACAGGTATATGCTTTTGCAGCGCATGTGTTGTCAAACTGATGAAGATGTTTTCTTCATTTGCAGCGCGTTGAGCTCTCTCAGCCACCGTAGATATCAAAGTAAGATATTGTGAGCCAATTTTAGAACACATATCAGTGTATGACGTGCCAAACTAATTTACTGCCACTTGCCTCCAACTCTAAAGTACAACACCACACTAATAAAGCCCTTCGAAGTGGAAGATGCTATTGCCGTACTTGAAACTTAAACATTACTGACTCACAGCTAATACTAGGGAAGTTGGGAACACAAACAAAAAGGCGATTCAGTTATACAGCACTCAGTACTTGGGTGAATGGAATAAGAAGCTCCCTTTCAAAGGCCTCTGAGAATCACCCACACACAATCAAAATGCTGCTTACCCAGACTCTCTTGCTATTACAAGAACAACATCGACCGGTCGCCCACACAGGACAAGTGTCATGACAATAGTCATCAAGACCTATCACATTTGCATTCGAGCATTTGTAGTCATGTATAATCTCTCATGTCAAGCGGTTCCCCTCGCTGCTGCCTGAGATGTATCCGTCATGTCTGTTTTTAATTACATCTCACTCAGGATTTGACCGAACAATAAAGAACTATTCTTTTTCTAGGCTTCTTTTATTGAATCGTGCTGCAGGCTTTTGCAAAATAAGCAGGATTCTGGTCAAACTGCACTGCTGGGCTTTTTTGAGGGAGTTTTTTGAATGCATGTAGGTAGTGACCTCACAAGATGGATAAAGTTCACACCATGAATCATTTTAGGAGTCCAGATGTTACGCTTGTTCAGTATTCTGCAAACACGTCTTTGGACATGCACACGCTGCATATCAATTATATGAATGACTTAATGCTCACCAGAACAGTTTAAGATGGTGGAAACTACACTAAGCACTCCCAAGGCCAATAGCCAAGGTAAAAATCATGAAAAAATGATGTGCTTTAATATGGCAATTTTGCTCTACTAAAGTGATTCACCTAGATTTCAAAAGATTTCAAGAGTGGATAAGATCTCTAAAGGATGCATGGATGGTTAGTTTAGATTGTTTTTTTGTTGTTGTTTTTATAGTAAAAATCATTTTAAATAGTAAAAGACATGCTTACTTGAGAGATAAAACCTGTTTTGAGAAAATACATCTTGAATTAAGATTAATTTTCTTATCTCAGCATTTTTTAAAGCATAAACTTATTTTAAGCATAAAGCATTGCATTTATGTTATCATGCTTTAAAGGGGTGGTTGATTATGATTTCACTTTTTTAACTTCAGTTAGTGTGTAATGTTGCTGTTAGAGCATACACAACATCTGCAAAGTTACGATGCTCAAAGTTCAATGCCAAGGGAGATATTTTCTTTTAAAGAATTTGCTGTTTAAGGAAACGTCTGGTAGGGACTACAACGAGCTTCTTCCCTGGTTAGTGACATCACTAACCCTAAAATTTACATAAACCCTGCCACCGAGAACACACAACAAAGGGGGTGAGGCCATGTTGGGCTGTTTTAGAGAAGATGAAAAGTTCTTGTAGTAGAGTGCTGTTACCATGCCGTCATTTTACACCGGACTGCTTCACAAACGAGGGTCAATTCAACACTGGATTTGCACAAAAGATTAACATGACGACACATGCTAGTCGATGAGTTGAATCAACTCCACAGCAACTACATAAATTTATCCACTAACCATTCAGAAACGTCCATTTTCATTCTAAAAGTTGTAACTTCTTCCTGAGTCTCTCCATCAGTGTCCGACTCCGGTCGTTACTGAAAATCGTAATTTTGGCTGCGTGAGATTCTCCAGCTTTGTTGTTGTTGAGCAACTGAAGTATGAGCTGTTAAAGCTCCACCCTCTTTTGGAAAGCAGGCCGGGAGCAGCAGCTCATTTGCATTTAAAGGGACACACTCAAAAGCGGCCTGTTTTTGCTCACACCCAAATAGGGGCAAATTTGACAAGCTATAATAAATGATCTGTGGGGTATTTTGGGCTGAAACTTCACAGACACATTCTGGGGACACCAGAGACTTATATTACATCTTGTAAAGGGGCATAATAGGTCCCCTTTAAAAAGAAAGAAAAATTAACTAACATATTGAAAACTTTTCATCTTACAATTTTGCTTCTCAAGTAAATTTATCTTGTTTCAATAATCTAATGGACAATAAGACAGAAATTGTGATCAATAAATAATTTTTGCAGTGTATCAAACATAAGTGTTACTTTCAAACCAATTTCTCTGTCATTGACTGAAGCTTCTATAAGGAAATTAGCATCAGAAACAGCAGACTTTGTAACATCTCCTTTCTGAACTTTTTTCAGACATGTTCCCCCTCTCACTTCATTCAATACATATTGCCAAATGTTTTTAAATTATCCATATGCTTTATAATTTACTGCAGTCACAAAAATAAATAAATAATCGGGACCTTTCAATTCTGTTTAGAACTGAATGAAACTTCTAACTAACAATTAAGCTAACTAACCAAGCATTTTAAACCAAAGGCTTCAGGCTGTCTACATTCCCTTTGTTATGCTTTTTGACAATAACAGCTCAAAATGAAATATTTACATAAAATATATATTAATATAAATATTTCAGCTCCTGCATTATTTGTAGTTTACTAACTAAAATGTAAGCACATTTTAGACCTAGACCATGTGAACTCCTTTCAACCCACCTCTTTTTTTTCTTTCTTTTTTTTTTTTTTGTCAGATGCTCTTTTGATCATCTCAAATCATCCACAAATTTTACACAAACTTGTGGAGTTAATGCAGTTTGAGTGCTGCTGTCATTAGTCATTAAAGCAAAAGAGGAACAGATTCTAAGACAAACTGATATGTTGATACAGTAGTTTTGGAGGGGAAAAAAGCATTACATTAGAAGAAAAAAAAAATATCACAACAGGTCTCATTCTCATTCTCATTATATATATATATATTTTTTTAAAAATCAATCTAGGAACCTGTAGCAGTATTTTATCCCTATCCATTTATCCATTCAATTCTCCCTTTACTTTTATGTTCTCCTTTCTTTTCTCTTTTAATTTGACTGGATAGTTCAGTTCTAAAAGAATATCACGCTGAGACCAAGCTTGACTCATTCTATAAAACCCATCTCAGAATAAAATCGTAATTGCATAAACGGTGTCTCTTGGCATGTTTGCTAAAGTTGCATACGACATCGCTAGGTAGGCTAACCCACTCCGTTCAAAATATTCAACACATGATAAGGCGATCATGTTAATCCTTTTAAAGAGATCTAAGTAGCTAAGCCTCCTAAAGCTGAAATCACCAGGAGAAAGATAATAAGAAAATCTAAATAATAAAATTGTAGGGAAAGAAAAGATTAACGGTAAAGAAAATGATATACACTGTCAGAAAAAGAGGTATGGCGCTGTCACTGGGGCAGTACCCTAAGGTACAAAAGTGAAAAGATACATCTTTGTACCTTACTTACCGCTAAATGGTGCATATTAGTACTTTAAAAGTGCATATTTGTACCTTAAAGGTACATATTAGTACTGTAAAAGTACATATTAGTACCTTTTTACCTTTGTACCTTAGGGTACTGCCCCAATGACAAGCACCGTACCTTTTTTTCTGACAGTGTACGAGGCCATTTTCTTAGACAGAATCAAAGGGCTCAGAGGTTTAAGAGTTTCTATTTTAACTTTTTGTTTTATGTCTTTGCTTCAAGGCTTAAAGAAACTAGTCCAAAACGTTAACAACCCAACCTTGGCAGGACTTGTCACTTGAAAAGTCATTTTTACCCTCTGAGACATCTTATAAAGACACTGTACAGGAACACGTCAGCAGACAATCTTGTTCCCTGGCCTTGTGGGTAAAGGTCTCCATGAGAGAGTGGATATATCAGGCTCACCTCTCTGAGGTGTCAGCTGAAAGGCAAGTCTATGACTCAGGCCTCGTTATATTTTATGTGTACAGGGTATGTGACTTTTTCTCATCAGCTTACTGTCAGAAAGCTTAAGAAGGAGCCTAATTTATCTGACATAGATCAAACCGTTCTTAATGCATCTGACATCCATTTTGATGAGGTCTCAGCAATGTGAGACCAATAGGTTCTTGTACAACAGGGCTGTTTAATTGACCCTCTCGCTCCATGTTTTATTCTGAGCTAATAGAGCTGCACTTATCACTGACGTGATTTTTGAGGAAGACAAAGTTACAAGATCAGGTTTGGAGGTCAATTGAGGGACTTTGGGATGTTAACTGCCTTACACCTGCTAAATTAACAGATGACGTGATAGAAGAAATCCCTTTTTCTGGCTCTGTGAGTGAGCTCATATATTTAATCTGAATTGTTTATGTCAATATAGTTAAGGAGTTAAGGAAGAGACTGTGCAACTAGTAAATGAAAAAAAAAAAAAAAACAATATTTTGACCACTAAACATTGTGACTTTTAAAAAAATTCTTCTTTCATGGAACACAAAAAGAGAAATTGTAAGAATTTTTGGTAACACTTTAGTATAGGGAACATATATTCACTATTAACTACGACTTTTCCCTCAATAAACTCCTAATTTATTGCTTATTAATAGTTAGTAAGGTAGTTGTTAGGTTTAGGTATTGGGTAGGATTAAGAATGTAGAATAAGGTCATTAATATATGCTTAATAAGTACTAATAAACAGCTAATATTCTTGTAATACGCATGCTAATAAGCAACTAGTTAAAAAACCCTAAAATAAAGTGTTACCGAATTTTCACACTGCTCACTGGTAAAATGTGCCTCTGTCTACATTTTTTGGAAAATTCCAAAAACGTACCAATACATACAATCCACAGCAGTTTCCAGCTGAAATAAACACAGTAAAACACCAACAATTTCTATTCCTTTTCACTCAAATAATGATTACAGGGGCATATTATCGATTAAGACAAATTTTTGCATGGTTCCTTGCACAATACTTTGCTATAACCTCAAAACACTTTTACCATATGAATGATTTAAACTATTAACTATTAAAGTTTGGCAATAAAGTATAATAAAGTTTTGACATTCAGATTTGTTCCCAGGATACCAAAGAACGACAAACAAATTTGTGTGCCCTGGAAGAGCTTGACTAGTAACAAACCTAATGTGTGTAATTTCATCATTTGTGCATTGGATTGGGGTATGTGAATGACTGTATAATGGCAGTAAAAATAACCACAAATCCTAGTCAATAATCAGAATAATGAAAATTGCAGGTAAACAGGAGTGAAGAGGTTTGCTTGTGAACATCTTACTGTGATTAAGTCCTTACTTTGATTATTGGCGATAATCACATTATTAGTGCGCATGTAAACGTATAGTCATTCACATATGGTGTCAAATGAGATCACAGCAGGGTCTTCTAAAATGAGACGATTTAAGATCCATTATAATACAGAAGAAATAAACTCATGAGCAAATTATGAAAGAATGTTCATTTTTGAGTAAATTATCCTTTTTAAGAATCTCAGACGCTTCACAGAGAATGGAGATTTTATCTTGGTATATTATTCATCTGTAATTTAATAGATTTAAATTTGAATATTTTCCTCTAATATAAATGTACAAAAAAAAAAAAGTCCCTTCCTTTGTGAAGATTTGAACAGATCAATTAAAGGAATGATTAACATATCGAAGAGATAAAAATAACATTTTTAAAGTGTTTTTAAAATGTGTTATTTAGTATATATGGTAACAATTTAGCATGGGGAACAAATCTCACTTTTAACTAGTTGCTTATTAGCCTGCATACTGGCTGTTTATTAGTACTTATAAAGCACATATTAATGCCATATTCTGCATGACCATATTCTACATCCCTTAATCCTACCCGATACCTAAACTTAAATGCTACAACAACTACCTAACTATTAATAAGCAGTAAATTAAGAGTTTATTTAAACAAAAGTCGCAGTTAATAGTGAATATGTATTCCCCATACCAAAAATTCGCTTCTTAGTGATTGAAATCATGGCCATCAGGTGCAACTGAAGCTAACATGCAGAATAGGAGTGTGGTGTGATGATCTTTAACCCCCAAGGTCCATCAAAGTGCTATGGATCCAAGCACACGTACAAGTCTTTGTGCAACTCTACAGGCCTTGGGTGATTAATCTTCTGGGGCCGTCCATGTGGGCGGAGAGGTGGGGGTAGATTGGCAGGTCAAGGAAAGGCCTTCAAGAGATTTTACACATGAGGATTCTGTCTTCCTCCCATGCAAATAAAGATTGAATGTGCTCATGTGTCTGCTTTTTATGTTCTAACACTCGAAGCAAAAAAGTAAGAGTAACAAGAACGAGGTAACCGCTGTCTGAAGTGTTTAAAAGTAAGGCAGTTATCTATATAACATACAACCAGCACATGAGGATTCACATTCATCTCTTATTAGTCCTGTCAAGCAGATGTAAGTGGAACAGACAGAGTGTAAAATCTCAGATTCTGTCTTGTAATTTCAACTTGTGAGATAAAGATCAGGACCAAGGTGAAGTCAATGTGGAGTGATTGAACCGGAGGAGGTACTGTCTGGCCTGAATTCATAAACGCAAGAAATTTATGACCCCCCTCAGCAAACACAGTGCAGGAAGAGGTGGATATTTCCCTATGACCTCCATTTAAGTTAATGAGCTTCACTCTCTGTGTATGGTCTGCTTGCCCTAATCTTTGACACAGTTTTACTATTAATACACTGCAGGAAAATTTAATCGCAGCTCAATTAATATGTTTACAAGCCTTTTCAGCACACAATTGCATACTTTACAATTGTCCAAACCAGTCGCAAGGTCCCAAGCAATAAATCCTAGGTTAAGTTTTATGACCAGCTAACTTGACATATTAAACGTAGCGTAGGCAATTTGTTTTATAAACACTTTTTGCTATACTGGTTGAAGCTCTCTTCACATCCTGATAGCAATCAATAATAGAAGTGGTCTAAATATTAAAGCATGTACATATATCTTCTGTGGAAGTCTCAGGACCAAAAATTGTTCATCCAATCATTGCATTCGGGCCAAGGTATGCATTTCCATACCTCTGTGCACCCTGCTCGCGCAGACATCACACGTCATTAGCGCGTTCTGTAAGGCTATGACAGACAGTCAACCGAGCATCACAAGGACACAGCAGCCACCTTTTACAGTTCCTCCTGAACCTAAACAACAAGCTTATGCTGCGTTCACGCCATGTCATAATCGATCGTAATTACGAGGTGGCAACCTATGATGTTCTACCCAGTTCACGTCCTCAGATTATGCGTTTCTGTATCAGCATTATAAATGCTGAAACGAATCTGCAGCAGTCAAACAGAGCTCTGTAAGTTGTTAACGTTCATTATTATTATAATGTTATGTGCTTTGAGACATGAGGTAATTTAATGCTTTCTCTCGTGACACTTTGCAGACTCTGCTCTGACTGTACGTTCATATGTTTTAAGGGAGGCGTGGCTTTGGAGAGCGCTCTGAAGGAAGAGTGGGATCTCATGCTTTCAAAGCCAGCTCCTCTCCAAAATTGCCTATCCTACCTTGTTTAAAACCATCAATTGCTATATTACCAGTTAAAATTTCATTAACGAAATCTTCAAACGTCATCTCAGGTCATACACTTCCTGTTAATGCTAAATTGCTAGCAGACATTTCACATAATCAAACAAACAAATTTACAAGCACATTTATACATTCAGCAGATATTTTTAGAACGACTTAAAAGTACATTCAGGCTATTCATTTTTATTATGACGTGGCTGTTATAGCCATTGCCACTGCATTTCCTACATTATAGATAAAATGAACTTCTATGTCTTTACTCCCACTGGTCATTGCAACACTGCTTATTTGCATAAATGTCACCTCAGATGGCCAACTCGGTAAAAATCATTGACTTCAGATTAATCTAAATCACTGTTGCTTGACATTTATAGCTCAGATGACTGGCTCAAAAAGTTCTGTGGCTCTAATATTGCAGATAGGTTTTTTGGTTCAATTGGAGTATCAACAGAGGGGCAGAATTTGTTAAACTGCTTTTTTATTATTAATTAAATGTATTTAAATTTTGTTTACTATGCTATATTTATTAAAAATGAAGCTTAAAAACATTTAGATTTTTAAATGGTGTCTATGCTTATAAGCACTGGTAACTACTTATGTCTGTAGGGTTAATATTTTAAAGTAAAATTTTGGTTTGTTCTAAAATAAAAATTTCGAAAAAATAAATAACTTCAATGATTCGGTTTTATATATATATATATATATATATATAATATACATATATAATTATATATATATATATATATATATATATATATATATATATATATATATTCTGCTATGTGTTATTTTTTTAATAATAATATGTAATTTATCATCTTGTCCCCTATTTCCACCAAGGGAGACAGAAACACCACAAACAGACAGTAACAATGTTTATGTTTACTTTTTTTTTTTTTTTTCAGGGAATCAACAATCTAATGACTTACTTCTAGTTGTCTCTGAATATTAAAGATGGCATGAAATGGAAGTTGCCATAGTCGTTTCTTATTGTGATGTATATTCAAGTGAAATGGCTTAACGAAAAAAAAAAAAAAAGAAGAAGAAAAAAGGACATGGACTTGATTTTGTCCATATGGGATTGACTGGATGGATCGTTGTCGTTTGCTATTTCTGCGATCTCATGTGAGTGACGGGTTGTCCTGCCTTCACGGTGAAAAAAAACCCAATGTCGTTGCAAGTGGGAGGGGAAGTTATTTTGATTAAAGATTACTAAGGTACATGTATTTAAAAGAAATAATTTGCACGGATAAATCATTTATAACACTGTACATGTAAATATGCAATATTCCATTAAAAAAAGAACTGCCAATTTTGATTTGGTGACTTTAAGCTAGGACAAGAGAAAGAATTTTAACATCAAAAGTTTAAAAAAAAAATGTAAACTTAAAATTGGTTCTGACTGGCTGTGGTTCACATCAGAGGATGTAAATTTTGCTTTCAGTGAGAACAAAAAAAAAAAAAAAAGTGTCACGTTGCACCTGGTTAGGACACACTGTTGATTTAAAAGACTGGAAAGAGGGGGTTAAAGTGCACTAGCCCGGAAAAATAAGTGATGTGACAGAGAGGATATAATGGACTTCTAAATAGGACTCATTCACTCTCTTTGTGCGTTTTTCCCCCTGCTCTATCTCGCCTCAGTCAGCCCACACTGCTCAGAGATAGTAGAGTAGGAGAACCATCTCCTAAAGCTGTAATGGATTAAATAACTGACAGAGGAACCACCATCAGTCCTTTTAAGCAATCATGACCAATGTCGAATTCAGTGCGAGTCATTTGTTTCTCTTCTCAGTCATTCTTTCCTTTCTCCTCCTCATCTCAAGTAAGGACCACGGGCTAATAACGCAGCTGCACGGCAGAAGTCATCAGCTGTGAGAGTTGAAAATTCAATTTGTGGATCTCCCACACAACCATAGCACGGAAACTTTCACAAGCTCTTATTTGTTAAATCAGCCAGAATACCGTGCTACGACACTGCATTACCATTCAAGCAATGATCATCAAGAGGGGACAGTGAGTAATGGTACAAAGAGAGCTGGCAGCAGCTGTACTACTGACACAGCGGCAGTTTCGGCTCACTGTGTTCCTGAAAACCCCCGGAAGCTAACTGGCCTCTATGTAGTGTAGTGCCAGTGGCTGGCATTGAGATTAGGAGTTTAGCTCTGTTCCAAAAGCTAGTGGGCCACCTATCTAGAAAGCATTTTAAGGGCTGGTTCACACAGAATACGTTTTTGCTTTGAAAAACGCAAGACGCGTGCAGTGGATTGGGGAAAAACTCGAGACTTGAACTCATTTTAACTTAAGCACCGCATTTTTAGAACGTTGTGACATGCGCAAGACGCTGCAAAAGACGCAAGACGTGAGCACAATGGTCAAACATGCCTGTCTAGCGTGTGTTTACATAGAAAAATAATAGAAAAGTAGCGCAATGAAATGGAAAAACGCATTCTGTGTGAACTCTTATCTTCACAGATACACTATAAAGACAGTTCAACCAAGTCTCATTGGAAAAACGTACCTGTTGCGACTTTTCTGCAAAATTATATTATATTGCTTATTGCATGTTTCGCAGCACTTTCAAAGTGAAATGTCCAGTAAACGAAGCTAAAAACACAAAACAGATGAACGTTAATCTGACAACGTTTTATTATTGTTATATTACATCACAAATCGTGGCAGTTTGGAAATTAAATGTCTGTTAAGTGGCACTAAAAAATGCTCGTTTGAAAATAGAATATCACCTACACTAAACCTAACCAATAGTGTTAACAAAAGCAAATGTGAGATTAAAACACATTTGTTGAAGCAATCATGACATTTTAGCTTGTTTTTACAAGTCTTGCATTTCACGGGACTCTCATCGAATGTTCCACATCGCAAATGCAATGCTGTACCAGGTGAGATACCGAGAAAGTTTATGAAAGCCATACATTTGGAGCTGATTATCTGATGCAAAGGTCGAAATGTATAGTTTACAAATCATGCACTATGGTAAAAGAGTTTTGAGGTCATAAGTATTGTGCAAGGAACTGCGCGAAAATTAGCCTTCATATAAGCAATAAGGTACGAGAGGCTGTACTGTATCGTCAATAAGTCACGGCTGAAGGCTGTTGTTAGGTACGACGCGAAGCGGTTACCACACAAAACAAATATTAAAGCCTAAAATATGTATCAATGCAACTTTCATGAACTTTTACTAAAAGCCTTCCTTCCACTAGAAAAAAATAGTCCCTGACCACGAACAGCAAAAGAAGTTGCATTATTACGCCATTTGATGGCGGCAAAAACTGTCTTTATGAGTGTGTCCGTCAAAAGCAAAGACTTTTATATTGAAAAAAAATGAATTGTTGTGAACACGGAACAAGATGCAACTGACAAATGCTTTGTCTAGCGCTGTCAGTCACGGGAAAATCCCTTAACTGTTAAAAGGACAAGATATTGCAGCGGACATTTACACAGATTTTTTATTATGAACATAGGACTGACCTGAAGGAAAATGCTAAATCTGGTAATAAACTCGCTCACTCGATCTCTTTCTCACAATACTCTTCGACATAATACAGTAAGCCAACTTATTCTTCTAACCCTAACCTAACATTCAACAAATTCAACAAGTTAGTTGACATGTAGTTGTAAAGTTACTTATAGTTAGTAGAAAGTGGACCATCAAAATAAAGTATAACCAAAGATATTTGTGTGCATATGTACCTGTGCAGGAAGTACTCAGAAAGGCGCAATAGGTTTTTTAACAGAGCCACATTTGTCCAAAGCAAGGGGAGTATAACACGGTATAACACAAAAACCTTTGACTCTTTCAACTAATGATTATCTTGTTGGACAAAAATTATACAATAAACTCTGACCTGCATTGCTTCATGCATATGCAGTAGGAAAAGCAGTCAGATATCTGACCTTATATTTATGACTGAATTAGATAATGTACAGTCAACCATTCATTATTGCAAAATAACCCAGAGAGGGTGAAAAAGACCCCAACACAAAGCGGAAAAGACTTGAATCACCCAGAAAGAGTTTATTTCGCAATAATGACCAGCCAATTGTATTAGATGCCTACCAAATAAACAAATAAATAGACATTAAATATTGATTTGAGTTGAAATTGCATTATGTGACAAGAAATAGACTACATGGTGATATAAGAGACTAGCATAGCTGGGTCATTCCGTGTCAACTCAACCAGAGTTATTTAGAGAGTATATTTACTGAGTAATCCACTATTTTGTAGAGGGGGGTCAAAATGACAATTTTCACCTGAGATTTGGGGTAACACTTTATTTTAGGGTATTTTAACTAGTTGCTTATTAGCATGCATATTACTAGAATATTTATCATATTGGCTGTTTATTGGTACTTATTAAACACATGTTAATGCCTTATTCTACTTATTCTATCAGCTGTATGTACAGTGACCCACATTTGGTTTTTGACCGTTGAAAATATGTACAATTTACCAATTAACTCATGGAGCCACATTCAGATCTCCATATTTCTGGGATTGAACCATCAAGGGCCTTTAAAATGAACATACCAAAAGAAACGTTTGTTAAGAACCAGAATCTAAAAGCATATTAAGACATATTTAATACTTTTTGAGGTACAGGCATGCAAACTTGAGGAAAAAATAAATAAACAAAACAAGACGTGCTTTTTGCCATTTTTGAACTGTCACTGTTGGCATATAATAAAACAAAGATTGCTAAAGTCAACAAATTTTTACTAATAGACCTACCAGTCTCTGTGTACAAATAAAACAATGATGCTGCCATCTCTCTAAAGTCATTTTTACAGCCCTGTAAATTGGCTCCAAATGTCATTTTGACCCCCCTCTACAAAATAGTGGATTACTCAGAAAATATACATCTGTGACATTTAATATTTTGGCTTTCATCATTATTTATTTGTCTTTGTACAGAAAAAAAAAAAAAAAAAAAATTAACAAAATCTAACATTTAATCATAATCACTGTAATCATAATTTATGAAAATGAATACTTTTTTTTTCTTTCTTTGGTGTTTTACTGCCACTAGTGTTCATTTCAGCTAGAAATTGCAGTGATTTGTAGTATAGATTGTAGGTTGTAGTATAGGTTTAAGAAACAGCCAATTGTATATTTTAGTTCTCATTTCAATTTAGTTCAACATATTTGACATTAGAATACTGCAACTTACCCATCAGAATCAAGTATTTCAGAGATCTTTGTCAGCCCACACTGCTCAGAGATAGTAGAGTAGGAGAACCATCTCCTAAAGCTGTAATGGATTAAATAACTGACAGAGGAACCACCATCAGTCCTTTTAAGCAATCATGACCAATGTCGAATTCAGTGCGAGTCATTTGTTTCTCTTCTCAGTCATTCTTTCCTTTCTCCTCCTCATCTCAAGTAAGGACCACGGGCTAATAACGCAGCTGCACGGCAGAAGTCATCAGCTGTGAGAGTTGAAAATTCAATTTGTGGATCTCCCACACAACCATAGCACGGAAACTTTCACAAGCTCTTATTTGTTAAATCAGCCAGAATACCGTGCTACGACACTGCATTACCATTCAAGCAATGATCATCAAGAGGGGACAGTGAGTAATGGTACAAAGAGAGCTGGCAGCAGCTGTACTACTGACACAGCGGCAGTTTCGGCTCACTGTGTTCCTGAAAACCCCCGGAAGCTAACTGGCCTCTATGTAGTGTAGTGCCAGTGGCTGGCATTGAGATTAGGAGTTTAGCTCTGTTCCAAAAGCTAGTGGGCCACCTATCTAGAAAGCATTTTAAGGGCTGGTTCACACAGAATACGTTTTTGCTTTGAAAAACGCAAGACGCGTGCAGTGGATTGGGGAAAAACTCGAGACTTGAACTCATTTTAACTTAAGCACCGCATTTTTAGAACGTTGTGACATGCGCAAGACGCTGCAAAAGACGCAAGACGTGAGCACAATGGTCAAACATGCCTGTCTAGCGTGTGTTTACATAGAAAAATAATAGAAAAGTAGCGCAATGAAATGGAAAAACGCATTCTGTGTGAACTCTTATCTTCACAGATACACTATAAAGACAGTTCAACCAAGTCTCATTGGAAAAACGTACCTGTTGCGACTTTTCTGCAAAATTATATTATATTGCTTATTGCATGTTTCGCAGCACTTTCAAAGTGAAATGTCCAGTAAACGAAGCTAAAAACACAAAACAGATGAACGTTAATCTGACAACGTTTTATTATTGTTATATTACATCACAAATCGTGGCAGTTTGGAAATTAAATGTCTGTTAAGTGGCACTAAAAAATGCTCGTTTGAAAATAGAATATCACCTACACTAAACCTAACCAATAGTGTTAACAAAAGCAAATGTGAGATTAAAACACATTTGTTGAAGCAATCATGACATTTTAGCTTGTTTTTACAAGTCTTGCATTTCACGGGACTCTCATCGAATGTTCCACATCGCAAATGCAATGCTGTACCAGGTGAGATACCGAGAAAGTTTATGAAAGCCATACATTTGGAGCTGATTATCTGATGCAAAGGTCGAAATGTATAGTTTACAAATCATGCACTATGGTAAAAGAGTTTTGAGGTCATAAGTATTGTGCAAGGAACTGCGCGAAAATTAGCCTTCATATAAGCAATAAGGTACGAGAGGCTGTACTGTATCGTCAATAAGTCACGGCTGAAGGCTGTTGTTAGGTACGACGCGAAGCGGTTACCACACAAAACAAATATTAAAGCCTAAAATATGTATCAATGCAACTTTCATGAACTTTTACTAAAAGCCTTCCTTCCACTAGAAAAAAATAGTCCCTGACCACGAACAGCAAAAGAAGTTGCATTATTACGCCATTTGATGGCGGCAAAAACTGTCTTTATGAGTGTGTCCGTCAAAAGCAAAGACTTTTATATTGAAAAAAAATGAATTGTTGTGAACACGGAACAAGATGCAACTGACAAATGCTTTGTCTAGCGCTGTCAGTCACGGGAAAATCCCTTAACTGTTAAAAGGACAAGATATTGCAGCGGACATTTACACAGATTTTTTATTATGAACATAGGACTGACCTGAAGGAAAATGCTAAATCTGGTAATAAACTCGCTCACTCGATCTCTTTCTCACAATACTCTTCGACATAATACAGTAAGCCAACTTATTCTTCTAACCCTAACCTAACATTCAACAAATTCAACAAGTTAGTTGACATGTAGTTGTAAAGTTACTTATAGTTAGTAGAAAGTGGACCATCAAAATAAAGTATAACCAAAGATATTTGTGTGCATATGTACCTGTGCAGGAAGTACTCAGAAAGGCGCAATAGGTTTTTTAACAGAGCCACATTTGTCCAAAGCAAGGGGAGTATAACACGGTATAACACAAAAACCTTTGACTCTTTCAACTAATGATTATCTTGTTGGACAAAAATTATACAATAAACTCTGACCTGCATTGCTTCATGCATATGCAGTAGGAAAAGCAGTCAGATATCTGACCTTATATTTATGACTGAATTAGATAATGTACAGTCAACCATTCATTATTGCAAAATAACCCAGAGAGGGTGAAAAAGACCCCAACACAAAGCGGAAAAGACTTGAATCACCCAGAAAGAGTTTATTTCGCAATAATGACCAGCCAATTGTATTAGATGCCTACCAAATAAACAAATAAATAGACATTAAATATTGATTTGAGTTGAAATTGCATTATGTGACAAGAAATAGACTACATGGTGATATAAGAGACTAGCATAGCTGGGTCATTCCGTGTCAACTCAACCAGAGTTATTTAGAGAGTATATTTACTGAGTAATCCACTATTTTGTAGAGGGGGGTCAAAATGACAATTTTCACCTGAGATTTGGGGTAACACTTTATTTTAGGGTATTTTAACTAGTTGCTTATTAGCATGCATATTACTAGAATATTTATCATATTGGCTGTTTATTGGTACTTATTAAACACATGTTAATGCCTTATTCTACTTATTCTATCAGCTGTATGTACAGTGACCCACATTTGGTTTTTGACCGTTGAAAATATGTACAATTTACCAATTAACTCATGGAGCCACATTCAGATCTCCATATTTCTGGGATTGAACCATCAAGGGCCTTTAAAATGAACATACCAAAAGAAACGTTTGTTAAGAACCAGAATCTAAAAGCATATTAAGACATATTTAATACTTTTTGAGGTACAGGCATGCAAACTTGAGGAAAAAATAAATAAACAAAACAAGACGTGCTTTTTGCCATTTTTGAACTGTCACTGTTGGCATATAATAAAACAAAGATTGCTAAAGTCAACAAATTTTTACTAATAGACCTACCAGTCTCTGTGTACAAATAAAACAATGATGCTGCCATCTCTCTAAAGTCATTTTTACAGCCCTGTAAATTGGCTCCAAATGTCATTTTGACCCCCCTCTACAAAATAGTGGATTACTCAGAAAATATACATCTGTGACATTTAATATTTTGGCTTTCATCATTATTTATTTGTCTTTGTACAGAAAAAAAAAAAAAAAAAAAATTAACAAAATCTAACATTTAATCATAATCACTGTAATCATAATTTATGAAAATGAATACTTTTTTTTTCTTTCTTTGGTGTTTTACTGCCACTAGTGTTCATTTCAGCTAGAAATTGCAGTGATTTGTAGTATAGATTGTAGGTTGTAGTATAGGTTTAAGAAACAGCCAATTGTATATTTTAGTTCTCATTTCAATTTAGTTCAACATATTTGACATTAGAATACTGCAACTTACCCATCAGAATCAAGTATTTCAGAGATCTTTGTAATACGTGTTAGCTTGAACCATTAGCACACACACAAATACATGCTACGACTACAAGTGTAAAACCTACACAGCTCTAGACATAATGGAACAGAAGGGTATATTTGCATGTAATAATTTTTAATTAGCTACCCAAAAGGACAATGACCTGCATTTATAAAGCCCAGGAACCAACTGCCATCATTTACTGTAATTTACCGCACTGCTTAGCTGAGTTACCGTGCTCATCCGTGATTAAAAATGTTAACATTACAATTATGCAGATGCCATTTTGAGCACAGTTGCTACGAATTACATGCATGACTTCAGGTAGCTTGCAAGCAGAGAAAACAAAAGCCACACAAACAATCAACTACCAAAAAATAAACAAACAAACCCTCCTATACAAATCCCAAAATGCACCTCCCTGCTGAGTTAGAGTGCCGGTGTCTGCCAGCCCCGGTTTGGGCAGCGGCGCGTACACAAAGACAAAAAGTCAAACAGCCGAACCCACCCCTCTTTGTCAGCTGTCGACCCCATTAGCACTTTGGGGTCTGCGTAAATTATGCAGGAGCTTAAATTCATTTTTAAATTTTAATTGTGGGCTGTCTGGAGACATGCATTAAGGGAATCCTCCTAAGTGATTTTCAGCATCCTAGGCTACATTTAACTGCTCATTACGGCGGTTCAGAAAGTGGATGTGAGAGAGGGAGAGATGGATGGGAGGGGCCGTCGCTTCCTCCCTTGAGAGCCTTTGCGTAGAGCTCTCTGACAACCGCTGGCCCCTCAGCGGATGGCGTAAGGAGACCCACTTTAGCCTCCACGTCTGCAGCTCTAGGGGGTAAAATTATCTAGGCGATCAGTAAGAGCCCCACGTTGCAATCATCAGCAATTAACCCACATTTAGCTACCATGAAATCATCCAGTGTCAAAGTGATGTTTGTCAGTTAGTTAGGTTTCATGAGGATATTTTCTAAAAAACATGAAAAGACTCATGTCTGCAATGCTAAATTAAATGTAATGCTACACTTCAAAATATGGGTTTTCTTGCTTTTCTTGAAGAGACACGATCGCTTTATATGATGAACAGATTGAATATAAACATTCATCAACTCACAGATCAGTTGACGCGTACGAGAACCACTGAGGTTCATCCTCATATGTTACGCAGCACGTTTGAGCTTCTGCAAGAGGTTTGTTCTCGTGTGTCAAGCAGGTTCGTTGATCAATGTTTATATGTGAATAAAAGCCTAAATTAAATCTGTTCATCATACAAAGTGATTGAGTCACTTCAGAAAATTTAGACTAAACCACTCAATTCATATTTCTACGATCTCTTCATGAACTTTTTGAAGCATCAAAGTCCTTTTTTTCTGGGGGGAAAATCATCAAAATGAATTGAATTTGTGCTTAAAAAAATCTGTCAGTGGAGCAAGAAAAATAAACTTAATTCAAAGGGAAAACAATATTATTTTTCTTACCCCACTGACATCTTGTTTTAAACATAAACACTTAATTTTGATCAATATTTCAGTAAACAAGACTTAAGCAATTTTGCTTCTCAAGTCAATGTATATTAAGGTAGTTGTAGTGGAAAACAAGGCAAAAACATAATTTTAAATCAATCACAATAATGAGATTTATTTGTATTGACTTTGAATAAAAAATATGACTTGGATAATGTTTTTGAAGTCTTTGTGAGACAAATATTGTTAAAATAATGCCTGGGTATAAGCACAAGACTGAATTTTAAAACAAATATGAGAAGGAAAATGATCCATTGTTTCCCACGCCTGCCAAACAAAAAGCTTTGTGCCCTTTTTGACCAGTGTTCCCTTTTGTCACTTTAATCAGCTTTGGCTGTATGCGTGTTTACATTCAACACACTGATTTCTGCCAAGACTGTTATTACGCATTTTCTTATCATTTCATAAATATACATGTAAATGACCTCTAATCTACTGATGTATAAACAGAGCAGACCAATAACTAGAACTAAGATGTCCAAGGAATTATGCAAATTCAAGGGGCCAGACCAGGGGGCTTGTTTGCCCTCAAAGCAGCCCACATTAAACAGCTCATCTGGCAGAATTAGGCGTTCCGAGCCAAAGTAGGTTTAATCCTTCATTAGTTTAGCTATGCATGAATAGGTACGCTGTCGCTGGTGCCAACAGCACTGACTGTACCGCAGATACTGAGTGACACTGAAAACTTTATTGGTTGATTTACATTTTGACGATAACGTCTGTTATTACACAAGAAAACGTTCATATCATCAAATGTGGCTCACCACGGGCAGAGCTAATTTCCACTACCCAAGGTCAAGATTAAATATTATTGGGCATAAAGATGAATAAAAGCTTGGCCATTCTTCTTATAATAAAGGGCCATGTCAGAGCAAATTCAACTCTTTTATTTGAAAGGAGACATTTTGAGATGAGCTAATCGTAAAAGTAATGAGAAAAGTAAAAGTCTACAAAGGTCTAAGGGTCACTGGAGTCATTACAAAGAGCTGTAGCTTCATACTGCATGGTATTGAGTTCACAAGCGGCTCTTTACAAATATCTCAAGTGTGACGTTGACTGTTATCTGAAATCGCCCCCTACATCCTTAAATGGGACACTATTTGAGGGGACAGCCATTTGCAGGGGTGTCCGCAACCATAGTGGACAAAGTCAGGTGCACTCGTTCAATCCCACAATGCACCGCAATAACGAGTGTACAACTGATGTATGCTTAACGGCTAGAGAATACCCATAATGCACTGTGAAAGTCGTGTGCAAAATGAATTCTCGTGTCTTGCCAGAAGATGGCGCCCGCAACTGAATCATCCATCCATTTTCCAAACCGCGCTGGTCCAATGTGGGTACAGCGCAATATCGTACAGGTATAAATTCTTTTTTAAGTGATTATGGAATTGTTTAATTAAGGTTTATACATAGTTTCCATGACATAGTTCAAGATAAATCTTTTCATTACTACTGCAGCTGTCAGTTTGCTAAGTTTCAAATGATTATTAAACAGCAAGCACAAACTATGCAAAAGCGGCAACCCTTCCAACACACTCAGTGTCTGAATTCACTCACTCGTTTTCATTCACTATTTTAAGTGGACTATATTAGTGCACTAACGTAGGGAATAGTGAATGAGGGTATAGGGGGCACTTTCGGACACAGCAATATTGTGAGTAAGAATTTTTTATTTTATTTATTTTTTGGTGCGGAATTACTTTTATTCAGCAAGGATGGAGCACAAATGACATTAAAGACATTTATAATATTACTAAATATTTATATTACAAATAAATGCTGTTCTTTTGAAAATGTATCACGTTTTCCACAGAAATATTAGGTAACAAAAAATGAATTTCAACATTGATAATAAGAATTGTTTCTTGAGCACCAAATCACCATATAAGAATGATTTCTGAAGGATCATGTGACACTGAAGATAGGAGTAATGATGCTGAAAATTCAGGTTTGACAACACAGGAATAAATTAAAGGGGACCTTTTACAAGATGTAATATAAGTCTCTGGTGTCCCCAGAATGTGTCTGTGAAATTTCAGCTCAAAATACCCCACAGATCATTTATTATAGCTTGTCAAATTTGCCCCTATTTGGGTGTGAGCAAACACACACTGTTTTTGTGTGTCCCTTTAAATGCAAATGAGCTGCTGCTCCTGGCCTGCTTTCCAGAAGAGGATGGAGCTTTAACAGCTCACGCTGTGGTTGCTCAACAACAACAAAGCCGGAGAATCTCATGCAGTCAAAATTACGATTTTCAGTAACGATGTTCAGCCTCGCATTGGTCAAACCGGAGTCGGACACTGATGGAGAGACTCAGGAAGAATTACAACTTTTAGAATGAAACTGGAAGTTTCTGAATGGTTAGTGGATAAATTTATGCAGTTGCTGTGGAGTTGATTCAACTCATCGACTAGCATGTGTTGTCATGTTAATCTTTTGTGCAAATCCAAATCTTTTGTGCAAATCTTTAAATTCTGTTGCCATTTACTCACCTTTGTGTCATACAAAAAATGTATGACTTTATGGAGAATTGTAAGGTGTAAATTTTAAAGATTAACAGTGCTACTTGCTATTTGCCGTGCATTTTTCCCCCTTTGCTCTTTTATTAATGATTTTTCAAGGATGAAAGTACAACAATTAGCTTGTCCATGTTAACAGATAAACAGGCAAAAGGTTGATACTGAAAAGGTTGATTGGACACAACCATTAGCATTACCTTCAAAATATATGGGCATAATTTCCTCATTTTAAAAGCCTGTTTGTTTTGCTGTTCTAACAATTACATGATTAGTTACATTTTATTATTTGCATCAGCAAAGCATTAGTCTTTTAGATAACCCAAAAAACTGACCTGAAGAACCTATAATGTAACACTAAGAACATTTTTCTCCAGTCTCCAAAAACTACAGTCAACTACACACAGTTCACTGTATAGTGAAAATAATTCTTGATAAGAACAAGTGCTGCAAAGAACCTGTATTTATTAGAGTGTAGGTGCAAAATGTATAAAATATATCAATGAACATCAATTACACACACTAAAAAGCTATTAAAGCCATTCATCCATGAGGGCAGACAATGTTATTTGCTAGACCTTTCCAAGGAAAAAGCATCCTTTTTCTTTTGTTCGGTTTTTGTTTTTAAAACACTAATCTGGCTGCAGAAAGAAAGAGAGAACAAAACAGGCAATCTAATGGAGTAGAAAACAAAATGTGTGGCAGACAGACAGAGGAAAGGTCAGACAGAGATGTCCAACTGAATGCAGAATACATGGTACACAGAAAGTACAAAGAAACCAAACAAGGAAACACAACAGGATGCTGAGGGGAAATAAAGAAAATCTCTATAATCACCAAAACGAACAGATGCTTCTTGACATGTGCGGTAATAAACCAAACAAAATGGCGAATTCACCCTGTACATTTACTGATATTTGCTGTTGCAGTAAAATAGAGGGGGTTAGGAACATTAAGCTAATATGCAGTATGCTGAGAATCGACTATAAGGGTCTTCAGCAGGAGAACAGAACCACAGCACAGCAGGCTGTTATGGCTGCGAATCAGTTTCCTCTTTTCTGATTAACACAGGTGTTTAGAGCACATAACAGGTGGCGGTGTTTATGAACATGAGAGACAATTCAGCCTGGGAGGATAAAACCAAATGGCTGTTCATGCTCCACAACACTGAACTCAACAGACTACATGAAGTGTGCATAGATTGCAAGCATGCTTGAGCCAGCCTGGCTCTTTCAGGACCCAATTTGTGCGTTCTTGTTGGGGAAACGTTTCCATTGGGGGAAAATCGATAGAATAATCAAGCTCTGAGTAATGTTTCCCAATCCCAGAGAAGGGATTACTTGGGGAAGTTGTCTCATCAAGGGACTACTTCTGTTTTCACTGACTTGGCAATTTATTTTCGACGTTACTAGTCATTTTGTGCAGTCTGAGGATTTAGCTGACTGGATCTATTGAATACTTATAGCAAATGACATAACCAACCCCAGCTCAGTGGAAAAACATGCCTCTGGCAACATTTCTGTAAAATGATATTATGTTGCTTCTTGCACATTCCGATGTTTTCAAAGTGAAATGTTATAAATCGTAAATCAAGCAATTTCCGTTACTTCAGAAATAAAAGGTTAAAGCTTTATCGCATTTAAAGATAATGCACCACCTACACTAAACCTAATTGATAGAGTTAACTAAAGCAAATGTAAGATTAAAACGCATTTGCTGAAGCAACCATGCTATTTAACTTTCTTCTAACAAGTCTTTAAAAACTTTTATTGCGCTTGTGTTTCTCTGGACTCATACCCGAGTGCTCAGCATCGCAAGTGAAAAGCTGTACCAGTTGAGCTACAGAGCAAGTAGGCATGGGCCGGTATGAGATTTTGATGGTATGATAACCTGTATCGAGGTATTGCAATTACAGCTCTAAAATTTGTTATTTTTAAATGTCTGGGTGAAAAACAACAACTTTTTTTCTTTTGAACACAATATGTTTTATTTTTAAGCCTCATATAGACTATTTGGAACAGTAGTAAACATGTATGTCAGGTTAAATAATTAAATTAAATAAATAATTTAATTCTAAAATAAGAACAAATAATTACAATTATTACAAACATTAGCACACAAATACAATAGAATAAAGAGACAAAAGAAATAAACATGGCTTTAAGTTTTTCAGGTGGGTCTAACAGTAGTATTAATATTATTAATAATAAAATGTAAAATAACTGGATTGTTTTCATTGTAAAAAAATAAATACAGATGAATGGTTTATTAGGCTGCTGTCACTTTAAGAGCTTATGCACAGATCTAACATACTGTTACACAACATGCGTTTTCTCTCAACTATTTATGTTCCAAAACTGACTGTATTTATCTGAATACTTGGCGAGACGGGCATTTTGACATCATTTTGTATGTATTTGACCATTTAAGTGCAATAAGCCACGGAAAAAAGTCAGTTTGGTACTCGCGAGCTTGAGAGGCGGCTTTATGAGAGCACCGAGACGAGCGAGCGAGAAGAGGCGTCTGTGTGTCAATTCGCCGTCGGAGAGAAGAGTGAGAATGCGCAGCTAATATCTGTGTATCGATACTGCAGAAAAGGAGTATAGGAACTGTTTCAGATATTTCAGTATCAATACTTATCAAAATATCAATATTTTTGACAACACTAATTTGACATATTATTCAGACACTCTTCTTAAACACATCTTACAAGTTGGATGTCCTTCCTCCAAGCCATGGCCGTCTGAATGTTTTCAGTACCCAAACAAATTCCTATACCAAGTTCCAGGTTCACCCCCTTTCGGCCATCTTACATTAGTGACTGATTACTCGCACCAACCAGAGGGCGAGGGGTTGTGTTACTCTCTATGCTGCACACAACCTGAGGGATTCCTGCACTTTCCGTCTTTGAGACGGGGACAGTATAACAGGAAATTTGTGGGGGTTTTTTTAACCTTGAAACCAGTAACCGGCCTATTTTTCCATTGAGCTTATTTTGGATATAACACTGTTGGGTAAATGAAAAGCATAGCATAGCAAACAAGATTTTGCTCTGAATGGCTCATGTCACGCTGGGGTGTTGTGGGTGGTTGTCAATGTTGCTAAGGTCTTCTGAATGGTTTTTAATGTAATGCTATACAGTTGTTAGGTTGGGTGGTTGCCAGGTGGTTGCTAGAGGGTTCTGGGTGGTTGCTTACTGGCCCAAGTCAAAACAGCCCACCTCTAAGTTTCTATGACATTCTGGTCTCTAAATATGGCCAAGGTCCTTACTTTGACGCAAATCTATGGGATTTTTTTGTCACCTGATTTCTACTTAGGTGTTAAGGAGTTATTTGACATTAAAACACAACTTGGTGGAACCAAGAAAACAGAGAAGCAGAAAAACAGCAGTGAGACATCAGTGTTGCCACCTTTCACGGCTAGTGTTTTTGGCCATGTAAACTCATTCTAATTGGTTCCCTATATATATAGCACCTGTTCGGTTGACATTCTTGAAACACAGAGGAAAGGCAATAACAGCAGGCGTTTGCGTACACTGACAGTGAAGAGACTGGGAAGATTAAGGGTCGACATGTGTGGGAGTGTGCGGGTGAGAGGAAGCTCTTCTTGTGCTGGCTGGGGCCACTTCAGGTACCGCTAATGAACTCTGCCAACCACACTCAGCAGCAGTAACTCAAGGGCTTTTAGTTTCCAAGGTGAACGCGTAGGCATGCAAGCCTGCCATCACATGTAAAGACCTTCCAACTTTCTCAAGTGTTTCATATTATGACACCAAGCCGTGACAGAGTTTGAGACTCTTCAAGGGACGGTTTTCAAAACAGCACCCGTTTCGTTAAACAAGACAGTTCTGGCCGAGGGCTTCGTGATTACACACGTAAGACATATGAGTACGGTACAATGTACATCCAGCCGGTTGTTATCACAGAATAAATCTAAACAGGGTGATCAGGACTTGCCACATAATTAAATATTTAGACATTAAATATTGATCTAAGTCGAAATATTTTATTAGCTTTTTAAGCTTCCGCAGAGAAAGCAGTTGAAAGCAAGTGGCAAGTTCAAACTAGACAGACATTTAAGGGATACGGTACAGTCACACCACTTATTACATGTTATTTGACCACATAAATAATTATGGGGATAAGAGATATTGATTTGAGATTAAACTGTTTTTAAATTCGTACCTGTTTGTTATTTTATAATCCAATACAGTGTGCAAATGAATTGTCACAAAATAGCAGCAGAAGCCTTTGTATGAGACAAGAGAGACTGAGTCTGTGAGATGAGATGACATAATTAACTAACTGTACACAAAATATTGAGTTGAGTTTTAATATTTTATTAGCTCACCAAACACCAAAAACGTTCTTGCCAAGCGTAAAGCGGATAAGCCTGTGTTATCAGTTTTTACCGGTTGTTATTGGGGGATAACACACCGCTGGACCAATCAGAATCACGAGCCGTGTAATAAGCTGCAAATAAAGCTCCGTTTTATCTTAACTAATGCACCATTTGGAACTAAATTGGGAACTGAAGAATGCCAACTTGCAATCTGAATTATCAGAAGTAGAAAATGCATTAAAAGACATTTCCTGAATTACCCAATAAGATAATACTCAAACCAATATTGGGAATTTCAAGAAACATTACATGATCATTGATTTTTATGTCAATATTTACATTTAGAAAGTTAAAAAGTTGGGTAACACTTTAGTATAAGGAACATGCATTCACTATTAACTATGACTTTTCCATCAATAAACTCCTAATTTACTACTTATTAATAGTTAGTAAGGTAGTTGTTAACTTTAGGTACTGGGTATGATTAAGAATGTAGAATAAGGTCATGCAGAATAAGGCATTAATATGTGCTTAATAATTATTAATAAACAACCAATATTCTAGTAATATACATGCTAATAAGCAACTAGTTAAAATACCCTAAAATAAAGTGTTACCAAAAGTTGATATTTTTTATAAAACTCTGAAAACAATGTGGTACAATTTTTGTGGTGTTCTATGATAAAAAATTAAAACCAGTAACATAATAATTTTAAGACATGTCTTATCTGTCCTTTATAAAGCCTTTATATATCAGAGAATAAATATATATATATATATATATATATATATATATATATATATAAAATTATTTTTTTCCCTAACTAAATATCTCTGCTGTGTGACACTTCAATATCTTGTAATTGCTATTCAGTAAATGCCTCATTCATATTCTAACGCAATATGCTATGGGCATGGCCAATTCATTTCAAATTCACACTAATGAATTTAAATGGAGCTAATTCTTACATTCAGTTTTTTTTCCAAACCATTTTTGTTGTTGTTCAAAGCTGATTCTGTGGTTGCCAAGTCATTTAACAACCCCTAAGCATCTTAGAGAACATGTATACTGAAGGAAACTATATGATATAATTTACATATCCCAGTAGTTGAGTCTACATTGTAAGCAGGTGTTCTACTGCACATAAACATGCATGAATTAATGTGCAGAAAAAGAAAAATGGCAGAGGAAGCCTTTCCATTTTATTTATTTATTTTTTTCTCCTTTTCATAACAAAGCACAGGCATTATGGCGTGTTGTAGCTCCATAAGGAATGGAGGATATAGTTGGCTGGTGCTATTATGTGCCAAGTGCGCTTGTGCTCCTTAAAACAGTTTGTCTATAGACTAATCACATACAGGTACATTTCTACATTTCAATGCTTTTAATAATGTGATAATGGTGTGTGGATGTGTGGAAACTGTCTTCCATTCTGTCAGTGTTATTACTGAAACATTTTTCTTGTTGGTACCTGTGAAAAGTAGCGCCTGCAGGCATGAGATGTTGTAAACCTTGAATACGACGCTGGTTTTTACACTGGGTTTTATGACACTGTGATGCGTGTACCTCTGGGTGTAGTCTTGCGAGTGTGTGCTAGTTTCTAAGTGTCTTTGTGGATGTGTGTGTTATTTGTTTGTGTGTATGTTGGCAGGAGTTGCTTCTCGCTTCTCAACTTTTTCAGAGACAGCAATCCTGTTAAGAGTCCCAGTGGTCTAGCGCTGCCACAGAACTACAGTTTCAGAGTGATGGCTTGCTGTGAAACAGCTATGCAAAATCAATGACCACAATGGCAGGCCCGGCTGAGTTCTCTTCTCTGTTACTTATGTTGCATGAAAGACCTAATGTGTGCAACCTCAAATGAACTGAGTAAAATAATAATAATAATAATAAAAAATAAATAAATAAATAAAATAAAATAAAAAGCTAATGTGTGCAACCTGAAATAAACAGACCAAAATAAAATAATAATAAATACATTAAAATAAATTAAAATAAAATAATAATAAAAAAAAAACTAAAATAAAATAAAACACAATGAACTAACGTGTGCAACCTGAAATAAACAGACCAAAACAAAATAAAATACAAGAAAGAGTTCATCTGTGCAACCTAAACAAAGAATGACCAAAATAATAAAATAAATTAAATTAAATTAATACAAGAGCTTATGTGTTCAACCTGAATAAAATAAAATAAAATAATAAATAAATAATAAAAAAAAAAATAAAAATAAAATGAGCTAATGTGTGCAACCTGAAATAAACAGACCAAAATAAAATAATAATAAATACATTAAAAAAAATTAAAATAAAATAATAATAAAAAATAAAACTAAAATAAAATAAAATAAAACAAAACACAAGAAAGAGTTAAACTGTGCAACCTGAACAAAGAATGACCAAAATAATAAAATAAATTAAATTAAATTAATACAAGAGCTTATGTGTTCAACCTAAATAAAAAAAATAAAAAAAAATAAAATAAATAAAATAAAATAAAATAAAATGAGCTAATGTGTACAACCTGAAATAAACAGACCAAAATAAAATAATAATAAATACATTCAAATAAATTAAAATAAAATAATAATAAAAAAAAACTAAAATAAAATAAAACACAATGAACTAACGTGTGCAACCTGAAATAAACAGACCAAAACAAAATAAAATACAAGAAAGAGTTCATCTGTGCAACCTAAACAAAGAATGACCAAAATAATAAAATAAATTAAATTAAATTAATACAAGAGCTTATGTGTTCAACCTGAATAAAATAAAATAAAATAATAAATAAATAATAAAAAAATAAATAAAAATAAAATGAGCTAATGTGTGCAACCTGAAATAAACAGACCAAAATAAAATAATAATAAATACATTAAAAAAATTAAAATAAAATAATAATAAAAAATAAAACTAAAATAAAATAAAACAAAACACAAGAAAGAGTTAAACTGTGCAACCTGAACAAAGAATGACCAAAATAATAAAATAAATTAAATTAAATTAATACAAGAGCTTATGTGTTCAACCTAAATAAAAAAAATAAAAAAAATAAAATAAAATAAAATAAAATAAAATGAGCTAATGTGTACAACCTGAAATAAACAGACCAAAATAAAATAATAATAAATACATTCAAATAAATTAAAATAAAATAATTTAAAAAAATAAAACTATACTAAAATAAAATAAAACACAATGAACTAATGTGTGCAACCTGAAATAAACAGACAAAAACAAAATAAAATACAAGAAAGAATTAATCTGTGCAACCTGAACAAAGAATGACCAAAATAATAAAATAAATTAAATTAAATTAATACAAGAGCTTATGTGTTCAACCTAAATAAAATAAAATAAAATAAAATAAAATAAAATAAAATAATAAATAAAATAAAATAAAATAAAATAAAATAAAATAAAATAAAATAAAATAAAATAAAATAAAATAAAATAAAATAAAATAAAATAAAATAAAATAAAATAAAATAATTGTAGTGACCATTTTGACATGTTAAACAAAAGAAGTGTTTTGTTGGTGAGTGGAAAGATTCTAATCTATCATTAAAGTCAGTGTGAAATGCCATTTTCAACTCATTTTGCTTTAGGTGAAACAAAATATTACACACTCTTGCTTTTTGTCATTTTTGCAAATAAACAAATAAATAAAATAAAAAGTACAGAAAGATTTTCTAAAATCCTTTGCTTAACTGCACTATGTGCCTATTATGCAGTTCGGTTTGATAGCTGAATGGCCCGCCGGATTTCTATTCTGTCCTCTCCTCCCATCCTTTATCTATCAGCACCTGCACATTCAGGGTATCTCTTTTAAAATCAAGTGCTGTGCCTCAGAAGAGACACATTTTATTCATAAGAAAGAATGATTTTTGATGCCCATGTTTTCTTGATAAGCTGATCAAGCTTATACATTTGTGATTGTTCAATTTTGCCAGCCAAAGATTGTCAGCTCATGACAATAGAAGCAGCTGCGATGACAGATTAAAGGACACTTTGGTAGCTTAGGCTTCAGTGTGTGATTGACTCATAAGCTCATGTGAAATATGATTTGTCACATCAAGGCGACCATTTTAAACAGGTGCATTTCTGAAAATCTGGATAAATTTACTAAGAATACAGCTGCTGTAAATAAATAAATAAATTAATTAATTAATTAAGCAAAACAATACACATAAACTTTGATTGAACCTTTTGTTTTGGCTTCTGTTGCAAAGATGGCAAGCTGCTCTATGTTGTTTCATGTTTTTGGTTTTTAAGAAAGGCAATAATTCTAAATGAGTAAATCTTCTTAACATGAACTTTGAACTTTTTGTTTTGACTTCTGTTGCAAAGATGCGGTTTTCAAGCTGCTCCATGTTATTTCTTGTTTTATTTGGTTAAGAAAAAAAAAAAAAAAAGAAAAAGAATTTGAGTGTGACTAGCTTCTGTTGATAGTTTTGTTAAATCTTAGCATTAAAGCCATTCATATTTGACTGCATATTTAGATAACACTTTGGTTAGCTTAAGTTAATGTTGATTTCATACTACACTAATACCTTCAACATAAAAAAAAAAAAAATATATATATATATATAAAAATTAACATTAAAAAGGCCCTATTATGTATGGAAGCTTGTTTCCACCATGCAATAAAACTATTTGAAAGATAATTGCAACTTTTATCTCACAATTCTAACTTTTTTTCTCACAATTGCAAGTTTATATCTCAGAATTCTGACTTTTTTCCTCAGAATTGCGAGATATAAAGTCAGAATTGTGTGATATAAACACGCAATTGCGAGAAAAAAAGTCAAAATTGCAAGATATAAACTCGCAATTATGTTTTTATTCAGTGGTGGAAACAAGCTAGAACAGGTTTTCATGCTTGAATCATTGAATGTGAAGCACCTCCTTCCGATAAGCACAGCGTGCTCTGATTGGTTGGCTGGATTGGTCAACCACTGGATTGGTTGTGATCGGTCAACCGCTTCGACCTTGTTTTGAAAATGTCACGCCCCTTACCATAACCATGTTAGATTGGAAATGGCGACAACACACTACTAGCCACTGCCTCGGGGGAATAACTCACTTTGGAGTGACTTTG